>CM038219.1:89547515-90077021 GCA_021442155.1 Cymbidium sinense
AGATTATTTGGTCACATAAAACGTTAGTCATCCAGTTAGAAGAGTAGATATATTAGATTTGATCTATGTTAAGAAAGGTAGAGGTAGACCTAAGAAAATTTGGTTAGGTTGTATAAACAATAATCTTAGTTTATTAGAATTAAACGAGAATTTGATACTTAATAAGACATAACGGAGAAAAAGGATCCATGCAGCCGACCTCATATAGTGGGGCTAAAGGCTTATTATTGTTGTTGTTGCTATTGTTTTATTTATGTTTAGGTAGTAAAGTTATATTTAATATTTTCATACATATGTTATTTTCAAAATGAAAAAAAATGATTATTACTGAGATCATGTGATGTTGATGGCAGACAGGATGCCATTTTATCTCTGAATACGAGTTGGGAGTTAAAAAAAATATTTCAAAATAATAAAATATCATAGATATCTTATTTAGGAAAACAACTTATATTTAAAATAAAAAACAAAACAAAGAAGTAAACGTTTTTCCTTATTATTTTAAATATTTAGAAAGCACAAAATGACCTTAAACCGGTCTAACTTAGGTTCTATCTACTCTAAATAAAGCATTTTATTTTATGAAGCTTCCCTTCACTAAGAAATTTTTTTATTCTTAATATGTAAACTAAAATAGCTTGAATAAAAGAGATGAAGTGTTCCATTCAAATCTCATTACATGAAAAAGGAAGATTATTTTAAATTTAAGCTTAGTTTTTTAAGATATTTAGATCAATGACAAATTGATATATATATATATTACATATAAAAATTTCAAATTCAAGGCTTTTTGATTGAAAGATAAAACTTTAAAAAATGAGAGTAAAATTATTTGTAACTTAGTTTTTATATTATCTAACTTACAAATGGAAGAGTATAGCATGTCATTCTAATTTGTTTTTAAAAAAAATTTTTCTAAGCGGTTATCAGCTGTTGATTATTCCAAAAAAGAGCTACGTCAATTTCTGTGTCTGCTTCTATGCAGGAAGTCCAGATGATAAGTGAGGCTGAGAAGAGCAGGTGGCACACCCTCCCTCGAGAAGAATACCCGAAATCCCTCATCTTCCACGACGGCAGAATTGCATTCCTGCCCACCCCTGCCGCAACGTTGGCCATGTTCATGTGGCTTCCATTTGGCATCACCCTCTCAATCTTTCGCCACCTTATTGGGATATTCCTACCATACCACATCTCCATTCCTGTTGGTGCTCTCACCGGAATGGTTAACCTGCACACCAAACCTGCTGCCAGAACCCTATCACCCAAGGAAGTTGAGTTCGAACCCATACCCAGTTGCACGAAGTCTACTTGCGGCCGGCTTTACATCTGCAACCATCGGACGCTTCTGGATCCCATCTACATCTCCGTAGCGCTTAAAAAGAAACTGACTGCAGTCGTTTACAGCGTAAGTCCAATTTCTGAGTTTCTTTCGCCTATAAAGACAGTAAGACTGACTAGAAATAAGGAGGAAGACCGAAAGAAAATGGAGAAGCTATTGAAACAGGGAGATCTTGTAGTTTGTCCCGAAGGAACCACTTGTCGGGAGCCATATCTGCTTCGATTCAGCCCGTTGTTTACAGAGTTGGCTGACGAGATCACACCGGTGGCGCTTAACGCAGAGGTCACTATGTTCTATGGCACTACGGCCTGCGGATTCAAATGGCTGGATTCGTTCTATTTTCTTATGAATCCGCGGCCAAAGTATTTCGTCCAGTTCCTTGAAGTGATTTCTTTAGTTTCAGATGGTGGCAAGAGGTACAGCGCTTGCAAAGTTGCAAGCCATGTTCAGAGCGAGATCGGCTGTTGTTTGGGCTTCAAGTGCACCATGTTTACCAGAAAAGATAAATACCAGATGCTTGCGGGGAATGACGGGGTTGTGCAGAAGAAGACCATATAATTTATGTCTAGTCAAGCTAAAGCCTGAAGTATTGGAATTGACTAACATCATACAGAGTTGATAGCTTTTATTTCTCTAAATAACTGTATCGTTTAGTTTATTTTAATTAGTGGATAGTCATACTATTAATGGCTATCGTTCATGCCTTGATGCCGTTTCTGAAGTGTTGTTCATTTTATGAAATTTACATATTTATAAGTGTCACAACTAGCAAGTTCAAACAATTTTTTTTTTTTTTTTGATGCAAGGAAAAGATGGACATAAATAAATGAGTTTTGGACCGTCTTTAATAGCAATTATATTTCCAATTAAAATTTAAGTAATTCCTAAACAATTGATGAAATTAATTGACTATCGTAAAATCGAATGAATTTCCTCAAGTACTTACTTGTCCTTCCCTTCCTCCTCTGAGGAAGGTTATCATAAGGCATGTTGCTTTCCGTAACTTTGACTGGCATTGCTCAGCTATTTGAGTTAAGCATAAGGTGCTGGGGTTGACAGGGTGGCTAGAAAAATATATATATTGTTAAATGCCCAACGTTGATTTAATATTTAATTAAAATATAATAATTAATTATACATTAAAATTTTATAAAAGTAAAAGGGAATTGAATCAATTTGCATTATTGCTAATCTAGAAAAATTAATATATGTGGCGTCGAAGTTCATATGAGAATTTGTTATCTTTCATTGAATATTATTTTATATTACTTTCGCACAAAATTGAAATTTGCATGTATTGGTAGACAATCACTTAGTTGTTGATTTTGATAAATCATTTAAGATCAGATGACTTTTGCTGAGTTTTTACTGTAGAATATTCATATTCTATTCGTTGATTAATTGAAAGCTTACTGGATATATATATATATATATTATTTGTTATCTTTCATAAAGTATAAAATGAATTTTACAACAAGATTAGACATCATCCATGCAAGCAATTAAATTGCAATTTATAATGGACATGTTTACCAATTAGATTAATTAAAAAGGATCATATGGTACAAACTCGTTCATACATTAGACTTTGGATTATATACTATGATTATCTATGTTCATTTTTTAAGTTTTTAAACTGAATTTCATATTTTCCTCATATTTGCACTACTAATATATACCATCCAAAAGGCTTCCCTCAAATTATCCAAAACATCAACAAAACATAACATAAACAAAATATAATAAACCAAACATGCATAAAACACAAAAAAAAAAAAAAAAAATGAATACATACCTATGTCTATAATTTCTAGTTTTGTTCTTAAGGTATTAAATCTATCATGACTCAATGGATTTGTAAGGATATCAACCAATAAGTTTTTAAGTTAAATATCATATTGCTTTCGGACACATGATTTCTATTAAAATAACGAGGAATATCTATATATTTTATTCTCTAGTATTGTATGGAATTCCTTAACAAACATATATTCCTAACATTGTCATGCATGATATGTAGTATGTCTACTAAGTTTTAAACATAAGAGACTATTGCTTATAATGTAAAACTTGGGCAATACAACTCCCTACAATAATGTATTCAACCTCAATAATGCATAGAGTGTTGGTAGACATAAACCTAAAAGGGGGAGGTGAATTGGGCTGTGATTAAGACAACTTTTAATGAAAACTTTTTTTATAATTTTAAAAGATTTCTTAAATATGAGATATCAACCCAAGTAATGTGATGGAATCTAACTTTTTTAAAATAGGAGTAACACATATGACATTAAAACACACACACACACACACACAAATATATATATATATATATATATATATATATATATATATATATATATATATATATATATATATATATATATATATATATATATATATATATATATATATATATATATATAATTATAATTATAATTATAATTAATGAAGCATGTGAAGAAACACACAATATGTTTAAAGGCACAAAACAATTTTTATGTGGTTTCAACCAAAGCCGACATCTATGTGTAGGTGTTCCCCACATTGGATTTTTACACAACCTATACTAAAAAAGTCTTACTTCTAAGGCAGAGAAGCCATTACACAGAATCTTCACTTTTGGATCACTTACCATACACCAAAACACCCTCTCAATCTTCCTTTTTCTAAGCATTAGGTGGTGCATTTAAATGATTGGTTACAACATCAAAGAATAATATATTATCTTAAAAAGTAGAAATTTCACTCTATAAAGGCTTTAATCATCAATAAGGACTCCTAAAGTTGATGTGTCTATGTGTATCAGAGACTTTTCCCCTGCCCTATATGGATGAAGTAAAATAGGGTTTATTTTAAGCAAGGTTATAAGTTACCTATAAGGGTAAGCCCTCATAATTAATTACATCCAATAAGATATAAATCTCTTAAGAAAACTCTCGATTAAAGTAGTTAGGTAAAATCTCTATTGAATTCAAAGTTTAAATTAAGGATTGGTAATTTAAAAATCAAATGGAAGAATTCAAGCAAGGATAGTTCCTAGCAGATTTCAAAAAAAGATAAGTAGGAAGTGCTTTGATATTAGGAGACTTAGTAAGCACTTCACTCTACCCTATGGTTTGGCTTTACATCTCTAAAATTAAGATGTATATTAAATTTTGAGTTGACCATTTATTAGAATGCTAGGCCTTATACCCCAACAACAGAATATTGTAGAAATGACTAAGAGATGAGGATATGCACCCATAATAAAGGAGAAATAGGCAACCTCATATCCTAGAAATAAAGGTGCTTTAGCATAATCTAGAAGTTTGACCTAATATAAATGACAACCTATCATATACAAAATAGTTACTATTTGCTTTAAAGGGTAACTATTAGGAGAGGGGCCATTAGGACGTGATCCAAACTTAAGATAGTCTAAGGGAATAGTTACTGTTTGACTTAAAGGGTGTCTGTTAGTGTGCGATGGCTAAATCAGGAAGAAAGTGCAGAAACTTCATGTGGGGAAAATTTGTGACATTACATAGAGTTTACGAATTTCTTGTTTAAGGAATAAACACATTATCTCGAAAGATAAACATGTTATAATATAATGGATTTAATCACCTAAATAAAGACTCCTAAGGCTAATGGGTCTTATTAATATTTCAGAGATTCTTCCCTTGAACTACATAAAAAATAGAATAAAGTTTATTTTATACTAAATTGTGGTTCCCTATAATGGTAACCCTTATAGTTAATTACATCTTAAGAATAAGGATCTCTTTCTAAGAATACTCTCGATTGAAGAAATAGGTATTTATTTCTATAGATTTCTAAGCTAGTTCCAAAGGAAAATTATAATTTGAAATTTCAAAAGGGAACACTGTAAAGTGGAAGGAGTTCTTTTGGAATCCAAAAGGGATAGAGTAGAAAATGCCCATAGATATTGAGATACCTAGCGGACATTTCAACTATCCTACTATTGGGCTTTAAAATATGTAATTTAAATTAAAATTTGAGTTAGAATTTTATTAGAGATCTAGGACTTATATTATAGTAGCACAAAACTATAGAAATGCCTAGGGTTGAAGGCTTATTCCAATAAGATGCTTCAGATCCTAAGTCTATAATTACTTCTAACATAAGTCTGAGGCTCGACCAATTTCACTTTTGGGAATTATTGGCTTTTTCTCTCACTTGAGAAAGGAAACATATCCCTGACTCTTCTGAACTTATAACCTGCCTGGAAATGCTACTAGCTAATATCACCTAAGAGAATTTTAAACCCATGATGCTAAGTCTCATGAATGCAAGATGGCTAGGCTGATATATTTTTAGAAAGGAATCTAAGAACCTAGACTCACTCTCTAACCTCTAAGATCATGTTGGGTATGATATGCACCCAACTAATGCAACAAATATTAGTTTCTTATATCTTCACTCATAATTTATTTAAGGCTTTTTGGGGTATGCAATTTATGCCTACAATGAGATGCAATTAGAATTTATCATAGGCCAAATCAAGAAGAGAAGGTAAACATCCCCAAGAAGGTGGTCTTCCTCAAAGGAAAATGCTCCTTATGTGTAATGGATGAAGTGCCCAATTCAAGAATTTAGAATAATATGCTAGCATGATTCATAAAAGCTAGTTGACTTTAAGTTATTCTTAGAACTTTAATTTATGTGAGAAGTTTTGAATTTCTTTATTTTTGTTTAAGTGATTTAGATTTAGGTTTGGTAAAAAAATTATTTTTCAAAGAGCCTAACATCCAGGCATTCATCATAGAAAACACAGAGAGAAACCTGGATAAGTTGGTTGATTCTATTGCGCACCAAAAATAAATTAAGCCAAATTTAAATTAACAAGCCAATGTAACCAAGTACCACTGTACACCCCAGAAGAAAGAGAAAAATGAGCAACTGAGCTCCTCCATTATATAGCCTTGCCTAGAACTACATTGATAGATCTATGGGTCTTCCTCTAGGATCATCTCCTTCTTCAGGGACCTCCTTCAGATAAGAGATCGCGAGCTAGTAGGGTCAGCATCTGCTATTCCTAGAGCCCATATATCATAACCTAACTCTAGGTTCAAATTACAATTAAAATTCAAAAAGAAATTCCTAAGATCTATAAAACAAATGTTAGGAAATGCAAACAGCACACCAACATTTATATTTGCAATCATATGGGCATAACATTAGTTGATTGCCAAGCCGACCTATCCTATTGGGCTATGCTTAGGGGCTTAAGCATACCAGCAAGAAAATATCATTTATATATAATTTATGATGGCAGTCCCTTTTTAGCACAACCCCTGTAGAAGATATCATTAGTTCTATAAAGAACGTCCTACCATCCAATCTAACGGGCAAATAATCTTATCCATCTAGTATAAAATATTATACCATAAAATAATAAAGCATCACATCACATCACAGAATATCATAGATCAGCTTAACCTAAATATAAGGTCATTGACCTAACATTCTAGTGTGTGAAGGAATTGGGTATGTGTTGTAAAACTGTACTAAGCCTTTTCTTAGATTTAAGTTTTTATTTTGATTTCAAAATTTGTTATTTTACCATTGGATGTTTTCAATTTAAGTAATTTAATGATTTCTAATTTCATTTTCATTTTAGGTGCATTTTATGTTAAAATGAAATTAAGTTTTCAAGAATGAACAATATGATAAGTCCCATTTTTGGTGGAACCCATTCTATTCAGCATCCTAAGTCCCGAAAAGATGAAGTTTTCAACTTATGGTGAGGATTCATTCAAAAGGGGTTTAACTAAGATTCTAAATATCTTAATTAACCTCTTTTGAATTTATTAAATATTTTATTTTAATTTGAGTTTAGTTTAATGAATGTTTTATTTTTATTTATTTTGAATTCTTCTTTTCATTTGTTCCTTTTAATTAATGTTTGATTGATCATGTCTTGATTTGGTTTATTTCCTTAAGGTATGTATCTTCAATCAAGTTCAATTAAGGTTCATTCATGTTATTATAATTTGATTTAAATTAGTTTTCATTTTAAGACTAATTAATTTGTTATTATAGTTTGATTTTATTTAATTCATTTAATTAGATTCATTTCATTTATTTCATTTGTATTATTCATTTAAATTAGGTTAATTAGGTTTATTTATTACATTAGTGTTTATGTTATTGTAATTTACTTTGCTATAGTTTTTATTTTGATTTCCTTATATAATATGTTTAGTTTATTTAGATTTGCTATATTATTCTTATTATGGCTTTTATTTTATAATTTTATTATAATTCAATTCCTTATTCATTTAATTTTGGTTTTAGAATAATTTACTTTGTTGGATAATGTTTATTATATGTTTATTATTTGTTTATTTTATGTCTAAGTTAAGTTTAATTCATGTTCATTGTATGTTCATTTTATTTTTATGTTTGGTTTAATAACTTAGATTAATGTTTTACATTTTAGTTTAATTTCATTACTTAGATAATTCAACATATTCCAATTTCATAATGCATTGATTTATGAATTTTTAATCATACTCATATAATTATTTCATTAGCATTACATTATGAAGTTTGGATTAGTTTCATTGGCTTCAACTTATCATTCCATTTGTTGGTTTAGTTTAGTTCATTATAAGTTATGGGTTTTATTTTTTAAGTTTCAAATTATGTAAATACAAGTAACTTATTTAATTTATGTGTTAATTAACATCTTAACCTAATATTGTTCACTAAAATTGAATTAGTTGAGAGGGTTTACATGTTAATGAGATTTATATTTAGAACTAAAATTTGTTGGCTAATTTTAATCCTAATTGGTTAAAAGTGATTATTTAATTAAATTGTATTTTTTTAATCACTTCATTAAGTTTTTTTAAATATATAAGACATTGATTTTATTAACATCAAAGGGTTAGATAATTTTCTTTGAGTGGTATGAAGTTAATTAAAATATTCTAAGTTGATTTTGCAAAGTTTTCTTATTTGTTTATAGTTTTTAATTAAATATTTCATGTAAATTGACATTGGGACTTGGAAGTTCAATAACTTCCACCCTAGAGGTCAATTAGCCTTGAAATTTTTATGACAAATGGGGTTCTTTGCAAATTTGATTTCTATAAAATTTTGTTTGGTTCAAATGTATAATTTGGGTTAAATTAAGGTTTTAATTATTTTATTAAAACTTAAATTAAGCCTAAGTTAGGTAAAATTAATCAAGGATTTTAATTTCCCTATATTCCTCTTTGGAAGATAAATCTATAAATGTTTATTTGATATTTTTGGGAATTGGGTTATTTTGTTATGATTTTTCTATGTTTAGGCTAATTATTTGGATTAATTAATCCAATTAATTATTAAATTAGATGATTTTGTATTTTATTAAGTTTCAGAGAGTTTCAACAATGTATTTAAGTTCATTAGGATTTGTTATGATGATTTAAGTTATTTTCATATTTTTCATAATTTTTTAAATAATATTTATTGATTTCATTGAAATTAAGTTTTGGAATTGAAAACTCATCATCTTTAAATTTATTTTGAAATAAATCATCAAAATTTTTTTTGATGTGTATTTTAACCTTAATTTCATTTCTCCAAAGTTTCAAATCATTAGGATTACTAGATTAGGATTAATTTAGGTTTGATTGTTTACATTTAAAGTCAAATTAATCAAAAAATTTTCAAAATTAATTAGGAATTTTAGGTTTAATGGATTTTTCTCACTGAGATGAATCTATAGAGCTATTATTTACATTTTATGATGTGTATTTAATTTACTACAATTTTTTAAAAGTTTTTATTAATTTTCTATAATTTTTAAATTTGGAAAATTCCAATTTCCTATGTAAACATGTTAGCGCTGCTTTACACATTGCGCGTACGTGATTTGTCCACGCGGGATCCACTTGAATCCCACGTTAAAATGGTGACTCACGTAGTTTTGATTCGAGCTATCTGATTGAAGATCGAATGGCTCGAATTAACCCGTGATCTCTTATAGGGGCTTTAATCATTCGATTTGACTAAATCTCAGCCATCCATTCCTAATAGAAGGAACAGATGGTGTAGAATATCTCTCCTTTAATGGATGTGAGAACCGTGAGTCGTCGATCAATTTGGGGTGATTTTTTTTATTTAACCTTTGAAATTGCTCAATTTCAATTTTAAAATCATCAAGACTTTATGTGGATCACATCGATATAGCTTGATCTCCCTTGAGATCAAATTTCCTTCATAAAGGACCAAAATTGAAAGTAAATGAGGCCAGGTTTGGTGTGTACCTCGCTGATGGCGATCTTAGGCGGTAGGATTGACTTGGTTAGCTTCGGAATGATGTGACAAGCCTCTGGGAGGAAGGAATTGAGTTTCCTTCTTATGGATCAATGTGGAGACCAAAGCACGGATGTATTCTGACAAGCTTGGTCATTTTGTGGCTTGCAAGAAGCGCGAGGATTGGGGAAAGGTCACACTTAACTTTGTTTTGCTTGAGGAAGATGATGGGATGCTCACTTGCACTTAAGGGGTTCTCTATCTCGAATTTCCATAAGTGTCCTAAAGCCTCTTTATGCCATGGGATCCTTCTTAGTCAACTAGGGTGATTGCCACCCTTGGAGGCTAGTTCCAATGGTGCTTAGCTGCTTCACACCTATCTAGATGTGCGGAGATAGAAGAGCAAACCAAATGGAGGGATTGGAGAGTTGGATTTGTCTTCATGTACCTATTCTTTTCCATGGTATATATCTCTCATTTTGAATTGAGTTGGAATTGATTGGGTTGCTTAAGCTTGGCTGTCAATCACCCTTGACCCATCTTAAGATGGGTTTGGATGTGTTCCAAGGTGTTTGGTTCAAGCTTGGGTTCAAAATATGTTAATTCTTCCATTTAGGGAATTATTTAGGTAGGTTGATCTAGCTTGCTCCATTTGGTGGATTAACACTAGATTGGTTCTTTAATTACATCAATTTAATTCATTATGATGTTTCTAATTAATTGATTTTATAGAATTTGAAATTAATCATTGGTTTATTCCATATTTAACCCATTATTGTTTAGTGAATTTGATTGAATTGAATTCAGTCAATTGATTTTTTGAGCTTAATTACAATGCATTTAATTTGCAATAATGTTAATCCAAATTATTTGGGATGCATTAAATCAATTAATTTCAACTAACTTAAAGCATAAAACCCACTTTGGACCATTTTTGGTCTTAATGGGTTAAGTTTTGGTTAATTAGGTTAAATTACCATATTAACCAGTTTAATCCCATTAATTGGTTGATTTCTTTTAATTATCTTTCTTAAATAATTTTGGACCATTAATTTGGGTCGATTTTGGTTTGATTTGAATTTGAATCCAATAGGGTCCATTTAGGCCCATTTAGGTCAAATGGCTTTTTTAGCTTAATTGATGCCTTATTAGATTTATATTTTTTTTAAATTCATGTTTAAACATGAATATATTATCATTTAAGATATTTAGAATGATTTTATTTGATCAAATTTTAGTGGGTTGACCTTTGACTTGGTGGGACCCACATAAAGGCAAACTCATATCAAAAGGGTTGACCACCTTGATTTTGATTTAGATTCATTCATGTTCATGTCATGATTTCATGCTTTCAATTTAACTTGATTTAGATTAATTTTGATTTAATTTGAATTTCTTGGGTTTATATTTTTTTTAGCTTAAATAAGGTAATCACACTTAATTGCCTAAATTAAACCATAATCTAAGCCTAATTAAATTCTGATTTCAAGTGGTGTATGTTATAATTTATGTTTAGGATTTGAGTTGAATCTAACTAAACCCATTAGGTTAGATCAAACCCAAGGGTGATGCACTAGATCACTAAGTATAGTGCTCTTAGTGCTTAATTAAGAGGTTCCTTATTTAGGAATTATATGTCCTAATTATTAATTTTAGAAATGATATTAACTTCATCCAAAAAGGAGGTGAACAGTTCAATCTTCCTAAGCATAATTAACTGCCTAAATAATGTCACATGGATGTTATCCAAATAGGATGCCTGTCGAGAAAGAGGTTCGCGAGGTCAGTATCTTAATAGGAATAAGCTACAAGGTAGCCTATTGACTATGCAGTAGGTGGTACCCATCATAAGGGTTTCCATCGGTGTGCTCTAGAAAGTGTCCACGAAGGCGTTCTAGAGGTACTAGCTACAAGGATAGCTTACTGGCTGCATAATAGACTCTATCTAACCTAGAGCATAGGATTTATCCAACCTATAACTAAATTTGTATGTTTTGTCAGTGTGCGGAAACTAACCAAGAAATAAAGCATGAGAACTCATATCTTTCTAAGCAAGAGTAGTTGCATTGGTAGTTTATCAACCATGCAATAGGTTGTACTTGACCTAAGGGTTTCCCTTTGTGTTTTCTATTCTATGCTAAAAATAGGTCACAAGGGCGTTATCCAATCTAGATTTACTATCTAGAGGGATAGCTTAACAGGCATGAAAGTGACTACTAGGAAAGGGGCCATAAATGTTATTGTCCTAACCTATAGTCTGATCTTAACTAAGAAGGAATACTGCTTGGTTTTATTACACCAATCCTAGTTTACTAATCAGAATATGATGCCCCTTAACACTGTAGTTAAATTTAGAATTATATTTGAACTTAGATAAGATTTAAAGAAGTGTTTGGATTTAATAAGAGATTAAGGGAAAATTTAAATGATTATAATATTTCTTTGGTAATTTAGACATAGTCAATGTACACACCAATCTTAATATGAAAACATAATTTTCTTAATAAAAATTATTTTTAAATATAATCAAGCATAGTATTTCTTTAAATATGTCTCATTAATCAGAAGCATTGAGCGTTCTCCTTTATGATCAATTAACTGGTATGATATTTCTTTGTAGACCTTCTCTATAATGAAAGGACCTTCCCACATTGGTTTTAACTAGCCTCCTATCTTGTGATGGACAATAATCTATTTCCTAAGAGCTAATAATATCTCTCCAACATGAAAAGCTCTTGGATAGACCAACTTATTGTGTGCTTAAGCCATACATGCTTTGCATAGCTCACGATTATGATGAGCTTCGAGATGTCTCTCTTGAAGACCTTCAAGCTCTTCAAACCATAGTTTAACATTTTACTTGGTTATAATTTTATTGTTTGTTGATTATACACCTTGTGTATCTCACCATTTGATCTGATGATAATAAACTTTGTGTGATAAGAACTAATTATTTCTTTGCAGGATAAATTATTCACATTAATCATTATGAATGTCATTCTTAATGAAGATTTATATTGATGATATATATATATATATATATATATATATATATATATATGATACTAATGAGGTTAAATTCAAGTGTGCAGGAAAAATTCATCAGCTCATAATTCTTTAATTTATCAAATTGCTAAAGCTACTAGACATGGACTAGGTGGGAATTTTTCTAGGAATGACTATACTAAGGAAAATGAAAAGGTCACTAAAAAAATAAATCATTCATTCAAATCAAAATAATTTTTTTGAGAATTATTCATAAATTTTATATTTCATATTTACAATTATTCTTCAAAATATTCATTTTAGATAATGTGAACTAAATGTATAAACTTTGTTCCATTTATTGTGCTTCCATGCAACTTAAATTAAGTTCACATTTCATTAAATTATTTTCATGCTTAGGCATGTTCATTATCCATTTATTCAATGAATGAATCTAAATTAACCAAAAGTATTCAATGTATTATTTTTCTCTCTCCTATTGTCCTAGTCTTCTCTCTCCTATCCTATCTGTCTTCCTAAAACTTTTTGGCCGAATTTTTTCATAATTATTTGTTAAATAAATTATGTGAGAGCTATTCAAATTATTTCTATAATTATCCCATATTTTTATAAATTAAAAAATTCATCTATTTGAATCTTTACTTTGAATTATTTTGAATTCAAATTAAATATTCTCTTGATTGTATGTGCAAATTTGAACTTAGATTTTTATGGAATATTTGTGGCTAATCTTATGCTACTCTAATTGCACTAATTTAAATTAATTTGAATTTATTTGGGTTAATTCAAATTCAATTAAAATAAGCCATGAAATTATCCTCTTTCCATTTATATAATTTCTATTTTTGTAAACTTCCCGTGGCCAACTATAACCTTAATTGTATTCAAATTAATCTCATGACATTAAATTAAATTTAATCTATTTTAAGAAACAAGCTTGGTCAAAATTTTGAATATTCCTTGGATTTCATTAAATAAAGCTTGTATGTTATATCTTTCCTTCCTTAATTCAATCAAGATGGTTTGATTGAATAATCCATGATATTTCATTAAGTAATAATTGAATCCCACTATGGAAACTTTCTTTTGTCCTACCATATATCATGCTTAATTTAATTAATCAAAAGTTGAATTATTTCCTTTTTCACTTGGACAATTAATTGTCATGACTTGTTTGCTATTAATTCAAAATTTTCTATCTTTTCTCTCTCTCTCTCTCTCTCTCTTGGCCAACCCATATAAACAATAACTTCCCAATTACATTAGAGATTAGGTCATATGATGAATTGATTCAATTTAAATCTCTTTCCAAATTATTTTTCCCTCCATAATTCCTCAACTGATTTTTTTTTCATACAACAATAAATAGATTTAAATTCAATTAATTCAATTTAAATCACTTACCATGTTTATTTTCCCTCTTCCTTGCCTTGGCTAAAATCCCTCTCATAAGATTTGAATTTTAAAATAATTTTTAAATTTAACCAGCCTTCCATATTAAATTCCCTCATATTTTCCTTTGGCTTATTTTTAATCTCATGCCATTTATTTTTATTTTGATTGGTTTATGTTTAAATTAATTCCAAATGAGTTTCCCTCCTATTTTTTCTTCTCTTGGCCGACCCTCATGACGCCTTATCTTATAAATAATGTACCTTAGACTAGGTTAATTTCTCTTGGAAAAATTTCTCATAGAAAAATCCCTTCTTGGCCAAATTTTTGCAAAAAAACTCTTGGAGAATTTTTCTTGGTGAATCAAGTACTAATTTCTTCATTATTATTCCATCTTCTAACCTACAAGTGATTGGAATGAAGATTGCATAAAAGAAGTTGGTGGATTGGTGGAAATTCCTCTTGGCCAAAAGCTATTAAGGTTCCTTTTAATTTATTTTATTTCTCCTCTTGTGTGAGACCTTGATTTCTTTCATGGGCTAAGACTCTTTGGTATTTTGTCAAATTGATTTTTGTTTTACACATCTATTCATACACTTTCTCAAGTTGGCCTAAAGCTTTGTTTGGTTTTGATTAAAGTTTTGTGTTTGCAAACTCTTCTCTTTTCTTTATTTTTACATATGCTAAAGTGAACTTATGTTGTGAAAATTAGTTCATAAAGAACACTTCTAAGTTGTAAGTTTTCTTTTCTATTAAATAGTTCCATAGTTTCACAAGTGATATTTTTTTGAAAAGATTTTTTAGATTGAGTTCATGTGATTTAAGATTTCATTTTACATTTGACCTTTTGAAAATTCAAAGTCTCTTTTGTAAAAGTAATTGATCTAGTTTTTAAATCTTTATTGTGCTACATTTTAAATCTTTAAAATTAAATCAATTTGATCTCAAGTTATTACATTCACATTAAATAGTTAAAAGTTTCATGTGCATCATTTAAACTTCAAATTTAATCATTGCTTACATATTTAAATATAAATTAAAGTGAGCTATCTTTCTTTCATTTAATTTTAATTGCCTTGATATTGTTGTAGTTGGGTTATAAGAGCAAAATAATTTTAAATTGGGAGTTTGATACTTTTATATTCCTCTTTCTTGTTTTCTTATTGGGTTGTGCTTGTCCGTTAAGGAAAGTACTTGGCTGGGTTGTACTTTCCCATTAAGAAAAGTATAGTGTTGGTTTGTACTTTCCTGTGAAGGAGAGTGCATGAAATTTGTTGTAATCTCATTTTTATTTAAGTGAATTCCTAGCCTGAGTGGCTAGGCATGGACGTAGGCCGATTTTTGGGGTTTGGCCAAACCACGTAAAAATCTCGATGTTCTCTTTCATTATTTTCTACACTTTAGTTTTCTGATATTGTTGAGTGTTTTTTTATTTCTCTAAAGCTTTATCATTAAAGATTTAAGTTTTCTACAAAAATTTATAATTAAGTTTTAATTTTTTTTTTTTGAAAACCCAATTCAAGCCTCCCCTGGCCCCCTCTTGGGTGTCATAGCCTCTTAACATTGTTGATGGGAATTCTTAGTAAACGGAGTTGAACCTCTATGGGAAGAACACCCTTGAACCCTGCACTAAGAAAATGGAGTGGAGTGCATTAGAGTTCTATATGTGGTACAATAAGCCCATAAAGCTTCCACTAACTACTTGCACCACTAGCATTTGTTATCAACAAGTGTTTTCTTTGGAATTTAGAAGAGAGTTTTATTGAAGGCCTCAGATGACCCATTCACACAAGAGTGGTATATGGTGTAATATCTCTAATATATGTTATGCCACTTGATGAAGTTTATGATTTTTGTGCTTCTAAAAGTAGTACCATTATTGGATATAATCTATTAGGGTACACTGAATTTATACATGATATGATTCTTGAAAAACTATAAAACATGGTGGGCTTTGACATCTCTTAGTGGATCACCTAAGGTTATTTATAGAAATAATATATAGCTATAAGTATCAAGAAATGATTCTTGGAGGAAGGAGGGTCGATAAAAAAAACTATGTTCGTGCCCCAACTCTCGAATGGCCATGAGGTTATTATTGGGTGAAGAATTTTGGGTGGTTGATGTTGGACCACTCTATGCACTTGATACTAGTGGCAATGATGTGCCACCATACATTTTGTAATCATCACTAAATAATAATATCCAAGTCTTTTGATTTTTTCTTTCATTTTTAGACTCGATTGATGCACACCAAAGAGTCCTGAATGGACCTTAGTCATATTTCTATAGGCTCAGTGTCTATCTAAATAGCATAACCACATGTGATTAAAGGATTGTCGGTATAAAGTGTTATCAATAAGTGCATATGATATTGCTCTTTACATTACTTGATGGGCTTGGAATTTTTCCTGAGCTTCTTTGTCTTCACATAAATAATCAATGAATGACTATCTCCAATCAACCTCATTATTATCTTTGGTGAAAGAAATTTCTTCTTTAGAAGATTTTTTATCAATGAGTTTGGTGTCAATAAGGGATAACACCTTATGGTTATGCACCTCTATCGATATGGGCTTATAATCCAGACAGTCCATTTCCTTATTAAGCTTTGTTAAAGCAACTGATATGGAATTTCCACCTTGGTAATTCTATATAGAGTATTCTTCAAAATTAGCTTTAGTAACTTAATCATGTTCTTGAGATATTGATGAAATTTGGGCTTAAGAATTTTATAAGTCTAGGTAATTTGGTTAACTACTAAATATGAATCTCCAAAGATATTCATATCTTTGATATATAGCAAAATGACTATCTCTAGATTAGCAATCAAAACTTTATACTCGATCTAATTATTTGTGCAAGGCTAAAAGGTGATACAAGAATTGAAACATCTCTGAATCAAGAGTTAAGAAGACTAATACAATCACTACTTTGCTTAGGAGAAAGGACAGTGGTTCACCCCTCTTTATAAGAAGGCTACACTAATAAAGTACAATAATCAATAATGGTTATACGTGCTACCTAAACTTATAATATGTTCATCAAGGAGGTCATCATTTATAAGAATTTTCATAGAGAGAAAATATGTGACTAAAAAGTCAAATTGTGATCAAATCATGGACCATTAGCTAAGCATCTAAATAATGTCAGTTGTTCCATGAGGTATCATACAGAATTGACTCTTGAAATTAGGTTAATTTTATGAGAAAGCATGTGGTGCCTTAGCTTCTAGGTAGCGAATATAAGAGTGAGGCAATACTTCTTAATAGGTGGGTATTTGTCCTCTGTAAAAATATTTTCTTTTTCTTCATCATTGGCTTGGGCCAACAAAGCACCAAGGGAATTGCTTAGTGTCATTATATAGAGTATTTTGAGTGGTCTACTAGGGATACTATATAGT
This sequence comes from Cymbidium sinense, assembly GCA_021442155.1. Lineage (NCBI taxonomy): Eukaryota > Viridiplantae > Streptophyta > Magnoliopsida > Asparagales > Orchidaceae > Cymbidium > Cymbidium sinense. The sequence goes on from CM038219.1 coordinate 89,564,912, forward strand.
ACTTAAGGTGTCATTGTGGTGTTTTTTTTTGGATGTGACTGGGGGGGATACCACGCAGATCTTAGGGGGTACTTATTAAAGTGATCGAGTGCAACATTGAGGTATGATTTATATTTTGAAAGATAGAGGCATCACCCTTCAATGGACATAATCAGCTAATAAGGACTCCTAAGGCATGATGGGTCTTCAAATATAAAAGAGATTTTTTTCTTGCTTTACATGGATGCCTAAAACAAGGTTTATATTAAATGGGGTTCTAAATTTCCCTATGGAGGAAAGCCTCTATAGTTAATTACATCTTAGAGAATGAAATTCCTTAAGAATACTCTCGATTAAAGTAGACAATTATCATCTCTAAAGATTTTAAGGTTAGACTATCAAAGGATTGGTTATGTTTGAAAATCAAGTGGAAAGGTTCAAGGAGAAGACTTATTTTTAGAATCCAAAGGGAGGAAGCAGAAAATGCTCATGATACTAGGAAGCCTAGTAAGCATTCCAATCTATCCTATGATTGGACTTTATATATTTGAAAGTGAGGGGATTTATTTATTTGAATTGAATTTTATTAGATTACTAGGGCTTATAATTCACCAACATAAGATTGTGAAAATGCCGAAGAGGTGAGGATTTATGCTTATAGCCCAAAGGAAATAGCTACCTCAGATCCTAAATCTAGGGAGATTTATCACAAGCTAAAACATGACCTAAATCTAAGTGACAGATGGACATAAAGGTTTTCCCCCACAAGAGAGAATAAACCCGATCGACTTCTAGACTTATAACCTCCTGGAGTGACTGTCAGCTAACTCCTCCTATGATTTTAAATTCACATAATCGGTCTTCTAAATTGTAAGATAGCTAGGGTAGTTTTTTAGTTAAAAAGAGACTAAAGTCCTAAACTCACTCTCTAAGAGATAAGAGCATGAGTGGTATGAGCATATGACTCATACTATAAATGCAAAATCTGTTCAAATTTCATTTTATTTTTGACAAGTCAGTTTGACAAAGGCTTTGGGATTTTTGTATGCTTAAATGTATGATGAAATGGGTTATTGGCCAAATCAAAATAGAGAGGGTGAAGCTCCATCAGTAGGAGTTTCTCTCACAGGTCTAGTGGTCTCTATGCATGGAAGGATGGAGGCCCTCATTTTGCAAAAGTGACTCAAGATATATGTATGATGTGAGATATACAACCATATAGCTAAAGGGTTGCTAAATCTTTTAATTATCTTATTATGTCATAGGCTTTATGATGAGATTATGAGTTGCTTAAAATTTAGTTATGAGTGATTAGTTGGGTAGAAAATTTATTTTATCCTAAGAGCCTATCGCATCCAGGCCACACTTTAAAGCATCAATCATAAGAAACTATGAAAAGCATGACATTTCTAATGCATAATTTAAACATAATATAAAATCAATCAATTCTATAAACCCAACATAATATAATAATAGGCCGGTGTGGTCGGGTGCCGCCATACAACCCAAAAAGAGAAAAGATGGGTAGTCGAGCTCTACCATTATACAACCTAGAATATGAAAGAATAATTATAATTAAAATTAATACATGCTATGGGGGTCTTCATTCTTCGCTCTTCCATCTTCATTTCTTTGATTCAATCGGTCCCTTCTTTGTTTTAGATGTCCTTGCTTCAAAGGCATCACATGGCACCCCAAGACAAAGGATTCTAGTCACTGCACATCCTAATCCCCAATAGCACTAATCTTAATTCCTATTACAAAATTACATTTATATGGGGAAAGTAAATCTGACTACACCTACAAAATAGAAGTTAGTTGAATATACACATAATCCTAAGCAGTTATATATATAGTTTGGACTTAGCACCCTACGCATAGGTAACTAAGCCCACCTATCTTAACTTGGATTATGCTCAGGGGATTAAAGAAACCTACAAAGAGAGAATTTATATTTATTTTTAAGCATCCCCTTAAGCACAATCTCTTGCAAAAAAATATGATTAGGCTAAGAGTGGCCTAACATCCAGTCTACGAAACATACACCCTAAGATCTAGTCTAAAATATTGTATCACAAAATAAAATATACATCATATCATACACCGTCCTAATATAGAGCTAGAAGTTGTGACTTAATTCTAATGTGTGTGTTAAGACTTTGTGTGGTATGTCTTAACTAAGCATTAGATTTGTTCTTCTCTAAGTTTGGAAAGATTTAATTTAACATAAAAGGTTGGTTTCACTTCAAGTTGTTTAGTTGATTTGAGAATTTTAATTTATATTTTATTTTATTTCATATGATTTACACTTAACAGCTAACTATTACAGAGAGAAGGAATAGAATTTCCCTCTTTCATCCCTACCTTAAGCAACTTTCTAAAGCACATTAATTTGATTTAGTTCTCTTTAATGAATGGCTCATTAAATGATTTTTAATTAATTCTAAGTTTTGGTTACCTTTAAATGACCTTATCCAATATGAAAGGCTTCTTAAGGTTAATCTAATTGAATTACTATCATATGAAGTATACAAGTCATTCATTTCCATCACATGTAACATGCATATGATTTAATACTTAGCATATCTATATATGCAATATGTTTTAGCACACTTAAATGATGATGAATGTGTATGTTTGGAATTTATATTTTCATTTTGGTTGAATTATATGAACATATAAATTAAAGCTCTATCCAAATTCTAATAGCTAAATACATAAGGTTGGAATCACATAAGTACGTGTAATTTTTAACTAGGGAAGTGAGATAATCAAATGACCTCCTTGGGGCTAACTAAAGCCTCGTATTCCCGGGATGTCTAGAATATATACTTATTAACATTCTGAATCCATGTAGATTTGCGTACATGAACATAGGAAAGAAAGCTCCAAATCACATGATTAACCAATTCAATGACTTAAATAATTATGGATATGAATTTTTAATATAAAAGAGGATTCTCATTCCTTAATTAAGTACATACACACTTGTATAAAAGGCATAAGTAAATATGTGTCATTGTTAACTAGGGAAGTGAGCTAATCAAATGACCTCCTTGGGGCTACTTAAAACCTCGTGTTCCCCAGATTTCCAGATTATGTACTTATTTTCTTAAATACATATGGATGTATAGATAATTAGAAGAAAGAGAATCATGCAAGATTGTATTTTATTTAATTGAATAATTTATCTATATGAATTAAAGCTTTATCTAAATTCTAATGTTAAAATACATAAGAATGAAATCAGATGGATACGTGCCTTTGTTAACCAGGGAAGTGAGGTAATCAAATGACCTCCTTAGGGCAAGCTAAAGCCTTGTATTCCCCAGATGTCCATACTATATACCCATTACCATTTAAACTTATGTAAATTAACATGTGAATAAGAGAAAGAGAGCTTTACTTTATAAACTTAAGCTATAAACACATGCACTTCTTATGCATTTATAATTAACATCACTACACATGTTGTCATTCATTTATAAATTTTAGAAAATATATTTTGATTTAATAGTGATAATAGCCACATATATTAAGTTAAATCAACACATGCACGCTTTGCATAAAGTAAATTTCATTCAACTTGGTTACTTTTGAAAGATATGATGCATGAAATCAAATGACATATAATATTTAGCATGATTGGAAAAGGAATAATCAAATACAAACTTGTGATTCATTCAATCAAATTAATTCTGAAGGATAATCATACTAAATAAAAGTATTTAAGGAGAACCAAAGTTCCTTTATTAATTTATGATTTAGACTTTTGATAAATTTTAAAGAGAGGAGAATTACACATTTGTTGTTTAACCCATTCCCAAGTTTGTGAATTAATTTGGTTTAATGAAAAGGAAATTAAGTGAATTTTATGAATTAATTAATTTAGAACGTTAACTAAATTAGTTAATTACCCTTACCTATGTTACCTGAATGTAATTAATAAAATAATTATGAGCCAACAAATTATGCACATGAATGGAAAGTAATTTTGCAATGACCCTAAGAAATGAAATGGGTCTAATGCAATTGGCTCATGATTAATAGTTAATTGGATTAAGAAACTTAATTAAGTGCTCTTATAGTTTTCCCACACATTTGAGTTAACCATAATTTTCCTAAATACCTTTATGTTATTAAACACGTAAAGGTCTACCTTTGATTTAATTAATTAGGATCTAATGTGATTATGATTTAATTTTTATTAATTAAGCCATTTAGTTAATTAATTAAACTTTTGATTAATTCAAATTAATTAATCTTTCCTTTAAATGAAATAGACTTAAGAAAAAGATTAGGAAGTAGTCCCCATCTCATTTTCCTTGCTCACTCACTATTCAACAATGGTTAACATGCTCAATTAGTTAATTTGGTTATTGATTTGGGTGTTAATTAATCCTTTAATTAGTTAAGAAAGTCATTAAAGCTTAAATGAGTAATTCCCCTAATTACTTAAGCAATAAATACCAAGAAAATTATGGGAGGCAGAGGTCATCCCATTAAACAATCTCAAAAAATTTGGAATTAATTACTTGAGTAATTAAGAAGTAATAAAGTTAATAAACTTTGTAATTAAACCTAAATTAGGCCTTAAATACTATTCAAAATTAATCAGAATTAATTTTAAATGATTCTCCTCTAAAATAGCTTTAAAATGAATATTTATTTGAATTCTTCTGATCTTTCTATGATTTATTATAAATTTTGGAAGTTTCAATCATTAAAAGTAATTAATTAGCCCTAATTTAAACCTAATTCCGTTGGCGCCATGCAAAGCACTAACATGGCACGCTTTCCATGTGGAACTAGAGGATTGATCAATTAAATGCATCCCTGAATGCTGACATGCCTGGCCGATTGAACAGAGCAGATCAAACCCATAATTCCTTAAAGGATAAAAATCAGATAATCTAATGAATTTAATCACGACCATCCATTTCGATCATGGGGAATGGATGGTGCGTGATTAATCATCCCCCGAGAGATGAAAGATAGACACCGTCCGCCTTTCATTGCTTGATTTGAGCTCACCCGAGTTCGAATCAATCGGAGATCGATCCCACACCTTCGTACGAAGGATCCAAGGAGATCCAATGGTCAAGATCTCGTGGCATTCACATTTTCTTCATGAAGCTCCAATAAAATTTATGAAATCTCAGCTTTAATGGAATTACTTCATCGGAGCTGAAGACTAGCAGAGAATTTGATTAAGAAGCTTTGTCTAGTGGAGATGAAGCCTTGTTGAGTAGCACACAAGTCAATTCCTTCTCGTTCACTAGGTGGACCAAGATTCGTCAATTTGGAGATCAGTGTTGATTAAACTCCTACCTTCCGTGGTCGAGAAGCTTGGGAAGCAATTTGTTCTTGCTTGACAAGGTGTGGAGTAGGTGTGGGTAAGAGGAATTTGGATTTGGTTGAGTATTGGTGGAGTTGGGATAGAAAGATGGATGCTGAGCTTGGGATGGCTTGGAATGCTTTGAAGAAGCTCAAGAAGTTTTAAAATGAGCTCTAGGGGGTTTCCAAAAGTGTGTGTGTGTGTGTGTGTGTGTGTGTGTGTGTGTGTGTGTGTGTGTGTTTTGGATCGAATTGAGGGGGTATATCCCCTGTCCCTTTGATTTGAAGAACAAGATAGACCCGCAATTTTGGGTGGCCAACCACTGCCCAGGGCGCCGAAGTGGTTAGTGTCACCTCCACGTGGCTTGATTGGGTTGGTGGGAGGCTTGGCTGGTGGCTCAAGGTGGCTACCCTCCTCCTTGGATCCATTGAGTTTGGCTAGTGAGAGGTGAGTTAACTCACCTCCCTTTGGTCCAAGGTTGACCAAGCCCACATGGGTTGGGCTAGGTGAGTAGGTTAGACCCCATTTTGGGTTAGAGGAGGCTGCACCATGGAAAGGTAAAGAGTTAACATGCCAATTTAAAAAAAATCCCATGTGGGGAGGAGAATCCAAGGTGGATTTGCCATGGGTTGAGCCTAATTTGGGTTTGGTTGGTTTGGAGCTAACCCAAGGTGGGTTTAAGATGGGATGAGTCAGGTTTCAATGGGTCATGGCTAGGTTCAAAGGGGTTTGTCTCAATTTGGCCTTTATGGGTTAAATTGGGCTAGGTTGGGTTAGGTTGACCAATTGGGTCAAACCACGGCTTGGGTTAGGTTCAAATGATGATTTGAAGTAGTTCAATTAGTTTGAATTAATTTGGCTTAGGTTTGATTTTGGCTTATTTGGGTTCATATAGGTCAAATAGATCAAGTTGATGAATTTTAGCAAACTATCCAAATTGGCATGGGTTATGGGTTGATTCATGTTTAATTGGTTAATTAAAAATGATTGTAGGCTTTGGTTTGAATCAATTTGAATTTGATTTGATTTAGGCCAATTTGACCCTTTAGGTCAATTTGGGCTAAATGGGTTATGTTGACCAATTTGGTCAAATTTGGTCCAACTATGGCTTTGGTTAAGTTCAATAATCAATTTGGAATGAACTTGAGCCATTGGTTACAATCAATTTGGGTTAGATCATGATTTGACCTAATTTGGTCCTTCAGGTAAAGTTGGGTCAACTTCAGTTAAAGAGCCAATTGGGTTAGGTTTGGCTCAATTGATGATCAAGTCATGTCCAATCATTGATCATAAGTTGGTATGCATCATTGGTTTGAATTATTTTGGTGTGGGATGAATTTTGGATAGTTTGGGTTCATATGGGTTAAGAGGATTGACTTGGTCAAATGACCAAGTTGACTTTGTTTGACCCATTTTATGAAAACTGATAATCCTAGGGTGATCAATAATCATCCTAGGGGATTTTGGTTAAGTTGATTCAATCTAATTTGGGTTAGATTGAAACTTGGTTCAAATAAGTCAAATTGGGCACTTTGGGTCAAGTGGACCAATTGGTCTTAGTTGAGTTGATTTTGGGTTGAGTTGAGTTTAGTTAAGTTTATATATGAGATTAGGACTGATTTATAAATTCAATTACAATGGGTTTGAGTTCAAATGAGTTTTTGTTCATTTGAATATTTCAAGTCAAAAGGGTTAGGTTAGGTTCGACTTGGGTTGATTTGATTTGGCTTGATGATTGTAATTTGATTTATATTTTGGATGGTGATTGAAGATATAATTGATTCATGAAAGGGTTTGATTTTGGTTTGAATTGAATGGAAATTTGGCTAAGTCCATGGAATTGGTTTATATGGCTTGAGGCTGGGTTTAGTATTTGGATTTGAGTTTGGTTTTGGTTGATTGGGTATAATTGTAGATATCATTGATTTGAATTATATTTGGGAAGATGATTGAAGATATGAATTGATCATGAGAAAATCAATTGAATTTGGCTTGATTTGGATTGAAATTTATCTAAGTTCATGGGATAAATCATGTGGCTTAGGTAGAGATTTTGATTTGACTTTGGTTTTGGTTTTGGGTTGTGATCAATTGAATGTATATTTGACTTATATTTGGGAAGATAATTGAAGATATGATTTGATCATGAGAAAATAAATTATTTTTTGTTTGATTTGGATTGAGATCTAACTAAATCCATAGAATAAATCATGTGGCTTAGATTTGGATTTGTGAATTTGGATTTGATCATAGGTTTGAATTATTTGATTTGGATTTAGATCTAGGTTTGATATGAATTGAATTTGGTTATGGCTTAAGAAGGTGAACATAGGTTGGGTTTGAATCATGGGGTAGGCAGGTCATCCTAATCCCTAAGGCATAACCTAATCCTATGGTTAACCCTTCTAAGTCTCTAGACTAAGGTTAAGTATTTGCCTAATTGCTAGAAGTGTCTTATGACCAAGGAAGTCTTAGTATCTAGAAGACTCTAAATCTAAGTTGGAAAGATTGAGTCCTCACTTTGAAAGTGAGGTCAACAAAAGGACCCCCAATAGGTGTGGTATAACTGACATGACACACCACATGTATTGGCCTTGGCCGTGGTGATCAATAATGTCCAGAAGATTGCAAGTGCGAACGGAAACCATCTAAACCTAAACTTGACAGGTAGATAGAATCACGATCTTAGTGCAATGCAGCTCACCTCATGCCAAGGGCATAAGGGAGAAAGGAGGATTTGATGGAAACTTCATGTCAAGAACATGAAGAGAGGTCCACTAGGGGATTATATATGCATTGGATATGACATGTGAGGGGTTTATGCCAAGAGCATAGAAGAAGAAACTCGCCTGGGATTGGGATTTGGTTGGATTTGTTTAGTAGGCATCCTCTGGGAGTAAAGATTTGATTTAAGTAGGGGAGATCCATTGGGATTATAGGTTGAATTTGATTTGATTTATGTTTGATTTGGGGGCATATCTGCCAGGGATGTAAGCTTGAATCCATTGGGGGATCAAAACTAGATATGATGGATGTAATTTATGTAAATGTGGTGCATATCCACTAAGGATATGGGCTTGAATCCACTAGAGATCAAGATTGAGTTTAATTTATTTTAATTTGTCATGGCTCCACTAGGGAGAAAGGTGTGATTAAGCTCCACTAGGGAGAAATAATGTCGGATTTAATTTGATTTAGATTTAGGGCATATTCACTGGGGATATGAACTCAGTGGAATTTGATGGATTTAAATTATGGACCTTGTCGGTATGTGATGGATCCACTGAAAAGGGACTATATCATCCTTGACCAATCTCAGATTTATAAATCCAAATGGGTAGTCTATCGGCTAAGGGGTAGAGCTAGCCAACTTAAGGGTTGTCTTTCAGTGTGCAATGGCTATGCTAGGAAGAAAGCATAGTAGACTTATACCTTCTAAAGCAGGGAACAACTGCTGGGGTGATCTGCTGGATGCACAATAAATCTAACCCGACTTAGGGTGACTATTGAGTGAGTGCCACTAGGGACTTATGTTAACTCAAAAGTAGTTAGAGTAATTTTATCTTAATTCCTTTGATTTGATATGGTTTATGTGAATTGGATTTAGTTTAATTTAATTCATGTACCTTGTCAATGTGCAATGGATCTACTAAGAAGCGGATATATCAGCCTTGACCTATCTCAGATTTACAAATCCAAAGGGATAGTCAACCAGCCGAAGGATAGAGCTAACCAACCTAAATGTTTTCTTTAGGTGTGCAATGATTGTGCTAGAAAAAAGCATAGAAGACTTACATCTTTGAAAGTTGGGGAACAACTGCTGGGGTGACCTATTGGTAGTACAACAAATCGAACCTGACCTATGGAGACTACTGAGTAAGTGCCACTGGGGACTTATGTCAACTCAAGAGTAGTCAAAGTTAATTTCATTTTAATTTCATTTGTTTTAATATGGTTTGAGTGAATTGGATTTAGTTTGATTTAATTCATGGACCCTATTAGTGTGTGATGGATCCATTAAGAAGGGGCTATATCAATCTTGACCTATCTTAGATTTACAAATCTAAAAGGATAGTCTACAAACTGAAGGATAGAGCTAACCAACCTAAAGGTTTCCTTTCGGTGTGCAACAGCTGTGCTATGAAGAAAGTGTAGTATACTTACATCTTCCAAAGTGGGGGAACAACCACTGGGGTGACCTGTTGGTAGCACAACAAATCAAACCTGACCTAGGGCAACTATTAAGTGAGTGTTGCTGGGGACTTATGTTAACTCAAGAGTAGTCAGAGTTAATTTCATTTATTTTGATATGGTTTGTATGAATTGGATTTAGTTTGATTTAATTCATGGACCCTGTCGGTGTGCGATGGATCCACTAAGAAGGGGCTGTATCAGCCTTGACCTATCTCAAATTTATAAATCCAAAGGGATAGTCTACCAATCGAAGGATAGAGCTAACCAACCAAAGGGTTTCCTTTCGGTGTACAATGGTTGTACTAGGAAGAAAGCATAGCAAACTTACATCTTTCAAAGTAGGGGACAACCACTGGGGTGACCTGTTGGTAGCATAATAAACTGAACCCAACCTAGGGTGACTACTAAGGGAGTGCCCCTGGGGACTTACATTAACTCGAGAGTAGTCAGGTGATTCTAATAGGAAGTTTTACTGACACTACCCTAAAGATAGGATGTATGCTCAAGAAAAGGTACCGCTGGGGGTGTCCTCCTAGTCCACAGTGAATATATATTTTTTGTTTATATGTTTGGGCTATGTCAGCCTTGACATATCTGAAATTTATTGGATCAAAGGAGATTATGTACATCCCCAGTACGGGTTCTCCAACCATAGGGTTGGTTACTAGGAAAGGTGAACTGTCTAATCCGGAAGTAACCCGGGTAGTGTCTAGATGGGGTCGCAAGGACATGATCGAAATAGAGTGCCCATATGGGAGGTGTCGCTAGGGGCATTATTTTGATCCCTAAAAAGAAAGCCTATAGTTGTACGATGACCAACTCAAGGAGAAAGTGTAGCAGACTTACATCTATCATTAATGGTGTATCCATTAGGTGGGTCGCTGTCATCATAGTGAACACAAACAAAATTAAAGTGCCTGTCAATGTGTGATGATCAATCTAAGAAGAAGGTGTAGCAGACTTACATATTCATAGACAAAAATGATCATCGGGATAATTTATCATTGGCGAGATAGATGATATTCGACCTAGGGCTACTACTTAGCGGAGAGTCCCAAGGAAGGACTAGACCTAGACTTGAAGTAGTCAGGAGGAAAAGAGCCACTAGGAGACTTACCCTAAACCACAAATATACTCAACCAAGTCAGTGCATGAAGGCTAATCTAAGAAGAATGTGTAGCAGACTTACATCTTCTTAAATGAAGCCATCATGAGGTAGCTTGCCATGACTACTAAGCGGGGAGTGCCAAGGAAGGACTGGACCCAGACTTGAAGTAGTCAGAAGGAAAGGAGCCGCTAAGGGACTTATCCTAAACCTCAAATATACTCGACCAAGTCAGTGCATGAAGGATAATCCAAGAAGAAAGTGTAGCAGACTTACATCTTCTTAAACGAAGCCATCATGAGGTAGCTTACCAGCTACATAGTATGGCCTACCATACTAATAAGGTGCTTGTCGGTGTGCAATGGTTAAGCTAGGAAGAAAGCATAGAAGATTTATATCTTCCAACACAGAAAGACCATTAGGGTAACACACTAGCTAATTAGTGAATCAACCCAACCTAGAGCAACTACTAAATTAGTGCCACTAGGGCGTTATCTCAACTCAAAGTAGCCCGAGATAAAGAATATGTGTTTGTGTTGTGTTGATGAAGGATAGAACGTCCCTTGGGTTTCTTACACCTACTCTAAATAGATCGTGGTGGATTCGTTAGATAGAAATGGTTTCACTTGAAGAGATTGAATTTGAAATGAAATTTTTATTGATGATAATTATTTTTGAACATAATTTTATGGGTAATATTTCATTAGGTAGAGCATGTTATTTGGAAGCACCGGGCCCTCCCCTTATGATTTATAAGTTGATATGATTTTCTTTGGTAGGCTTTCTCTATGGAAAAAGGGCCTTCCCAAGTGGGTTCAAACTTGCCTCCCATCTTGCGATGGGTAACAATTAGTCTCCTTAGAACTAAAATAAGCTCTCCTACTTGAAAAGCTCTAGGATAGATCAACTTGTTGTTAGCTTGAATCATTTTGGCTTTGTACAACTAGAGGTTTTGGCATGCTCATAGGCATCATAACTCCAAACCTTCAAGCTCTTCTAACCACAACTTGGAGTTCTGCTCTATTGCGATTTTACTACCCACAACTATCCTCAGTGATGGGAGCTAGACTTCTAATGGTAAAACAGCTTCAGACCCATACACTAAGGAGAAGAGAGTAGACTGAGTTAGAGTTATGTAGGTGGTATAGTAAGCCCACAAAGCTTCAACTAATTACTCAGATACCACTGTCATTTGTTATCGTCGAGTGTCCTCTTTAGTATCTAGGCAAGAGTTTTTTTGAAGGCTTCTGCTAAGCCATTTTATCTCGCATAGTAGATGGTAGAGTATCTCCAATATATGTTATGTCTTCGTGCAAAGTTATTAATTTTAGTGCTCTTGAAAGCAGTACCACTATCGAATATACTTCATTAAGGTACCTTGAACCTTATATACGATATGGTTCCTGAATAACTAGAGCACATGATGAGTTGTTACCTCTCTGAGAAGGATTGCCTCCACCCATTTGGAAAAGTAGTCGGTGGCAGCTAGGAAAAATTGATGACCCTTGGAAGAAGGATGAACGATTGGACCTACTATGTCAATACCCCAACACTCAAATGACCATGAGGCCAATATTGGGTAGTTGATGCAGGACCATTCCGTGTAGTTGACATTGATGGCATCACCTAACTACACTCATGCAATCTATAATCATCGATGACCAATAGTATCCAAGTCTATTGATTTTAGCTTTCATCTTAAAACTAGATTGGTGAGCTCTACATAACCCTGAGTGCACCTCGATCACAATATTATGGGCTTCATGCTTATATAAATAATGTAACCACATATGATCGAAGGACAACCACTATAAGACATCATCAACGAGGGCGTAGAAAAGTGTCCTTTGCTTTATCTGATGTATCTATGACTTCTCTTGAGATAGTTTTCCTTTATTTAAGTAATCCATGAATGGTTTCCTCCAACCCAGCTCCTCATCCCTCTTGGAAATGGCAACCTCCCCTTCAGGAGAGTATTTTTTGATGAGTTCAATATCAATAAGAGGTAGGACTTGCCTATTTCAGACCTCTATTGATATGGACTCATCTTCCAGACATGCTAACTCCTTGGAAAGTTTAGCTAAAGCATCGGCTATGGAATTTCTTGTCGAGAAATCTTATAGATGGTGACCTCTAGGATTTGGGCCAATAACTCCATTATATACTTATGATAGTGATAGAGCATAGGCTTTAGAACTTTATAAAATTCAGTGATTTAGTTGAACTCTAATTGGGAATCCCCAAAGATGTTGATGTTCTAGATGCTTAGCGAGATGACTAACTCTAGACTGGTAATCACAGCCACATATTCAGCTTCATTGTTGGTGCACAAATCAGATAGACAATATGAGAATCGTATCATATCACAGTCTGGATTTAGGAGAACTATTCCTATCACTATCTTTCTTGGAAGAGAGGATCGTGGTTCTTCTCCTCTTCGAGAGGAAGCCGCATCATCAAAATACATCTCCCAGTGGCGAATGATAGTGTCCCCTAAGTTCATGATTTATTCATCAGGGAGATCATCACTAAGCAGAGAATCAGCAGGAAGTGGGTGTGCTATTAAAAAATCTGCAAGTGCTTGTCCTTTCACCTTATGGAGGAGTATGAAAGTAATATCAAACTGTGATAGGATCATAGACCAACATGCCAACCGTTTGAATGGCATCAGCTGTGTCATGAGATATTGCAGTGGATTGATTCTAGAGATCAAGTTCACTTTATGAGAAAGCATGTAATGTCATAGCTTTTGGGATTCAAAGATTAAAGCTAGGTAGTACTTCTTAATGGGTGGATAATTCACCTCAGTAGGGATTAGACAATGGTTTAGGTAGTAGAGTGTGTTTTCCTTCCTTTCATCATTAGTTTAGGCCAATAAAGAACCAAGAGAGTTATCTAATGCAGTAATATAGAGTATCAAAAGCTTGCTCGGAATAGGGGTTGCTAAAACTGATGGTGTCATTAAGTAGTGCTTGATGTCTTCGAAGGCATGCTGACATTTGTCATCCCACTTGAACTTGGCATCCTTTTTGACAAGTGCTGAGAATTGCTGGTATCTTCCTGATAGGTTGAATATAAAGCATCTTAGATATGCCAGCCGCCCTTGGAATGATCTGAGTTGAGTTAAACTTGTAGTGGGTGGCATTTCTTATATCACTTTGATCTTCTCCTGGTTGATTTAAATTCCCCCGTGCCAGACAACAAACTAAAGGAATTTTCTTGAAGCTACTCCGAATGCACACTTCAAGGGATACATTTTAAGGTTAAATTATCTTGAGCGTTTGAAAACTACTCTCAAGTCAAAGAGATGGTCTTCCTTTTCTTTACTTTTGACCACGAGATTATTGACATAGCACTCCACTTGATGATGAATGAGTTCATCGAAGATTCGGGTCATGGCCCGCTAATATATAGCACCGGCATTTTTAAGGCTGAAAAGCATGACCTTATAGCAAAATATTTCGATCGAGGTTCTAAAGGCAGTGTTTCTTTCATGTTCGAGGGCCATCTTTATTTGATTATATTCATATGAGCCATCCATGAAAGAGAAGACTACATGAGATGAGGCAATATCTACCATCAATTTTGGTATCGATAGTGGAAACTCGTCTTTTGGACATATCTTATTTAGAATCCTAAAATTGATGCATATGCAAATTTGGCCATTCTTTTTCTTAATTGGGATGACAGTGGCCAACCAGGTGGGGTATTTTTCTTCCCGGATGAAACCAACATCAATCAGTTTCTTGATTTCAAAAATGACCTATTATTCAATGTCTAATCATATGCGTCTATGAGCTTGCTTGATAGGGTTAGCACTAGGCTCTATTACTAGTTTATGGATCACTACATCAGGAGCCAATCTAGACATCTCTTCATAACTCCATCCAATGTAGTCCTTAAACTCAATGAGCAGCCTAACTAAGTCATTAGTTTCAGTTTCACTCAATAAGGAATTGATGTATGTTAGTCATGGATTTTCTTCAATTCCCAAGTTGAATTCTTTGAGCTCATCGATGGTTGACTTTCTCTCCTCTTCGAACTCAGGCGGTGCATCTTTGACTTGAAAATCATCTGGATTGTCTGAAGATTTAAGAACACATCCTCATATGAGTTAGTGTGGTTTGAAAAAAACCTATCGGATTCTATATTATTCGTGATGACTAAGCAGTAGTCATCATCATTGGCTAGGCCTATCATGTCAAAGCCTAGTCTTGCTCTTGATTGAAAATTCTTGCATTTGTTGTCCCATATTCTTTCAAAATAGTCTGACATATGTTTGGACCAAGTATGTGGGATTAACCCTTTCTTTGCTAAATTCTGAACACAAGGCGAGTACCAATCAAAAGGTAATTCTATTAAATATTTATATGAATCATCCTTAAGTTCTTCATCAACTTCTTTACTTGAGGATGAGGCTTCAAGAAAGAACTTCTGAGTTTTTACATATTTGGATGACTTAGGGGCTTCCTTAACTACCAAACCCTCAACTTTTTGAGAGAAAAGTGGGGTTCGAGCTAGGGTTCCCAAACAATGCCTAACATTTTCACATAGAGACTATGATACACTTATGCTTTGCTTTGGAGCCTAGTCTTCATCACTGTCTAGCTCAAGTGTCACTTCCAAAGGGATCTACTATTGGGAAGAGCTGGCTAGTGTGCTAACCATATAGGAATCATCCTCTGAACTAGATTCTAAGTATATATGGATATTATGTGTACTCCTAGTAACTAAGACATATTTACTATTAGGTGGCCAATAAGGTGGTCTTCCACCCCAAGGATTGCCTCTAGACTGGCCTCTTCCTTGTCCTAGTGGAGGTCTAGTCATCCTCCCCACTTGTTCAAATGGAGTAATAAACTATGGGTGGAATCTAACTTTAGGCTCTACATGCTCCTTTAAGTTTATTTCTCACTTCCTTTTATTTTATTTTTTTTTCCTTTTCCTTTTTCCTTTTCTTTTTCTTTTTCTTTTTCTTTTCTTTCTTTTGGTCCCACATGGGGATTTTGGCTAAGTTTGCGAGAATAGACTTTTCAATTTTGGGTGAGGTAGTAAGCTACATTCTCATAAATCCTGACCTCATGTACTAAAAATGGTTTGAGATCTCCTTTGACATAATATTGGATCCCACCTCTCATGAACTCCAAGCACTGATGTAGAGAGGATGGAACTGTGTTGTTCTTATGTATCCATGATCTCCCAAGCAAAGCATTGAAAGTTGTATTTGAGTCTATGATGTGAAATTTGGCTTCAGTCTTCCAATCATCTTTCTCCAATGCCAACACTATAGAGCCTAAGGCCCTCTTGCTTTGTTCACTGAATCCTTTCAACATCATCCTCTCTTTTGGAGTTTAGAGATGTCGACCCTCAAGTAGGCAAGGGTTCTTAGACTCATGATGTTGACTGATGTATCGGGGTCAACCAGAACTCTGGATAGCCTAAATCTGCCAACATCCACTGTAATATAAAGAGCACGGTTGTGCTCGATCGTCTCTAGAAGTAAGTCTTCATCACCAAATGTAACTCTTAAGATGTCCTTCGAGTAGTGTGCCACCTCTCCAGTAGTAGTTAGCTGAGCTAAGCATATCTCTGGATCAAGTAAGGCCTTGATTAAAGATTCTCTCATCTCTTTGGTTAAGACAAGGGCGTCGTATATGCTTAACCTAGTTGGCAACTTTTTAAGTTGAGCTAGGATGTTGTAATCAACTCTAGGCTGGTCCTCCACAAGCACATTCATCAGTGGAGCATTCCATGGAGGGGCTATCTGCTCATTAGAACCAATGACTTGTTTGCCCTTATCTTGAGGTGCTACCCTAGGAGGTAGAACTTTGTCAACTCATAGGTTAACTTCAGTGATATCATGGAATGATCAATTCATGGAAAGTTCTACCTACTCATCAAACATACCTATAGCTTCTCTTATAGGATCCTCAGAGTTGGATGTCTCCAAGTCAATCTCAAGAGGTGAACCTAATTTATTTAGAGAATGAAAATCTATCTCTAACATAGAAAGGAAAGGGTCAAAACTGCTAGAGCTATTATTATTATTTAGACTTAGAGAGATTTCTATAAGAATAAAATTAAGAGCATCAGAAGTAGACATAATATAAGTAGAATCAACTTTCTTCATTAATTTTTTTAATTTGGGTGAAGGTACATGATAAAAACTAAGTAAAGTGAGCGGAGTAAGGGATTTGGTGCCCTTATCTACAGATACAATGCTCATGTCGATAGAAGAGGAGCTAGTACAAGAAGTAGTAGCTGCAACGGTGGAGGGACTGCTGGACTTGAATGGTGGTTGCGCTACTGGACTATCCCAGGCAAGTATGGTAGGCTGCTGTTGCTGCTGGGCTGCCACCTTCCTCGAGTTATCCTTTATAACTAGCAAACCTTCCTTAGTTGTCAAGGTTTGAGCTCCTTCAAGCACCTGCAAGAAAAGTTTCTTGATCTTAGAAATGATTTTTTTAGAGGTACATGATAAGAAAATATTACAACCTTCTTTGGACTTAAGAGGATCGCAGGTATCCCGAAGGATTACTCTAACAGAACTAGATGGTTGTTCTAATAGGTATTCTTTGGAGATAACTATGGCTCTTAACTTGTAGCTACGCTTAAGCTAGTCCTTAAAAGTGATACAATCCTCTAAGACATGGCCTAACATGCGGTGGTAGGGGTAATAGCTAGGATCATCACTCTTGCCCACTTCCTTTGGCCTCTTAGGCTATGGTAACTAAAAATTAGGTTTCTTCAAGAGATTCTTGAAGATTTTTTTGACTACATCCCTCTTGAATGAACATGGCTTGTTCAAAGTGTCAGCAAGAGTAGGTGGAAAATAGCTACATAGCGGTGGATATGAATACGACTACTCAGTAGGCTACTATGATGGTGGCAGTAGACGTTGTGGCTGCCGATGTGGTGGAAGAGGAGGTGGTAAAGGAGGCTACTAAGCTCGTGGTCTCTCATACTGAACTCTAGCTGGCTATTTCCCTTTGTCTGCTGACACAACTATCCCTGGCTTTTTCTTAAACACCTTTTATATCTTGGGCCTAAATTATTGGTTTGAGAAGGGAAAATGTTTGGCCTCCTCTTGCAAGTACGGGATAAGAAAATATTACAACCTTCTTTGGTCTTAAGAGGATCACAGGTATCCCGAAAGATTAGTCAAACAAAATTGGATGGTTGTTCTAATACGTATTCTTTAGAGATAACTATGGCTCTTGACTTGTAGCTACGCTTAAGCTAGTCCTTAAAAGTGATACAATCCTCTAAGATATGGCCAAACATGCGGTGGTAGGGGTAATAGCTAGGATCATCACTCTTGCCCACTTCCTTTGGCCTCTTAGGCTATGGTAACTAAAAATTAGGTTTCTTCAAGAGATTCTTGAAGATCTTTTTAACTACATCCCTCTTGAATGAATATGGCTTGTTCAAAGTGTCGGTAAGAGTAGGTGGAAAATGGCTACATAGCGGTGGATATGAATACGACTGCTGGGTAGGCTATTATGATGGTGGTAGTGGTCATTGTGGCTATCAATGTGGTGGAAGAGGAGGTGGTAAAGGAGGCTACTAAGCTCGTGGTCTCTCATACTGAACTCTAGCTGGCTATTTCCCTTTGTCTGCTCACACAACTGTCCCTAGCTTCTTCTTAAACACCTTCTATGGCTTGGGCCTAAATGATTGGTTTGAGAAGGGAAAATGTTTGGCCTCTTCTTGTAGGCTAACCACCATGTTGACTAATTTCTCAGATGTCTTGATAGTAAAGACCTTAAGTATGAAGGCGACCGGGCCATAGATATTCTTGTGTAGAATCTCAATGGCAAGTTGTTCGCCAGCTATGGTTCGCATTTCATGCTCAGGTTGTGCCACCTGAGAATATAATTAATAAGGGATTCAATGGGTTTCTATTTTTCTATAATGAGGTCACCAACAGTCACCCTCTACTGAGCTCCTATGAATTTCTTGATGAAGAGATGCTCTAAATCATCAAAGGTCTTCATCGAACCATTGGGCAGTTTAGTGTACCAATTAAATGCAACCCCTACTAAGCTACTGACAAAAAGTCTGAACAAGAGTGCGTCACTGCCACAACTATTGTACCAGCCAGCTCTAAAATATGCAATGTGTTGTCATGGGTTCCCACTACCATCAAAGATATTGAAGGGTGGTGGCACAAAACCCTTAGGTTATTAAACTACATCAAATTCCTCTGGGTAGGATCTACCCTTTGGAATGGATGAGCTCCCCCTGGTTTGCGCCAATGCTTCCCTCACTTATTGTTCCACCATATGCCTAATATGCTTCTCGTGGATGAAGGTGCTATATGTGACCTTCCTATGCTAACTACCAACGTCATCATCTACTAGAGTGCATCTAGGATGATCTATGGCATGTACCAACTCTGGTTAGTCGAATACCATAGGAGAAGTCTATGAGACTATAGTTGGGTTCTGTAATGCTAAGACCACTACCATTAACTCTTCTACCCTCTTCTCCATCCTATCTATCTGATCATCCTTCTGCTTGAGCTGGTGGAGGAGGTGTTGAGTCGAGTGAGAGGTGTCACATTCCTCTACTATAGTACCTTCCTGACTATGCTGATCCTACTGTAAGGATCCTCAAATGTCGACCATGTGGACTTCGACTGTGTTGTCCAACATATCATCCTTATCGGGGTCAAAGTCAGCCCTCCTCATCCTAATCTGAGTGATCACTGCTAGCAATCTGCCTAACTATAGTACAATAGTCCTTTATGATATCATCCAAGGAATGGTCATCTAACCTACCTGGCTTAAGTGGAACATAGACTATTTGACAGCTAACCATGGGACTATGCTCAATAGACTGTATATACTGAATGCTTTGTGCTGGTGGAGTGCGCTCCCTGGTTGGCTTAACCACCATGGGGACTATGTCAGTATCCCTTATCCTCTCTCCCTCCATTTGCTATGAAAGTGGAGCAACCGTGACACTCTTGGGTCATCACTCCCTCCTTACCACAGCTAAAGTAGAAGGTTGGGCAGGGGAGCTCGATCTCACCTCAACAGGTGGAATGAATGGAGTAGGATCCTTGGGTCATAGCTGAATGACCAAAGGAGAGGACCTCTCTCTGGACTGGGGCTTATGTAGTTTGGCAGGGACTATGGAAGCTCGGACTTAGAATGGTGATGGTGGGCGAGGAGTGGAATAGTGTGATGGTAAGGACACTGATTGCCTCTCTACCAGAGATCTCCTCCTAGGCCAGACGGTGCCAGTGAGAACTATGTTGTCTAAATGATCAGTCCTATCAGGGTGCCGATCAAGAAAATCCATCAAGGCGAAGGCCACCGACTGCCTATCATACCTCCTCCTCTTTCACTTGACCACTTGGGCAGTGAGTCTAGCCTTCATAACTCTCTCTCTATGAATATGACCCTTAACGCTCCTAAGGATCAAACTCCTCAAGTCATGAAGTAAGCCAGACTCTGAGCATCTATGGAATCTACTGGCTTAGTAAATAACATATTGTAGGCTAGCTTAGGGCTTCCTCCTGTCCTTAGTTAGTATCTCTAACTCTACAGGCGGTGAGGTGATGCTGCAATCCTGTAGTAGTCCTCCACTCCTTCTGATGCTGAGAGGGGATGGAACCTACTACCACTTAGGAGTGGAGAGGTCTCATGAGTGGAACACTCCTCGACAACATGAGAGACATCATCAACCTGCCTTGCCACACACTCATAGTATTGCTTGACATTATGGTTCTTATTATGGCACTATGTCTTGGTGAGCAAGGTGGAGCGAGAACTAGTACCAACCTTGAAGGTGGAAGAGACTACCTTAGAAGCTAGGGTAGCCTTCTCATTTAGAGTAGGAGGAACAATAGAGGTGGTGCTAGCCCTCATTGGAACTACAACATGGGCAATAGACTGAACTAGAACTGATACTGAAACTGGCACTTATGAGGGTGGAGGAACCACAATGACCTTCCTCTTTAGTGAGGGAAACTCTGGATCGAACTGAACATCCAAATGAAGGGGTGGCTTCTTTCCTGCCACTTCCTCCTTGCTGATAGTGGTGAGGGCTGGCTCCTCACATGTGACTCTGACTGCCTCAATGCCATACCCAAACTGGATCACATGTGTGGTGGTGGTGAGTATAGCCTGATCTAAAGTGAAATCCACTCCAAAGGGAAAGGAGAAGATCACTTTGCCTGAAGGCATGGCTGAAGACCGATCGTGGAAAGGAAAAAAGAACTTGGTTAGTATCTCAGAATTTGTTGAAATAGAATTGAGTCTGACCCTTGCCTTGAACTATTGATTTGACTCTTGATTGGATTTTTGGAATTTGAACCCACAGTTAACAAATTTAGGTATGCTGAGTGGAGTTCATTATGTTAGAGAGATTTGGAGATTTGAGGAGAGACTTTTCCATAAGATTTTTTTATTTGATCTGGAACCCTCATTCAAAAAATTTAAGTATGTTGAGTGGGATTTCAAATAATTTGGAGAGACCATTGGCGATGTATTTGTTGTTTATCTTTTATTTTAATTTTGACTTAGCTAATTTATGTATGCTAATTGAGGTGTAATTATATTTTTGAAAGTTTTTGTAAGCTTTATGTCTTGATGATTTGTTTTTTGTTTGTTTGATATGTGGGTTTGTCTTGGTTATTGAATTCTCATTTAACAAATTTGGTTATGTTAAATAGAATTCAAAATTTGTATTGGATATTTTGAGTTTTAGTTTGATTTTGAAAATGGAACTCTTATTTAACAAATATAGGTATGTTAAATGGAGTTCAATTACATTTTATTTATCTTAATTTTGTTTTGATTTTGAAAAGGGGAACCTTCACTTAACAAATTTAGATATATTATGTGAAGTCCAAATTATTTATTGGTTATTTTGATTTTGGTTTGAAAAAGGGGACTCTCATTTAACAAAGTATAAATATGTTAAATGGAGTTTCAATTATATGTTGTTCATATTGATTTTGTTTAGTTTTGAAAATGAAACTCTCATTTAACAAATATGGGTATGTTACATGGAGTTGTCTTTGTTGGAAAATATCTTAGGTATATTTAAATTTTGAAAAAGGAATCCTCATTAACAAATTTGAGTATGTTAAATGGGATTAGTTGATTTTCTTTTGAACGGGGTTTGAATTTATTTTTAATTTTGAAAAGAGGAACTTTCATTTAGCAAATGTGATTATGCTAAATGAGTTTCAATTTTATTTGGAAAAGAGGTTTGGAATATTTATATTTTATCATATTTGACTTTATTTTCAAAAGAGAATTTTCATTTAGTTAAATGCATTATGTTAAGTGAAATTCATATTATTTTATTTTGAAAAGATTTTGAAAATTTTATTGAAGATTTTATTTATTTTATTTTAGATTTTATTGGAGTTCTATCAAATATTAGATGAATCATGCTTTACCAAGCTAGTGGTGAGAGGTTACAAATATTATTTGACTTATATTTGGTCATCTCATTTCTTTAGTTAATTTTTTATTACCTATTGGGGGACCCAATAGGAGTCTTAAGACCTACATAGGAGTGAGGTCCCAAAACCTAAAGGATGTTGGCTACCTATGCTTAAAGATAAAATAAGCAAAGTGTCAATGGAAAGAAAGATAGCCTTAGGCTCATATAAAATATAAGTCCACTATTGATGCTTGGAGATAATAATTGTCTACTAGAGAAGGAGAGAGGAACTATCCCCAATGGAGTTGCAGGAAAAATCTATGGTGTTTACTTTTTGATGTAGGCGGGGCGGGAGGGGGCAAGATACCACACAAATCATATAGGGGACTTATTAAAGTAGTTGGGTGTGACATTGAGGTATGATGTACTATCTCAAAAGGTAGAGGCATCACCCTACAATGGATCTAATCACCTAATAAGGACTCCTAAGGCATGATGGGTCTTCAAATATGCCAGAGATTTTCCCCTACCTTACATGGATGCATAAAGTAAGGCCTATATTAAATTGAGTTTTAAAGTTCCCTATGGAGGCAAGCCTCCATAGTTAATTACATCTTAGAGAATAAAATTCCCTAATAATACTGTCAATTAAAGTAGATAATTATCATCTCTAAAGATTTCAAGGTTTGATTATCAAAGGATTGGTTATGTTTGAAAAATCAAGTGGGAAGGTTCAAGGAGAAGACTTATTTTTAGAATCAAAAAATAGGAAGTAGAAAATGCTAATGATACTAAGAAGCCTAGTAAGCATTCCAATCTATCCTATGATTGAGATTTACATATTTGAAAGTGAGGAGATTTACTTGTTTGAATTGAATTTTATTAGATTTCTACGGCTTATAATTCAGCAACACAAGATTATGAAAATGCCTAAGAGGTGAGGATTTATTGTTGTAGCCTGAAAGAAACAACTACCTCAGATCCTAAATCTAGGGATCTTCATCATAAACTAAAGCATGACCTAAATCTAAGCGACAGATGGACATAAGGGTTTACCCCATAAGAGAGAATAAAGTCATCCAACTTCTGGACTTATAACTGCATGGAGAGGCCGCCAGCTAACTCCTCCTATGATTTTAAAACCATGTAGTATGGTCTTATGAATTGTAAGATAGCTAGGGTAATTGTTTAGTTGGAAAAAGACTAGAGCATTAGTGGTATGAGCATATGACTCAATCTACAAATGCAAAATCTTGTCAAATTTTATTTCATTTTTGACAAGTTATTTTAACAAAGGCTTTGGGATTTTTGTATGCTTAAATGTATGATGAAATGGGCTATTGGTAAACTCAAAAGAGAGAGGGTGAAGCTCTCTCAGTAAGGGTTGCTCTCCCAGGTCAAGTAGTACCTATGCATGTAAGGACGAAGGCCCTCATTTTGCAAAAGTGACTCAAGATGCATATATAATGTGAGACATACAACCATACAGTTAAGGGGTTACTAAATATTTTAGTTATCTTATTTATGTCATAGGCTTTATGATGAGATTATGAGTTGCTTAAAATTTAGTTATAAGTGATTAGTTGGGTAGAAAATTTATTTTATCCTAAGAGCCTATCGCATCCAGGCCACACATTAAAGCATCAATCATAAGAAATTATGAAAAGCATGACAATTCTAATGTGCAATATAAACATAATATAAAATTAATCAATTCTATAAACTAAACATAAAAGAATAATAAGCCGGTGTGGTCGGATGCCACTGTACAACCCAAAAAGAGAAAAGATGTGTAGCCGAGCTCTACTCTTACACAACCCAGAATATAAAAGAAAAATTACAATTATAATGAATACAAGCTATAGGGGTCTTCATTCTTCACTCTTCCATCTTCATTTCTATGATTCGATCGATCCATTTTTTTATTTGGATGTTCTTGCTTGAAAGGCATGATAGGGCACCTTAGGACAAAGGATTCTAGCCACTAGTCATCCTAATCTTTCATAGCACCAATCATAATTCCTATTACAAAATTATATTTATATGGGGAAAGTTAATCTAACTATACTTGCAAAATAGAGGTTAGCTGAACGTACACACCATCCTAAGCAGTTAAATATATAGGTTGGACTTAGCACTCTGCATATGGGTAACTAAGCCCACCTGTCCTAACTTGAATTATGCTTAGGGGGTTTAAGCAATCTGACAAGAGAGTATTTACATTTATTTTTAAGAATCCCCTTAAGCGTAATCTCCTATAAAAATATGATTAGGCTAAGAGCAACCTAACATCCAGTCTATGAAACATACACTCTAACAACCAATCTAAAATATTGCATCACAAAATAAAATATACATCACATCATACACCATCCTAACATAAGGATAGAAGTGGTGACTTAATTCTAATGTGTGTGTTAAGACTTTGTGTGGTATGTATTAACTAAGAATTAGAGTTGTATTTCTCTAAGTTTGGAAAGATTTAATTTAGCATAAAAGGTTGGTTTCACTTTATGCTGTTTAGTTGATTTGAAAAATTTAGTTTATATTTTGTTTTGTTTCATATGATTTACACTTAATACCTAAGTTTTATAAAGAGATGGAAGAGAATTGCCCTCTTTCTTCTCTACCTTAAGAAATTTTCTAAAGCATATTAATTTGATTTAGTTCTCTTTAATGAATGGCTCATAAAATGATTTTTAATTAATTCTAAGTTTAGGTTAACTTTAAATGACCTTATCCAATATGAAAGGCTTCTTAAGGTTAATCTAATTGAATTACTAATATATGAAGTATGCTAAGTCATTCCTTTTCATCATATGTAATATGCATATGATTTCATACTTAGCATATATATGCATGCAATATGTTTTAACACACTTAAATGATGATGAATGTGTATGTTTGGAATTTATATTTTCATTTTGGTTGAATTATATGAACATATAAATTAAAGCTCTATCC
Organism: Cymbidium sinense; assembly: GCA_021442155.1. Lineage (NCBI taxonomy): Eukaryota > Viridiplantae > Streptophyta > Magnoliopsida > Asparagales > Orchidaceae > Cymbidium > Cymbidium sinense. The sequence continues at coordinate 89,589,898 of CM038219.1, forward strand.
AAATTCTAATACCAAAATACATAAGGTTGAAATCACATAAGTACACGTCATTGTTAACCAAGGAAGTAGATATTAAATTAGATTCTGTCTGTAGCTTCAAATCAAATGAATAACCAATTCAATGACCTAAATAATTATGGATGCATGCATTTTTAGTAGAAAAGAGGATTCTCATTCTGTAATTAAGTACACATACACATGTATAAAAGTAATAAGCAAATACATGTTGTTGTTAACCAGGAAAGTGAGGTAATCAAATGACCTACTTGGGGCTACTTAAAGGGTCGTGTTCTTGGGATTTCTAGACTATATACTTGCTTTCTTAGATATATATGGATGTATAGATAATTAGAAGAAAGAGAATCATGCAAGATTGTATTTTATTTGATTGAATTATTTATGTACATGAATTTTAGCTCTATTCAAATTCTAATGTTAAAATACATAAGAATGAAATTACATGGATATGTGCCTTTGTTAATTAGGGAAGTGAGGTAATCAAATGACCTCTTTGGGGCTAGCTAAAGCCTTATATTTTGGGATGTCCAGACTATATACCCATTACTATTCAAACTTATACAAATTAACATATGAATAAGAGAAAGAGAGCTTTACTTCATAAACTTAAGCTATAAGCACACACATTTCTTATGAATTTATAATTAACATCACTACATATGTTGTGATTCATTTATAAATTTTAGAAAATATATTTGGATTTAATAGTGATAATAGCCACACATATATTAAGCTAAATCAGCACATGCAAGCTTTGTATAAAGTAAATTTCATTCAACTTGATTACTTTTGAAAGAAATGGATGCATGAAATCAAATGACATACTATATTTAGCATGATTGGAAAAGGAATAATCAAATACAAACATATGATTTATTCAATTAAATTAATTCTTAAGGATAATCATACTAAATAAAATCATTTAAAGAGATCCAAAGTTCCTTTATTAATTTATGATTTAGAATTTTGATTAATTTTAAAGAAAGGAGAATCACTCATTTATTGTTTAACCCAATTCCAAGGTTTTGAATTAATTTGGTTTAATGAAAAGGTAATTAAGTGAATTTTATGAATTAATTAAGTTAGATCCTTAATTAAATCAATTAATTACCCTTACCTATGTTACCTTAATGTAATTAACCAAATAATTATGAGCCAACATATTATGCACATGAATGGAAAGTAATTTTACAGTGATCCTAATAAATGAAAAGGGTCTAATGCAATTGGCTCATGATTAATAGTTAATTAGATTAAGAAACTTAATTAAGTACTCTTATGGCTTTCCCATACATATGTGTTAACCATAATTTCCCTAAATACCTTTAGGTTATTAAACACGTAAAGATCTACCCTTGATTTAATTAATTAGGATCTGATGTGATATGATCTAATTTTGATTAATCAAGCCAGTTAGTTAATTAATTAAACCTTTAGTTAATCTCAAATTAATTAATATTTTCTTTAAAAGAAATGGACTTACGAAAAAGATTAGGAAAGAGGTCCCCATCTCATTTCCCTTGCCCACTCACTGTTTAACAGTGATTAACATGCTCAATTAGTTAATTTGGTTACTAATTATGGTGTTAATTAATCTCTTAAATTATTAAGAGAATAATTAAGGCTTAAATGAGAAAATCCCCTAATTACCTAAATAATAAATCCTAAGAAAATTATGAGAGGTCGAGGTCATCCCATTAAATGATCTCAGAAAGTTTGGAATTAATTACTTGAATAATTAAGGAGTAATTAAGTTTGAAATTAAACCTAAATTAAGCCTTAATTACAATTCAATATCAATTAGAATTAATTTTAAATGATTCTCCTCTAAAATACCTTTAAAATGAGTATTTATTTGTATTTTCTTATTTTTCTATGATTTGTTATAAATTTTGGAAGTTTCAGTCATTAAAAATAATTAATTAGTGCTAATTTAAACCAAATCCCATCGGCACCACATGGGTGACAGACGTGATGTGCTTTCCAAGTGGCACCACAAGATTGGTCACTTAAACGCGTTCGACTAAGCGCTGAAGTGGTTGGCGGCGGACACGCTTTCATCTCTACCATCCAATCTCAGATTGGATGATGCAGATCAAACTTGCAGTTCCTTTAGGGATAAAAGAAGTTAATCTAATGAATTTAATTATGACTATCTATTTCGGTCATGCAGAATGAACAATGTGTGATCAGGCACCCCCAAGCAATGAGAGACGAACACCGTCCACCTTTTGTAGCTCAATTTGAGCTCACCTAAGTCAGATCAATAGGAGATCAATCCCAAACCTTCAAATGAAGGATCCGAGGTGATCCAATGATCAAGATCACGTGGTATTCATATTTTCTTCATAAAACTCCAACAAAAATTTGCCAAATCTCAATGTTAATGGAATTACCTCACTAGAGCTCAAGATTAGCTGTGAATTCAATTAAGGAAGCTTCGTCTAGTGGAGACGAACCCCCTATTGAGCAGCACACTAGCTAATTCCTTTCATTCACTCAATGGATCATGATCCATCAGTTTGAAGCTCAGTGTTGATTGAACTCTTACCTTCGATGGTTAGGAAGCTTGGGAAGCAATTTGTTCCTGCTCGACGATGTGTGGTGAATGTCTGGGTAATAGGAATTTGGATTTTGTTGAGTATTGGTGGAGTTGGGATGAAAAGATGGATGACCTATTTAGGAATAATAGAATCCGAGCTTGGGATGGCTTGGAATGCTCTAGGGAAGCTCTAAGACTTTTGAAATGAGCCCTAAGGTGTTTTCGAAGGTGTGTGGTGTGTTTTAGATCGAATTAAGGGGGGTATATCCCCCCTCCATTGGATCAAATGGATGAAATTGTACCCTAAATTTTGGTCGGCTAGCCGCTGCCACGGTACTGGAGTGGTCAGTGTCACCTCCACGTGCCTCGTTTGGGTTGATGGGAGGCTTAACTGGTGGCTTAAGGTGGTTGCCCTCCTCCTTGGATCCATTGGGTTTGGCTAGTGAGGGAGGTGAGTTAATTCACCTCCCTTAGATCCAAGGCTGACCTAGCCCACATGGGTTGGGCTAGGTGAGTAGGTTAGACCCCATTTTGTCTTAGAGGAGGCTGCCACATGAAAAGGCAAAGAGTTGAAATGCTAATTTTGGAAAAATCCCATATGGGGAGGAGAATCCAAGGGGCATTTTCCTTGGGTTGAGCCCATTTTGGGCTGGGCTTGTTTGGGGTTGACCATAGGTGGGTTTGAGATGGGTTACGTTAGGTTTCGATGGGTCAAGGCTTGGTTCAAAGGGGTTTGGCTCAATTTTGCATTTATGGGTCAAATTGGGCTATGTTGGGTTAGGTTGACCAATTGGACAAATTGGGTCAAACCAAGACTTGTGTTAGGTTCAAATGATGATTTGAAGTGTTTTGGTTCAATTGGTTTGAATCAATTTGGCTTAGGTTTGATTTTGGCTCATTTGGGTTCATGTAGGTCAAATGGGTCAAGTTGACCAATTTTATCAAATTGCCAAATTGTCTTACGTTAGGGATTGATTGGTGTTCAATTGGTTAACTTAAAATGATTGTAGGCTTTTGTTTGAATCAATTTGGATTTGATTGGATTTAGGTCAATTTGACCCTTTAGGTCAATTTGGGCTAAATGGGTTAGGTTGACTAATTGGTCAAACTGGGTTCAATTATGGCTTTGGTCAAGTTTAATAATCAATTTGAAATGAACTTGAGCCATTGGATGCAATCAATTTGGGTTAGATCATGATTTGTCCCAATTTGGTCCTTTAGGTCAAGTTGGGTCAACTTGGGTCAAAAGGCCAATTGGGTTAGGTTTGGCTCAATTGGTGGTCAAGTCATGTTCAATCATTGATTGTAGGTTGGTATGAATCATTAGTTTCAATTGTTTTGGTGTGGGATGAATTTTGGCAAGTTTGGGTTCATAAGGGTTAATTGGGTTGACTTGGTCAAATGACCAAGTTTACTTAGTTTGACCTAATTTATGACAATTGATCATCCTAGGGTGATCAACAATCATCATAGGAGATTTTGGTTAAGTTGATTCAATCCAATTTGGGTTAGATGGAAACTTAGTTCAAATAGATCAAATTGGTCACTTTGGGTCAAGTGGACCAATTGGGCTAAGTTGAGTTGATTTTGGGTTGAGTTGAGTTTAGTTGAGTTTATATATGAGTTTAGGAATGATTTATAAATTAAATTGCGATGGGTTTGGGTTCAAATGAGTTTTTGTTCATTTGAATATTTTAAGTAAAAGGGGTTAGGTTAGGTTTGACTTGGGTTGATTTGATTTGGCTTGACGATTGTAGATTTGATTTATATTTGGGATGGTGATTGAAGATATAATTGTTTCATGAAAAGATCAATTGATTTTGGATTGAATTGAATGGAAATTTGGCTAAGTCCATGGAATTATATGGCTTAAGCTTGGGTTTAGTATTTAGATTTGATTTTGGTTTTTGTTGATTGGGTATGATTGTAGATATCATTGATTTGATTTATATTTGGGAAGATGATTGAAGATATGAATTGATCATAAGAAAATCAATTGAATTTGGCTTGATTTGGATTGAAGTTTGGCTAAGTTCATGGGATAAATCATGTGGCTTAGGTAGAGATTTTGATTTGAATTTGGTTTTGGGTTGTGATCAATTGAATGTATATTTTACTTATATTTAGGAAGATAATTGAAGATATGAATTGATCATGAGAAAATCAATTGATTCTAGTTTGATTTGGATTGAGATCTAGCTAAGTCCATAGAATAAATCATGTGGCTTAGATTTGGATTTGTGAATTTGGATTTGATCATAGGTTTGAATTATTTAATTTGGATTTGGATCTGGGTTTGATATGAATTGTATTTGGTTATGGCTTAAGAAGTTGAACATAGGTTGGGTTTGAATCATGGGGTAAGTAGGTCATCCTAATCCCTAAGGCATAATCTAATCCTATGGTTAACCCTTCTAAGTCTCTAGACTAAGGTTAAGTGTTCGCCTAATTGCTAGAAGTGTCTTATGACCAAAGAAGTCTTAGTGTCTAGAAGACTCCTAAATCTAAGATGAAAAGATTGAGTCCTCACTCCAAAAGTGAGGTTAACAGTCATCAATAACTGTTTAGTACTTTCGAAAGCATGTTGGCACTTATCATCCCTTCAAAACTTGGCATATTTTTTTGTCCTTCTTCATAAGTGTGACACTTGATAGATTTGATATAAAGTTTCTTAGATATGCTAGCCTTCCATGAAAGAATGTTAGTTGGGTTACAATTTTATAAGGTATTGTTTTTAATGTCAGTTTAATCTTCTCTAGATCAATCTCGATCCCATGGTGTCATACAATAAACCCTAAAAATTTTCTCAAGTCACTCCAAAAGCAAACTCCTGATGGTTCATCTTTAATTTATAGCATTGCAATTGCTCAGAAATAACTCCCAAATTATATAAATGACATTTATTTTGTTTTATCTTGGCCATTAAGTCATCAAATTTGCATTCAACTTGTTGATGAATGAGTTCATCAAAGATTAAGGCTAAAAGGAATGACCTTGCAGCGATAAATTCAAATCAAAGTTTCAAATGTCGTATTCTTTTCATCCTCAAGCACCATCTTAATTTGATTATAATTAGATGTCACATCCATAAATGAAAATATCGCATGTTATAAGGCCATATCTATTATCATCTCCAGCATGGGTAATAAGAACTTATATTTGGGACATGCCTTATTTAATTCTAAAATCAATGCATATGTGAATTTGGCCATTTTTCTTCATAAATTAGACTAAACTAGCTAACCAAGTATGATATTTTCCCTCATAGATAAAACTAGCATTAATCAATTTCTTTACTTTGAAGGTGACTTGTTGTTCGATGTCCAATCATATGCATCTAAAAACTTTCTAAATAGTGATTGCATAAAGCTAAATTTCTAGTTTATGAACTACAACATTAGGAGCTAATTTGGGCATTTTATTACAACTCCAAGTAAAGTAATATTTAAACTCCAAAAGTAACCTAACTAAGTCATATGTTTCAAATTCATTAAACAAGGAACTGATAAATGCCAAATGTGGGTTAATTTTAATGAATAACTTAATTTCTTTGAGCTCATCTATAGTTTACTTTATATTTTTCTTCTAGTTTTTGTGGTGCATCCCTAACTTAAAAATTATCTAGATCATTTAAAGTTTCTAAATTGACTCATTTAACTAAAGTGTTGTCATTTAAAAATATACTATCAGACTCTAGATAGTTTGTAATGACTAAACAAATAAATCATTATCCACTAGCCCAAGTATGCTAATTCCTAGACTTGGTCTTTATTAGGCCTTCTTGTATTTATTTTTTCATAATTTTTTGAAGTAATTTATTTCATGTTTAGACCATGTATGATGTATTAATTCTTATTTTGGTAATTTTTGAACACATGGTAAGTACCAATCAAAAACCAATTCTATTATTTCTTTAAAAGATTCATCCTCAAGTTCTACATCCACTCTTGAACCTGAGGGTTATACTCTTATATAGAAATTCTGAGACTTAGAATCTTCATTTAATTGTGGTGCAGCTTCAACTAGAAAACCCTTAATATTTTCTAAAGAAAATGGAGTTAAAGTTAGAGTGTTTATATATTGATTGAGTTTCTCATACAATGTTCTTAGCACATCACCACTCTGCTTTCCATTGCCTTGCTTGGAGACCTTATCTTCATCACTGTCTAGCTCTACCAGCACCTCTAACTTAGTCTTCAAATGTGGGATCCCAACTGATATGCTGACTACAGATGACTCATCTTTTGAGATAGATTCTGAGTCTATACAGATAATGGAAGGGCCTTAAACTGGTGATTCATAGATTGGCCTTCCTCCCCTCAAGCCTCCTTGGAGTCTTTCTTATCATCATCCAATGGGAGATTTGTACATCTAATCTAGTCAATGGAAATGAAAGGTGAGATGTTGTGAGTAAGTGATGTCAAACTTTACCTCCTTCCCTAAGTCTTTCTCTTTCTCTTCTCTCTCTCTCTCTTCTCTCTCTCTTTTCTTCTCTTTTTCTTTTTGCTTTCTTTTTCTCTCTTTCACTTTTTGATTGATATTATTTTCAACATTATGAGAGAACACTATTTTTCTCTTGTTGAGGTAGTAGGGAGCATCCATATATATTTCAACCTCGTGCACCGAGAATTGCTTCAAATCTCCTTTGATGTAATACTCCATACCATTACACATAAACTTGATAAACTGATAGAGTGATGATGGTACCATCTTATTCTCATGTAACCATGACCTTCTAAACAAAGCATTGAAGAATGTGTCTGAATCTATGATATGGAATTTTTTCTCAATCTTCGATCATTGATCTATAGTAATCATATAATCGAGCATAAGACCCTCTCACCTTGCTCATTGAATTCTTTCAACATCATCCTATCAAATCTAAGCTTAGTGATTTCAATCTTCATATAAGTGAGGGTTCTTAGACTCATAATATTGGCTAATGCACCATTATCTAGGTCAATAAGTACTCTAGTGAATTGTTGCACTTTTAAATTTAACCATAAAAGAAACATTCATCAATTCAAACAAAGTACAAAGCAATATATAAAAAGAAAAGAAAAACCATACACAAGAATTATAGTGGTTTTGTCAATTGACCTATGTCCACTCTTTAGATATTACTCGAAAATTCACTATCTCTTCTTTGGCACAACTTTCCAAGGTGGAGAAGCCTCTCTCCTTCATGGGTAATGGAGAAACCCTACACCCACACCCCTTCTCTTTCAAGGCAAGAAGGATGCCACTCCCTTATAAGAGATACAAAGAAAAATCTTTTAAAGAAGCAAATCTTACACAAGCTTTCACACTAAAGAGCATAATCTTCAAGTTAAAAACACAAGACTCAAGTTAAGATAAATGAAAAATAAACAACCAACTACAACCTTACATACAATAATTCCTTAGAAATAATGAATAGATAGATATTCTTACCCTTCTCCTAAGCACTCTTTCCTAAGCCCTTTTTTTAAATATTTTCTTGTTTAGAATAATTTGGGTTAAGTCCCCTCATAGGGGGGTATTTATAGGGAGGAGCTGAATAAAAATTATAAAATTTTATTTGAAAAAGTCAACCCAATCATACTATATGATTTACAATTATATGGTACGATCAGTTCAATTTGCTAAGATTAGTTTATTGGATTATGAGCTCATCCCAAGTAGCCACAACTATTTGTACCATATGATCTTAGATTGTACTGTATGAACAATACAAATTGAAAAAAAAAAATCTCTTTGTTTGTTCGTTCTATACAATACAATCGTATAGTTTAAATCAATTTAAGAAAAATACTAAAAAATTTATTCTCTCAAATTCATGACTATAATTAAGTAATTAACAAATGAGGATTATACTGTATGATTATTTAATGTATGCATGATTTGTAATTACCTATATTAATTTTTATGACTATCATGATTAACATAAATGAATCGTATAGTATTAACATAATTGTCATGTGCGATCAACTTAATTTAGTAAATTTTGATCATAATTGAAATGATTAAGTTAGCTAAAAATATAATAAAAATTGATAATCTTATAGTAAGATTAAAATTATCTTGAACGATCAATATAAATTTGGCAAATTTTTGAGTTAGCTGATTTAGAAAAATAGAATCATCTAATTGTATGATTTCCTTAAAAAAAATTTAATGTTTGAAAATTTTAATTTTTTTATGTACTCTCAAGTGTGTGTGTGTGTGTGAGAGAGAGAGAGAGAGAGAGAGAGAGAGAGAGAGAGAGAGAGATTAGTTACCATTCCTCATTCAAACGCCAGATACATGAGCATAGAAATACAAATACCAAACAAGATAATACAAATTTTGAACCTCACTAAGATTTTCTTGGAACAATCATTTGTTATTTGTGATCTTAATGAATCCTTGATCAAGCATTTTGACAATTAACCATAGTTAATGCTCTTAGAGTTAATATTGATTTTGCTAATTAATTTTGGTTCTTGTATTTAATATTTAACACAACTTGCACACACACAATTTGCACACACAACTAATTAGTCAAATGCAATTATTCAACCTAAAATTTTTATATCATCAAAACATAGAATTCTTAGTAAAGGCTCATGGGGATGACACTAAAAATTTAACTCTTAAGACCTCATTGAAGTAGCATGCTTTTTCTTTAATTATAAAAGTAGGGGGAAATTAGATAAACATATCTCAGGGTCTGGTAGCACTTTGACCAAAGGTTCCCTTGTATCTTTAAATGGGACAAGGGTGTCATATATGCTTAGCCTAATAGAAACTTTTTGAGATGGGCTAGGGCATTGTAGTTGACCTTAGGTTGATTGTCCATAAATTCATCTTATGAGGAAGCATCTTGTGGAGGGGATGTCTGGTCACTAGAACCAAAAACCTATTTACCCTTATCTTGACATGTCATCCTAAGAGGTAAGACTCTGCCATTATAAAGGTTGACTTCAATGATATCTTCTAATGAAAGAGTCATAATGGTGCCTACTTGCTTGTCAGGAGCACTTGAAGCGTCTCCTATGAGATCTTCTAAATTAGAAGACTTTGATTCTATCTCAATTGGGCCACCTTAAAGATTTAAGATTGGGATGTCACCATCAGAGTTAAAGCCATCATAAGAAGATAAAATTTATAAATCATTTTGATTTATATTATTTTGATTTAGAGAGTCATTATGGTTGGGATTAAGATCATCAAAAACACTAAAGTTATTTTCATCATAGAGAGATAATATATAAGTGTAATTCTCTTTCATTGATTTGCTAATAATAAGAGAGGAGGAATAAAAGTCATATATACTGAGTAACATGAGTGGCCTGATGGTAGTAGTAGAGGTGGATGGTATGACTATTACATCCTAGATCTGCACTTGGAGCTCCTACTCAACAACCATTTTCTCTGAGTTGACCTTCATAATGCACAAACCTACTAGTAGGGTGGAAGTTTGAGTTAGTTCAGTCATATGTAGAGAAAGTTTCATAACTTTAGTAGTTGTTTATCTAGAGGTTCTAGAAAAAAAATCCCAACCTTCTTTTATATTTAGAAGATTGAATGATTCTTCAGAGATTACTTTGATGGACCTTGAAGGGTGTTCCACTAAGTATTCTTAAGGAATCTCTATCGATCTACATTTTGAGATTCTTTCAAGCCAATCTTTAAATGTAATGTAATTCGTTAAGACTTGACCAAGCATACATGGTTGTAGGGGCAAAAGTTAGGATCATTACTTTTACCCACTTCTTTCAGCATCTTGGGCACAGGTAGTTTGAAAGATGGCTTTTTAATGAGATTCTTGAAAAAAAATTTTATTCACCTCCCTATTGAATGAATAAAGTTTGTTTAATTTCTCAATGAAGGTAGGGGTATGTAGTTACATGGTAGTTGGAATAAATAATAGTAGTGGAGGTAAAAGAGGAGGTGTCTAGAATCAAGGCCTCTCAATGAATTTGTACATGTTGCTTCCCTTTATCCACTATAGAGACTATCCTAGGCTTTCTCTTTAACATATTTTTTGGCTTAAGCTTGTAATACTAGTCTAAAATGGACAACCATTTGGCTTCCCCTTAAAGGTTAGCCACCTTGCTGATCACCTTCTCAAAGGTTTTGATTATGAAACCCTTAAACATTAATGCCATTGAGCCATGAATGTTCTTGAGTAGAGTCTCAATGGCATGTTGTTTCTGAAGTTGGGGCTCAATTTCATTTTAAGATTCTCCACTTGAGAATTTAATCAACTAGGGACTCATTAGGTTTTTTTTTTCAAATATTAAGTCACCTACGATCACCTTCTACTAATGAAAAATTGTTCTAACTCGGTGAATATCTTCATTGAACCATTGGGTAGTTCAACATATCAATAGAACTAAACACTCTATAGATTGATGATAATTTGTCATAGTAGGAGCACATCATTTCCTCCTGCATTACAATAATTGATTCTGAAGTGTGCTATGTGTTGTCATGGGTTCTCACTACTATAAAATACCTTGAAAGATGGTAGAACAAACCCTTTGGGGGGTATTATACTACATCAAATTCCACTTGATAAGGCATACCCTTTGGAACTAATGAAGCCCATTAGGTTTGCACTATGCCTCCTTCACCTTCAAATGTGCAATTTTTATTAAAATACAAATGATTTATGAAAGTAGTCCAAAAAGATACTAAAAAGTAAATTATGATTCTTATCATCCTCCAAATTGACAAAATAATTGAGGAAGAATAGTATCCCTATAGCTATAATGCCAACATAAATTCAAATGTGTAATAGTGGAAGCATAAAAATCGACTAGCTTATTTTTATCTCTGTATGTGCGTAGAAGAAGATGACCTGGTAGAAACTCTGAGGGAAGCTAAGGTCTGGGCTTTGCTATGGTTGGGTCTTCCAAGTGTCATTTTGTAGACTCTTCTTGAGGTAATCAATAATGTTGTTGTAGTCTCCTTCAAATATAATCCCCTTATACTCATATATCTAAGGATCAATAACTTGCTTGATGGATAAAATGGCTTTGAGTTCAACATATGTGTTATCCCAATGTTAGAAGTGATTACCCATAGTTACCCATAGCCTTTACAAAGTTATCACTTTAATTCTAATTATAATCCTAATCATAACATTACTAGAAAGAAGTAAGGATCCAACCAGATTAGCCTTAAGCCCACAAAGAGAGGGAAGACACCACGAGTTTAAAGAAAATAGCCTATGAGGTTGGGTAATGTCTCATCACTCTTGGAAAGGGCAGGTGGTAACCAATCAAACACCATTTTCACTAGTTGTTCAACCAAATTGTTGATGTCCCATTTTTGGAGCACTGCACTGTCAATACCCTTTTTATGCAAATTGCATGTATCTCCATCTATAGAGGTGGCACATTTGTTTCCTTCAAATGAATGTGCAACTATTTCTAATTTGCTTTCCTCCATAAGTGGGGCCTAGGGTATCAATATCTAGTTATGAAGAGCTAACACAACTAACATAAGCACCTCTACATGCCTTTCTATATAAATGATCTCATCATCCTTCTATTATAGCTTATGCAATAGTTATTGACTTAAGTATGACTCCTCAACTTCATCAACTACAACACCTTGTACATCAATTTTGTGATGTTGCTCTCTGTGAGAGGATGTCCTACTACCCACCATATGAATTTCTATTATCTCATATAGCAAATCATTCTCATCAATGTTAAAGTCAACTATCTAGCAAATCATAATGTTCATCACCAATTATTTGCCTGACCATGGCTCTATAATCCTATATGATATTATTGACCTCATTTTTAGAATGAGATCTCAACCCCTCCATCTCAGGCATAGGATTCCTCTTAGACTTTAAGAGTTCCTTAATCTTAAGACACATCTAGTGATTAGGTGGACACTCTATCTAGCCCTAGAAGACTTAGAAGAGTTAGCCATAGGAATAGGTTATGCCTTAGCAGTCTTAGGAAAACTTCCTACCCTTTAGCTTAACCATTCCTCACTTTCCTTCTTTCAAGTCAAACTCCAAATCAACGCTATTTGATTTTCTCATGCCTCAAATCAACTACACATGATTAAAATCTATGATTGAAATCTATGATTGACACGCATGATCAAAATCCATCAAAAATTCCTAAGTCCAAAATTGTCCTAAACCCTAAACCAAATCAAACCTTGAGATTTTCTCATACCCCATTTATATTCTCATTTATATTCACATATATAAATAAAATATAAATTCAAATCAAAATTCCAAATCAATTCATGAAAACCTTAAAGGACTTAGCCAAAATCAATCTTATACCTTGATCAAACCTATTCAAATTCATGGGATTTTCTCAAAACTTATTTACATTCTCATTTATATTCTCATATATAAATGAAATATAAATTTAAAACAATCAAATGAAAGGAAAAAATTAAATTCCAAATTTAAAATCCTTGAAATTTCCTTAAATCCACTAAATTTCCTTTAATGGATCAATCCTAAACCTTGATCAAACCTATTCAAACTCATGGGATTTTCTCAAAACCTATTTATATTCTCATTTATATTCTCATATATAAATGAAATATAAATATAAAATGGTTAAATCGAACTTAAAAATTAAATTTCAATTAAAAAAATTCCCTTTAATGGATTTAACCTAAATCATGATTAAACCACTTCAAATCCTTGAAATTTTCTCATCATCCCTTTATATTCTCATTTATATTCACATATATGAATGAATTATAAATTCAAACAATCAAAATCAATTCCAAAAATCAAATGCAAATCAATTCAAAATCAAATCTAAGCCTTTCAAGTCAAAATCTTGAACTTAGCCAAATCATTTCAAATTAAGCCAAACTCTTGATTTTCTCTCATGGTTTAATCAGCCCTGCAATCATAAGCTCATATATAAATCCAAACTCCAATCAAATAATCGAAACCTAAATCAAAAGCAAACCCAAAACACCTCCATATTCTTCCTTTGAATATGAAATCTTCAAATGGCTCAAAATCCATTTGACCTCAAACCTCTTATAAATGGATTTATATTTCAATCATAAGTCTATATACAAGATCAATCAACTTCAAATCAAGCGTTGACCAAGCCATTTGATCCACTTAGGCTCACTTTACCTAAAGTACCCTTATGAGCCAACTTTTGATCCTAACCAAATTGGATTGAACCAAACTCATATATCCCTCTCATCATAATCAAAAATCATATGGGATGATCAATCGATCAAATTAGGTCAAACCAAGTCAAACCTAAGGGTTGACCAAGTCAACACTTGACCTAAAATGAAACCCTATATAGCCAAAATCCACTATAGACAAAATTGATTGAAACCATTGATCTAAGTTCATTCATGACTTATGCTTGAACATGACCAAGTCAACCTTTGAGCCTAACCTAGCCCATTTGGTCAACTTGACCCAAGTTGACCCATTTTGACCTAAAGTGTCAAAATGTGTCAAAACTTGATCTAAGCCAAATTGGTTCAAACCAATGGGTTGAGTTCATTCTAAATCACTTGTTGAACATGACCAAAGCCTCAATTAGCCAACTAGACCCAACCTAGCCCAATTGGCCTTAGACCCAACATGACCTAAAGGGGTCATGTTGAGCCAAAATTGAACTTAACCTGAATTGATTGGATACAATGATACCAATCCACTCCATATGACTAACTAAACTTAAACCTACCCTTGACCTAACCTAAATAGGTCAAATGGGTCAAATAGGTCAAATTGACCCATTTGACCTAAAGGAAGTCATTTGAGCCAAAACCAAATATATATCAAATTGAACCAAACCAAAGACACCAAAATATTTGAAATGGTCATATAAACTTGACCCAACCCTTGGTTTGACCTAATTTGACCAATTGGTCAACTTGACACAAGTTGACCCATTTTGACCTAAATGGGTCAACATGAGCCAAACCCTATGAAATGGATTCCAAATCTAATGAAACTTGGGAAAACCTAGTTTCTCAACATACCAAACATACCCAAAGTGAAAAAAAAATTAGAAAAATGATGATTTTACACCTAGGCTATAGAACAAATTTTGGCCTAGCCCATGGGTATTTTGGTCATACCATCATCACAATCACTTGAGGATTTTCTAAAAGCTCAAGGGGACTTAGTGATGAGTGGTGCACCCAACCTAATGGGTTTGGGTTAGCCCATTTGAGCCATGGAACAAACCCGGCCACATGGCTTGAAATTCAATTTTCAAACTCCCCACCCCATGCTCAATTTCATCACATGGGAAGTTGGCATTGCACTCCTCTGGCCAAACCACCATGTGCAATGATCTAATAGCCTAAATAGCTCACTCCATCTAATCAATTGGATCAAAACAGCAAGCTTATGCTCAACCGTCCGATTGCCATAGTGGGATATACTCCCCTTAATTCAATAAAATCTCACTTCACTCATACTCGATTGAGACCTAGGAACACTTAGTAATCATCAGAGAGCTTTCCCAAGGTCCCTAGAAAGGATTTGAATTCTCCATTCTTTGATTTTGCATAGTGCAAAATAGGGGAGCTCAATCCTTTAACCAACTTCCTCTATACTTGATCTTAATCCAATTCCTTCTACACACTCCTTCTAAGGACCAATTTGAGCTCACTCAAGCTCACATTGGAGTTCCCATAGCAAGGAGAGGATCAATTCAATCAAAGCTGCAAGGATCTTGAAGAGGAGTTGGTCCACCTATTGATCCACTCAATATAAAGGCCTAAGAATCTTAATAGGGCTTCATCTCCACTAGACAAAGCTACCTCATCAATCTCGAGCGCCGGTGATCACTTCTAGTGAGGTATGTAATTTTTTGGCCACTTAGCTTGATAGGTGTTCGTCCTTTGTGAAAGAAATGTTCATTGCATGAGAAATCAACTGTTGGATAGGTTGGTATATATGCTTAGATGGTGTGGGTTAAGTCTTGTATGATTCTATGCTAGATCGAGCTTGGATCTCCCCTTGGATCATGAATGGTTCACATTGGTCCTCAGGAAAGAACTTGGCTCATCTCAGCCATCCATTTGTGCATTTTAGATGGACGACTGAGATTATTTGACACATTTTAGAAATTAATTACCCTTTTAAAATTGTGAGTGAATCCTTAGTCATCCAATCTTTGATTGGACGACCAAGGATATTAGCACGTGCACTGCCAGCTGCCTTCTCGATGTGACATTTAAATGGGTGGCTCATGGCACGACGTGTGTAAAGCACGTTGACCGCCACTGCCACACGTCGCACCAATGGCTGAGATTAATCAGAGATTAGTTATTTACCTAATTAATCCCTAGATATTCTAAAATTCATAACTGTTCATAAAAAAGTAAGAAAAATAATAGGAAAAATTCTATGGAAAGATAATTTCATCTAGAATATTTAAAAATGTTTTCAATGAATTTTGAATTCCCCTTTTCTATAAATTTAGGTTTCTTTGGGAATTTTAATTAGCTAATTATCCTCTAATTAGGTCATCAATTGATCTCAAACTTCTATAGTTCATTTTAAGGGATGAACTCTGCCTTCCTTAATTTTCTTGAGATTTATTGAGGGCTCAATTGAGAAAATTACTATTTCATTCACTAATTACCTCTTTTATGTAATTAAGGGTAATTAAGGTGTGATTAGTGGATTTACCCTATGATTAAATTGGATTAAGGTCAAATCCATTGAGTAGGTGTTTTATGAAATAATTTTAGGGCATTTTCCCTAAGCTATTCCTTAAACCCCCTTTTCTTTCCTTAATCCTCTCTTAATTAAGGGTTAATTTATTAATTATCCCCTCTAATCAATTTTCAAAAATTTTAAAAAGTTTTAGAACTTAATTAATCTACCTTGGGTAGATGCTTAGGTGTTCAATAGCCTAAGTTCAATTAAGGAAATTAAAACCCAATTCACATGTTTGAAGGGGTGTTTTAAAAGTACTTAAGTTAAACCCCTTATCTTAATTTACATTTAATTGTAAGCCAAATTGCTTTAGGCCTTTTCATTATTAGGTGCATTGCAAATTTAAATATCTTGTGGGTTTTATGTCATCTCATTGGCTCATAATTATTTAGTTAATTTTTCTAAGGTGGTGTAGGTAAGGGTTAATTAAGCCACTTAATTCATACCTAGCCTAATCAATACATAAAAATGGATCTAATGAAATAAAAATTAAACAAAAATATAAAACACATGTGGGAATGGCTTAGGGATAGTAAACTTATCTCACCTTTTCAAAATTAAATCAAACTTCAAACTAAACAAAAATCATTTTGAAATTCACTTTGATTTGTTCTAAATTTTCTTATTCCTTAAGAATGTATTTAGGATTTAAGTAAAGTGAGTTTGTTTGCATGCTTTCATTACTTTGGATTTTTCCCAACATGTTAAGTTGTATGCCATGTGATTCATGCATTCATAATTTCATGTTTCAAATTTTAAAATAAAAATTGTTTACTTTATGTCAAATGTGCATGTGTTGGCTAAAGTAAAATATGAGTGGTGATTATCACTATTAAATCAATAATATTTTCAAAATATATAAATGAAATACCAAATCTAAAAGTGTGTTACATATGATTTAATTATAAGGTTGCATGTGATAGATTATAAAGTCATGTTTAGTGTAGCCTTTCTTTCCTTCTTATGTTAGCATAGTTTTGAATAGGAGTTGGTAAGATTGTAGGGTTCATTTGAAAAGAATCCAACACTTACTTAACTCTATACCCTATTAATCCCTATGCTATCATCTAAGAAAGATTGCCTACACTTGCATGAATAAATTTCATAAACAAAAACAAATTCATTAAATAATTTTTGCATTCTCCCTTTTCCACTTCATTTCTTTTATGTACATGTTTGTACTTAAGGAAAGTGGTATATTAGTCTGGACAACCCTGAGGTTACGAGGCTTTGAGTAGCCCTAAGCAGGTCTTGTACCTTACACCTCTGGTTAACAATGGCATCGTACTCACTTATGCCTTTCTTACTTTCATGTATGTATGTGAAATTTTGGATAAGGAAAACCTTTTCTACTTAAGAAAAATCATGTATGTTTAACTTCTAAATTTTCTTAAATGGATTACTTAGCATGCATCATAAAGTGTGTTAACTATTCTTATTTTCATGTATAGATATGCTTAGGGTCCATCCATATGCATGTTATATATGTTAGGAAAGAAATCAAGTAATGCGTGTTATGTGAATTTTGATTCATTTTATTTAATCCTAAAATGCCTCTCTTTGAATAGGTTTGTTTAGAGTTTATCTAAAGTTAGGATTGATTAAAAGATATAATCAAAACATTCACCTAAATGAAACTAAAACATGAACCTACCTTAGAAAATTACTTAAGGTTAAGGAAGGAAAGAGAAATTCTTTTCTCTTTCCCTCTCTTCATAACCTAGTAATTAATTATAGGTTTCATCTAAACCAAATTAAAACATGAAATAAAACCAACCAAAAAAACTTAAACAACTTAAATGAAACTCTCCTATAAGTTGAACATGCTCTTCACACTTAGAAAATTTGAACCCAAAGTCCTAAGCTAAGCATACCACACAAACCTTCAAAGTGCACACATTAGCCAAAGTCACCACTTCTAGCTTTAGGTTAGGTCGGTGCTTGGTTTGATGATTTGTTTTGTTTTGTGATATATGTTCTAGACTGAATGGTAGGGTGTATACTCATATAATGAATGGCAGGACATGCTTAGTCTAACTATTCTTTTCTGCAGGGGATTGTGGTTAAGGGGCACTATCATAAATAATAAAAATATAAATTCTTCTTACTTGTAGATGATTATACCCCTAAGCATAATCCATAGGCCAGGTGGACTTAGTCACCCATGTGTGGGGTGATAAGTATAATATATATGTTTTGTATTTCTGTAGTGTATTTTAGCTAACCTTTGTTTTGCAGGTGTTAGTTAAATTTTCACTTTTCCTTTTCATGTCAAAATTTGTATAAGTAAGATTTTGGAATGAATTATTATGGAGATTAGGATGAACATTGGTCATAAGAGACCATCTTATGCACCATGTGAAGCCTTGGAACATCTACCTTCCAACTATCCAAAAGAATGAATCAAAGAAGAAAGAAGAAAAGAAGAAAGAAAGAAGAAAGAAGAATAAAGCTTGAAGACCCCCCATAACAATGAATTCATTTGCTTAATTGTAATATTTATTTGTAATCCGAGTTGTATAAGGGTGGAGCTTGGCTACCCACATTTGATATTTTTGGGTTATGAAGTGGGGTCAACCACAAACAACCATTTATTATTTTTGCAATTAGCTTTATAAATTGTTTGATGATTTGTTTAGCTTTTGCATTAAGTGGCATATTTTTCCTAGTTTCTTCTTTGCTTTATGTATGGCCTGGATGAGGATTAGTCTCTTTAAGGAAAAATAAATCTTTTACCCTACTTAACAACTCAAAAATAAAAATTAAATAACTCATAACCTCACCTAAAGCTTAGGATTAAAATCAAGATAAAAGAATTAGAAACCCCTTAGCTAGATGAGCATTTCTTTATAATAGCATGCATAAATGCATCTTATTTCACTCTTGATTCAAGGGATTCCATATTTTCCAGAGAACTTTGTCTTGACCTTTGAGGGTCGTAGTGGAAACTCACCTTCTACCTTCTCATTAATTTTGGCCAAGAATCTGATTTCTCATGCATTAGTCATAAAACATTATATTAGCTCAAGTCAAAATTATTGTCCAAAATGGAATAAAATGAAATTTGAATTGCACTAGATTTAGGTCATTTGAAGCATGCCCTTTACATAATATAGTCTCTTTAGGGAGTGAGTTTAAGGACTTAGTCTCTTTCTCTATAAAAATAGCCTAGCTATCTTGCATAAGCATAAAGACTTGCCTACATGTATTTAAAATTGTAGGAGGAGTTAGTTGGCAGCCACCCCTAGGTGATTGTAAGTCCAAGCTATCAGGTGGTTTGTCCTTTCTTGTAGAGGCAAACCAAATACCCATTTTCATCTTAGATTTAGGTTGTGCTTCCGGACCTCACCTTTGTGGGCCATAACATAATTCCTCACCTCTTAGGCATTTCATTAATCTTTTGTTAAGGAATCTTAAGTCCTAACTTTCTAATGAAAAATATAACTCAAACCAACTAAATCAATTTCTAAAATGTAAAGCCCAATTATAGGATAGTTTGAGATGCTCGCAAGGTTTCCTGCCATCATGGGCCTCTTCTATTTATCTTCCATTTTAGCTTTGATAATAACTCCCTCTTTTGATCAATCCCATTTGATCTTCAAAAATAAACCAATCGATTGATAGTCTTTCCTATTGAAATCTTCAAAGAAAATGATCATTTATCTTAGTCAAGAGTTTTCCTGAGGGATCTTGTCCCTTAGGATGTAATTAACTATGGGGGCTTGCCCTGTAGGGAACTTAACGAACCCAATTTAAAAAAAAAACCCTACTTTACTTTTCCATGTAAAGTCGGGGAAGAATCTCTGGTACATATGTAGACCCATCATCCTTAGGAGTCCTTATTGAGGTGATTAGTTCCATTAAAGGGTTGTGACTTCTATCTTTCGAGACAGCACACTATTTCCTTGATGACATATCTGATCACCTGAATAAGTACATCTGTGGATCTATGTGGCATCTTACCAACATGAATTTTTATATAGGTGTTGCCTCTTTCTTTTATCAATAGATTTGAAAGGCAACTCCCCCCTATACATATAGCAATTATTCACCATAGATATCCTCCATAGAATGATCACCTATCCTCTTGGGGTATACTTGAATGAATCTATGATGATCACCAACTATGATTGGATTCTCGCTATCCATGTTAACAAATACCTCTTATGCCACTTGAACTATCTTCCCACTACCTTACTCTAGCACTGCACATTTTAGCATATCTTCTTCTTTTCTCCTCTCCATGCTTGATGATTATGAGGGAGCATTGACTATGCTCTTAGGCTGCCACACCCTCTTTTCCAATCTATATAGTGGGAGGTTGCATAGGGGAGCTCAACTTTGCACCATCGATGTAAGAAGTGAAAAGTTGGCCCTCATGCAGTAGCCTAATCACTAGAGGCAGAGTAATTTTACCCTTGGATTTCCTTTGATATTTATAAGAAACTTCAAATTTTGCTACTTGGAAGGGGGAAAAAATTGAGTGATGTGCTGGTGATCGCACTAGCTATGGCTCTGTAGACCATTTCCTTTTTTTTTTGAATCCAATGAGAATAATCTTGGCTGACCTGTTTGTGTCATCATACCAATGTGAACTATGGTGTCTATCCATCAATGTGGAGGCCACTAACTGTTTGGTCAACTTTCTCCTCCCTCACATATTAGCCAGTGTTGTACCTTGGCTTTTATAGCCCTATCCTTCTTAATCTGATCTTACACACTCCTTAGAATGAATATTATCAATTCCCTGACTATGGTAGACTTAGAGCATCCATAAACTTTCTATACTTACCTAAGAACCAACTTCAGACTAGATAGAGTCTCCTCCTCTCCCAAGCTAATGTCTTGTACTTAAAAGGATGTGCGGGCGATGATGTTATGTGGTGAATTCCTTTCTCTCCCTTAGCTGTGGAGAGTGAGTAACTTGCTGCCCCTAATGAGGGGAGAGGTCTTATGTAAGGACCCATCTTTAACTATGTGAGATGAGGTCTCCATCTCCCAAAACATCATCTTATAATGCCTCTTCATCTTTTTTATTTTAGTTCCTTCTCTATTTCTTAGTGAAGGGAATGTGGTGGAAAGAAGAATTCACCTCAAAGATCGATAGGATAACCACTAGCTCAACAATAGTTTTCTCTTTAGAGGCTAGGGTCATTTTAAAAACTACTTCAACCTTGCCAACTCTCCTAGTTATAGAAATAATAAATAGTAGTGGTATAGTGGAAACATTAATAGACTTTCTATTACATGAGGGATACTCTACCTTAGACCTCAAATCAAATTGCAATAATAGTTTCTTGTTAGCCACCTCCTGGTGGTCCACCATAGTGAAGGCTGGACCATCATGTCATTTTAAGATCTTCAAAACCCATTCCAAACTTGATGACTGTGTTGTTGTTTCGGTAGGTGTGATCCACATCAAAATCCAACCCAATGGTGAAATAGAAGATATGTTTGATGGATGACATTATTTTTTCCTATTTTGATTTCCTACTATGATGATGAACAAAATCTCAGAAGCTTAGACATGACTTCTTGGTGAGATTTATAAAATTTGAACCTACACTTATCAAATTTGATCATTATGAATGTGGTTTAAGAAATGGGAGAGATTTTGAACTTAAACCTTCTTATGTAGTAAGCTTAATAATTTGGAGATTTGTGAATATTTGGGAACCTAATTCGTCAAATTTGGGTTTGAAAATAAGTTGGATAATGAATCTGAGGCTTTTGGGAGTTGAAGACTCTAAAAGAAGAAATTTGATTAATTTCAATTTTTTGCTAAAGATTGAACCTTGTCATGTTTTGAAGAAATTGAACCCATTTGGGGATCTAATAGAGAATTAACCTACTCATTTGACTATAGTTAATAAGAGGTTCTAGAACTAGAAAGTGGAGATGTAGGCAACACTCTTTCAATGTAGAAATGAATGATGTATCCAATGGAAATAAAGCTACTTTAAGCCTATGAGTGGTATAGGGTGACTACCTATAAAGATGTTAGCCAACCATGAAATATGGAGAGAGAAAATGTTTCCAACAAAGTCACCAATAAAATCTATAATGTTTAATAATGTGAGGACACCAGACAGATCTTGGATGTACTTAATCTAAATGATCGAATAAGGCATCAAGAAATAATATAGTACCAAAAGGTAGAGATATCACCATACAACTGTTTCAATCATGTAAAATGGACTCGTAAGGTTTGTGGATCTATATGTACTAGAGAATTTTCTCCTGCCTTACATGGAAGAAGTAAGATAAAGTTTATTTTAAGCTGGGTTAGAAATTCCCTATAAGAGCAATCCCCTACAATTAATTACATCTTAGAAGATATAAATCTATTAAGAAAACTATTGATTAAAGTAGTTAGCTAACATCTTTATTGAATTTAAAGTTTAAATCAAGGATCAATAATTTAGAAATCACAACAACAACAACAACAACAACAACAACAATAAGCCTTCATCCCACTAAGTGGCATAAATCAAGCAAAAATAGTTCTTAACATATTCTAAAAGAAAATAAGTAGAAAATAATTTAACACTTGGAGGCCTGTAAGCACTTCAGTCTACTTTATGGTTTTTTTGTACAACATTAAAATTAAGATTTATATTAAATTTTATTTGACAATTTTTTAGAAAGCTAGATCTTATACCCCAATAACACAAGATTATGAAAATGCCTAAGAGATAAAGATTTACACTAATAATAAAGGAGAAACTGGAAACCTTACATCCTAAAATTAAAGGTGCTTCAACATAAGCTAGAATCTCAACCTAATATAATGAGAGCAATTGGGATATATTAACCAACTATCACTAAAGAGTGAACCTTTCCTAACTCTTCTAGACTTACAACCTACATGGATTGGCTACTAGCTATTGCTATTTAAACTTTACAACTATGTGGTTGAGTCTCATGTAAATGTAAGATAGCTTGATTGTTATTTATTAGAAAAGAATTTAAGAACATAAACTCACTCTTTAGGACTCTAAGATCATGATAGGAATGAATATGCTCCTAATTAATGCACCAAAAATTACATCTTTTATGGATTTTAGACTCCCAAATTTGACTCAGGCTTGGGTAATTTAGTATGCTTTCATGCATGATTAAATTACGTTATGAGCTAAACCACTAGTAGAAAGTAGTTTTCATATAAACACACAATAGTCAGGCTCATCCCCTATCATGCAGTAAGTGAAGATCTTCCATATTAAAGAAAAGAATATCAAGATGACTTGTGATTACACATTTTTCACAAAACTAAGTGTTTTTAAATTTTTTTATTGATTAGCCTTAGGCTTTAGAATGAGGTTATGAGTTATACCAATTTAGTTCAAAATGATTTAAGTGGGAGTAAAAAATTTAAATTCTAAAGAGCCTAACGAATCCTGGCCATATACAACAATCATTACAATAAAAGAAACATAAGAAAAAGTATACAATTTCTAGTGCATAATCATCGTAAACACTCCAAATCAATCAAATCACTATCAATTAATAAAAGGTTAGTTGTTTGCTATACACGATTTCCCAAAAAAAAGGGGGCAACCAAGCTCTACTTTTATTCAAGCTTAGAACTAAGTATAAAAGAGGAAACTTAAAGAAGATCTTCATCTTAGTCTCTAAGGTGTGGATGCTCCAAGCTTCAGAGGGCCTCCTAGGTCCAAGCCTTCTAACCATTACTTATCATAAACTCAATAGATCTAAACCTAATTCTATTACATATTACATCCAAATTTTTAAATTTAAAATCTTAACTACACTTACAAGATATAAATTACTTATAACATACATACATATTAAGCAGTTATAATTCATACAATGGGGCTTGACACCAGTCGATGTCTAAACCCATTTGTCTTAATGAGTTATGCTCTGAGAAATATATATAATACCTATAAGTAAGATTCATTAGCTTTTAAATTTATTATAGTGTCCCACATTCATTGAGAACACCCCAAGTAGATAATATGTTAATCTAATATCTCGCTAACATCCAATATTTGAACATATATTCTAACATCCTGTTTAAAACATAACATTATAGAACAAAATAAATTAATCCACAATAAGGCACCATCTCAACTTAACTCTAGTGATAGTGGCCTATCATTTTAAAGTGAGTATAAATATTGGTGTGGTATTGGCAAAGCTACGCCTTAATGTTTAAAGTGTATTATGTAATCAAGAATTTAGTTTGTTAATAAGCAATATTATAATTCACATGACTAGTAGTTTAAGTATAGATTTCATTTTATAGGTTTAGTTTTAAATTCAATTTGATATAATCTTTTAAAGAGTATGAAAATGTATAGATTTCGCTTGAGATGTAACCCATTCCTTTCCAATGCCCTATTCCTAAGTTAGATCTATTAAGACAAATTTTGTGGCTTTTTAATTATCTTAATGAAGTGTTAAGTTTTTATTAAATCCTATGTTTTAATTAAGTCTAAATGGTATCATGATTACATGGATGACAACTTATGATGAAGGGCATGTTGACCTCACTTTTGGAGTGAGCTTTTAATCTCCTCTTCTTAGACTTAGGACTCTTCTAGACACTAAGAACTCCTTAGTCATAAGATACTTCTAGTGATTAGGTGAACACTTAATCTATGCCTAGAGACTTAGAAGTGTTAATCATAAGATTAGGCTATGCCTTAAGGCTTAAGGAAATTACCTATCCCATAGCCTAAACCTAATCTAGATACACTTTCTCAAATCAAACACAAATTCAATTCTCAAACCAAATCTCAAATTCAAACTCCAAATCTAATTTCAAATTTGACTCTAAATGATTGAAACCCAAAATCAAATTTAAATCCTAAGACCCTTCCTAAGCCATACGAACCACATTCATAAGCTTAGCCAAAAGTCCCCTTAGATCAAATCAAACTCAATTGATCTCTTTATAAATCAATTTTTTGGACTTAGCCAAATTCTATAAATATCAAATCAAAACTCAATTGATCTCTTTATAAATCATCCCAATTAGAAAATAGAATTTTTTTGTGCGAATCGATGTGAAAATGGGTCCATTTGGATAAGTTTTTACTTAGAAAACTCTATTTTTCCCTAACAAAAACTATTTTTACTGTTCATCGTCGGTAGGGCTCCAACCGCCGTCCGATCCCGCGGTTCATGGGATCAGACAGCTTGGATCACGCGTGGATCACGTAATCCGAGCCTTTGGATCATCTGATGCAATTTGAACCGTCCAATCAAGTGGTTCGTGCAATCAGACAGCTTAGATCCCACGCCAATTGTGCAAACCTGGCCTCTGGATCGTGCGATTTGATTCAGACCATCCGATTGGTGATCAAATGGTCCATGGTGAACCGTGAGTCACTTTCCAAGCATTGACCCATTTCTCGCTCGTCAATGCTGATGCGACACCTCACATCAATCATGCAATGCCGCGTGGTGCACGCAGACGCACCGCGGCGCCCAATCGCGATCGCGTTAATGCTTCTACGCTGCCACGCCGCCGCAATTTCTCGATTTAAAACATTAATTAAAATCACGTAAAATTTCAAAAATTCATAGAAAATAAAATGCTTAAATCACAAATTACAAACAAGGGCTCGTTGGATTCGTCTTTCCGAGAGGAATCCAACAAACCTAAAATATTCAAATTTCACTAAGTATTTTGAGCTTAATTTAAATTTTAGTGAAAATCAAATGTCATTAATTAAACTAAAAATATATGTCAGATTAAGTTGAAATTTTCAGGGGTTGAAAATAAAGTTCAAACAAACCTACGATAAAAATTTCAAGTGAAACAAACTTTTTGATTTTGAGAAATTAAATTTTAAAATTCTGATTGTCCATTTTAGTAAAATAAATCAAATAAAAATTCAAAAATTTACAAAAATCTTCAAAATGTCTTAAATCACTTCAATTGACATCTATGACTCTTAAGAAAATAATGTTATTCTTTGAATCATAATGAACCCCAAACAAACAGTTAAGATTAAAGTTTAATCAATTAAGGAGTGAATTAAAATATAATCTAAAAATAATTTAAATGTCAAATCAAAATTAGAAATGAAGTAGCACTTAAGCAATCATTAATCAAACCTCAAATCAAAAAAATATCATCCTTAGAAGAATTAAATTAAATATTATTAAACTTATTTAAGTTAATAAAACTTAATTAAATGATTAAATCTAAAATCAAACTTAAAATTCAACAAATTTAGGAAACTTTAATATGGGTCAAACTAATATAACTAAACCGACACTAAGCATGGAGTCTTAATCATATGAAACCCCTTAATGAATATAAATAAATCAAAACTAATTAATCATTAAATAAACTAAAGCTCAAATTGATTAATAAACCAATTTAACATAATCATTTAATATTAATCGAATTAAACCAAATAAATTTAAAGTAAACTTAATTAACATATGATTAAATCACATCCATCTAGAATAAGATACTTAATCAACCATTAAATATTTCAACCTAATAACTAAATCAAACATGTTAATGAAATCAATCAAACATAATAAATGTGTCAAATCAAATAAAACTCTATTCATAAATAATCAAACTTAATTGAAATGAAATAAACAATTAATTCACTTAATAACAATGATGGTAATAACAATAATCCTTTAATTAAATCAAATTTAAAGAAAACACTTAACTAAATCAAATCACTCACATGTGAGAAATTAAGTCGTTAATCTCTAATCAAATAAACCCTTAATTAATCTAATGATTTAAAAATTTAATTACCCTTAATCAAACTTAATTAATCAAACATATAATTAATGCAAACTTAATGAATTAATTCATCATCTTAATTAACAAAATTAATTTAAATTAGTTACATTAAAGCTAACTCTAAAATTAAGCTTAAATAAAACCCATAATTAAATTTAATAATTAATGACACCCTTAAAGTAAGCTAATTAAGTTAATTAAATTAATCATATTAAACTTAAACTTAATAAAACATAAATGCAATTAAATACCAATAAATTCTTAATTTAAACCTAAATCATTAAGTCATTAATTACATCATTATGAATTAAATAAATCTATATTTAATTTAATAATTAACTTAAACACACTCCTTAATTAACTAATTGCCCTTTAGATAATCCAATTGAATAAACATCTAATTAATGCAAACTTAATAAAATAATGTACCATCTTAATAAACCAAATTATCTTTATGAATTAGATTAAAAACTCAAATCAAACACTTAATTAATCTTCTAATTAATTTGATCACACATCTTAAGTAAACTAATTAAAGTCAATCAAATTAATCATATTAAACTTAAACTTAATCAAACATAAATGCAATTAAATACTAATCAATTCTTAATTTAAGCTTAAATCATTAAGTCATTAATTATATCATTAACCTAAACAAATATGAAATCAAATTTAAATAAAAAATTAAACAAATCTTTACTTAATTTAATAATTGATCACACCTCTTAAACAAACTAATTAAGTTAATAAAATTAAACATATTAAACTTAAACTTAATCAAACATAAATGCAATTAAATATGAATAAAAACCTAAATTAAACATAAATTATTAAGCCATTAATTACATCATTAACATAAATAAATATGAAATCAAATTGAAAATTAAACAAATCTTTATAATTAACATAAATACATTTCTTAATAAAAATAATCATATAATCCCATGGAACCTAAGCAAACCCACAGACTAATAAAGCTACTCAAATCAAATTAAATCAAATTAAATTAAATTAAGAAATACTCTCATCAATTAAATATGTAATCAAATCAAATCACATTCAAGCAACTTAAATAAGATAAACTAATTAACTATCTAATGTATGAAATCAAAATGCAAACTAAACTTTGATAAACATGACAAATGGATGAGGTTAAAAGTAAAATCCTAATTACAAAGAATCAAACTCAATTAAAATCAAAAATAAAATATCAATTAATCTAATCCGATCAAACTATAAATAAATGAACCACAATCAAATCAAATAAGCATAAAATTAAGTCACATAACCATAATGAAAGAAAAGAATTACATATTTATTTAAAAGGTATTGAATTTTCAAGATGTAATTAAACCAAAATATCTCATCTCAAATAAATCAATCAAAAATACATGAAATGAAACAAACTTAAACTTCATTAGATATAAAGGATATTGAATTATCAAGATGTAATTAAACCAAAACATCTAAATCAAAATCAATCAATCAAATACTTAAACAAACTCAAATTATAAATTCTAAATTAAATAAAATAAATCAAATTAAAGGAATTACACAAATTCAAATGGGCTAATTAAGATACTTAAGGACCTTAATTAGGTTCTTTAGGAGTTAGGATGTAGATTAGGTTGAGTTCTGTCTACAAATGGAATTCATTCAACTCTTCATTCTTGAAAACCTAAACATCATTTTAACCAAATAAAAGTGAAATAAAAAAATAGAAAATAAATCATTAAATCACTTAAATTGAAATCACCCAAAGGTAAAATTCAAACAAAATTCAAACTCCAAATTGAAACTCAAACTAAAGAAGCCTAGTAAAGTCTTGCCACAAAAGCCTTAAGCACATACATTAAAATACTAAGTCACCGCTTCTAGTGCTAAGTTAGGGTGTTGTATGTATAATGTTGTGTTTTGTTTTATGATGTAATGTTTTAGACTGGATGTTACGGTGCATGTTTCATAAACTGGATGTTAGGCCGTTATTAGCCTAATCATATTTTCTACAAGGGGTTTTGCTTAAGGGGCCACTGTAATAAAATTATAAATATGTTTGCTGTGTAGGTTTCTTGGCCCCTGAGCATAACTCATGTTAGGACAAGTGTGCTTGGTTACCCATATGTGGGGTGCTAAGTCCAAATTATTCATATAACTTCTTGGGTTGTATGATGTGCTTAGCTAACATTTATTTTGCAGGTGTAGATAGATTTACTTTTCCTATTTTTGATGTAATTTTGTTATAGGAATTATGATTAGTATTATGGGCGATTATGATGAGTAGTGGCCAGAAGGCTTAGTCCTTGGGGTGTCCTGTGATGCTTTTGGAGCAAATCAAAATCAAAAGGAAGAGAAAGAAGAAATGAAATAAAAAAGACCCCCATAACATCTATTACTTTTGTAATCTAGGTTGTATAAGGGTAGAGCTCGACTACCCATCTTTTTTTCTCTTTTCAGGGTGGAACCCAACCCAACAGGCCTTTTATTCTTTTACGGTAGTCTATAAAATTGTTTGATGTTGTGTTTAGATTGTGCATTATAACAACATGCTTTTCATAGTTTCTTTATGATTGATGCTTGAATGTGTGGCCTAGATGCGGTAGACTCTTAGGATAAAATTAACTTTTTTACCCCAATTAACATCTCATAACTAAAATTTTAAAAAAAACTCATAACCTCTCATAAAAGCTTAAGAATGAATCAAGAAAATAAAATTTTTAGCAACCCCTTAGCTGGATGAATGAATGTATAATATCATGCATGTCATATTATTCCACTCTTATTAAGAGGGGGCTTCCATCTTGCTAGAAAATAAAGGCTTAGCCTGTGAGAGCCTTTGATGGAAGAACACCCCTTTCTCTCTTGATTTGGCCCATAATCAAATTCTCATGCATTTAGGAATACAAAATCCCATAGCCGATATCAAAATAAAGAGTTCAAAAGAATCAATAATTTTGATAAAATTTGCCTTAGATTAAATTATGAATTCCTGCCACTCATGCTCTAGTCTCTTAGGGAGTGAGTTTAATGACTTAGTCTCCTTTCTAAATGAACAACAACCTAGCCATCTTTCAAAGCATAAGACTTGCCTACATGGATTTAAAGTGTAGGAGGAGTTAGCTGGCTGCCACTCCAGGTGATAATAAGTTCAGCAGTCAGGTGATTTATTCTCTCTTGTAGAGGTAAACCATATACCTATTTCACCTTAGATTTAGGTCATGCTTTGGTCCTCGCCAAAGCTCTATAGATTTAGGATCTGAGGTACCTATTTCCTTTGAGCTACAAGCATAAATCCTCACATCTTAGGCATTTTTACAATCTTATGTTATGGAATTATAAGCCCTGTCAATCTAATAAAATGTCAACTTAAATAATCAACCCTCTTCAATTTCAAAAATATAAAGCCCAATTATAGGGTAGATTGAAATGTTCACTAGACCTCATAGTATCAAGAGCATTTCCTACTTTCTCCCTTTGGATTCTAAAAATAAGTCTTCTCCTTGATCTATCCATTTGATTTTCTAAGATAGCCAATCCTTTGATAGTCTTAACCTTGAAATATTTGGAGACCCTAATTGTCTATTTTAATCGAGAGTATTATTAAGAAATTCCCATTCCTTAGGATGTAATTAACTATGGGGGCTTACCTCCATAGGAAACTTAACGAACTCGGCTTAAAATAAACTCTACTTTACTTTTCTATGTAAAGTAGGGAAAAGATCTGTGGAATATTCAAAGACCCATCATGCCTTAGGAGTCCTTATTAGATGATTAGGTCCATTATAAGGTGGTGATTTCTATCTTTCAATATAATACATCATTCCTTAATGTCATACCCAATCACTTCAATAAGCACCCTCTAAGATCTACGTGGTGTCCCACATCTCAAAAATAAATAACATAGATTTTTCTGGCGACTCCATTGGGGATGGTTCCTCTCTCCATCTCTAGTAGATAATTATTATCTCCAAGCATAGATAGTGGACTTATATTTTATATAAGCCCAAGAAAATCTTTCTTTCCATTGGCACTTAGCTTATTTTATCCTTAAGCTAAGCTAGCCAACATTCTTTAGGTTTTAGGACCTCACTCCATGTAGGTCTTAAAACCCCTATTGGGTCCCCCAATAGGTAAAAATAAATTAACTAAAGAAATAAAAAATAACCAAACATAAAATTTTGAACCTCCAACCCTTATCTTGGTGAAGTAGGATTCATCTCATGCTTAACAAAATTTCAATAAAATCCAAAGTAAAATAAAAACATCTTTTACAAAAATGTTCAAAAGTCTTTTCAAAATAAAAATCATATGAACCCCATTTAACATAATCCAATTTGTTAAATGGAGATTCTCTCTTTAAAATCAAAATTAAACAAAGACAAAAATCATTTCTCCAAAATAATTTTTTTAAATCCCTTTGAAAATAAAATTAATTGAACCCCACTTACCATACTCAAATTTTTTAAGTGAAGGTTCATTTTTCAAAATTAAAATTAAATCAAATAAAACCTCTTCTTCAAAGATAAATATTAAAACCCTTTTTTCAAACAAAATTAATCAATTTCATTTAACATGTCTAAATTTGTTAAATTATGATTCTCTTTCAAAATTAAAATCAAACAATGCCAACAAAAAAAGTCCTAAATGTTTAAACCTACCATCATTTGAAAAGTAAAGTTCTAAAATTTCTTAAATCCTACTCAAAGAGCTCTAAACCTACAGTCATATCAACATTTGACAAGTGAGGTTCCAAAGAAATTCTGATCAAAATCTCTCCAAATCAAGATCTAATTATTTGAACCCCTTTATCATATTCAAACTTGATGAGTGTGGATTCAAATTCTTTAAATTTATCAGAAATGTCTGAATCAAACTTGACATGGAGCTTAAAAACCTTAAGATGACTCATGATAATGCAATATTCACTATTATTTGTCACAAAGTTATGAATCATAAAAAACTTTTATGATGAAATTCAACTTAAAATCAAGATGTGGATTTTCATCCTAAAGGAGAAAGGCCATAGAGTTTCCTTTATGGGCCAAGAATGAAATTGACAAGGATTTTGAGTATGCCTTATTTATTCCAGATAAGTATGACTCAAATGATTTGAATCCTAATTCCTAAAAGAAGACAACTCTCAAAATAATGGTCGTAATCCATAAAATAGCAGTATTGATGGACTTGATGCTTTAATGATTCCAACTTGGGTAGAGATTCCCCCAAGCTTTCATGGTGTCACTATTGATAAAGAGTTAGAATCATCAAATTTTAAAGGTCTAATGGGATAAACTTTGAAAGAGAAAGAGAGAGAGAGAGAGAGAGAGAGAGAGAGAGAGAGAGAGAGTAGGTAGACATCAATTCTACCTCTCTTTCAGAAGATATCACAGAAGTCAATTATTGTAGTGGCAGGGCCCTACCACTTTGATCAACACCATAGGAAGAAGCAAACCAATCATTGGAAATAATCAAATTCTAAATCCTTCTTAAGATACACCTCACAATCCAAAATAAGGGAATCAAACTATTCTGAAGGTTAATCTTAATATCTTAGACTATCTTGGAAGGTTGCCCACTAAGCTAAGTAATAAGTGCACTCTCACATTCTCTAAAGTGATAGAAAAGTATTTGATTCTTCCTTCCTCAGTTAGTAACAACCTCCCCAGGTCATATTCAACATAGAATATCCTATGGAAAAGAAAGACAAGCAATTTCCTCTAGAGAACACAATATAAACAAAGACTAGAAATAAATTTAGTAGGTATGGAAAATTTTGAGGTGTAAATTCAAGAAAAAAGAGGGAAAAGTATATATGAAATAAATTTTGAGTCAAATTTTGACAAGTCTCTAGAGTTAGATGGCAATAAAAAAAATTTCTAAAATGATGATTCATGTATGATATGACTAGAAACTTAGTAGGTATGGGAGCTCATTGACTTCAATTCAACTATCTCATGATATTATTATAGGATTGTAATTAAGAGTTGCTCCTAACCTCTAGCAAAAAAAAAAGATTTCAAATTTTGCACTTTATATCTTTTTCTTCAACCTTGAAAGAGGAGTCAATAGTGTTAGATAGACCTTCAAATAAAGTAATAAAATCATCTTTTGCCTAGTCTATCTACTTTGCTCAAAGAATTTTGAAGACTTTCAAATAGAGAATGCACTCCCTAAAAAAAGAAAAAAAGAAGAAGATCATTAACCAATAAGTTTCAAGAAATTAATCTCAAAACATAAAGAGAGTCCAACCACCCTCCCAACATCCATATATGATAAGTTAGAAGGAAAATGCTAATGACTTGGTTAGGTTACTTTTGTAGTTTAAAGACTACTTTACCTAAGACCATTATAAAGTGCCCAATAGATCTCCGAAGGTAGCAGTCTGCAAGCACAAAATTGAACCTATTGTTATTCCTATTTTATAAACTTTTTATTTGAAGAAGCTGATCAAAGTTTGAAGTTAACCTTACTGAAGAAAAAAGATACTACCATGATTTCCCAACATTATTCCCAATCAAAAGGAAGAACATTCAAATCTGCACATACGTTAATTTTGAAGATCTAAGATAAGCATGTCTTGAAGATGAACTCACATTACCTATATCAAATTTCATAGTGGATATAGCCTATTTAAATGCAGTCTCCTCATTCAAGGATGGGTCAAATGATGCC
The DNA here is from genome assembly GCA_021442155.1 of Cymbidium sinense. Taxonomy (NCBI): domain Eukaryota; kingdom Viridiplantae; phylum Streptophyta; class Magnoliopsida; order Asparagales; family Orchidaceae; genus Cymbidium; species Cymbidium sinense. The sequence goes on from CM038219.1 coordinate 89,623,543, forward strand.
AGAGATGAGAGGTCATTCGCATTTATAATTTCCATCAGAATTTACTACTATAAGGTCATGTCTTTAAGCTTTAAAAGTGCTGGCATCACATACCAGCAAGCTATGACTCGAATCTTCGATGAACTCATTCATCACCAAGTCAAATGCTACGTTGATGATTTCATGGTCTAAAGTAAAGAAAAAGAAGACCATCTTTATGATTTGAGTAGTTGTCTTTGATTAATTATGATACTACAACCTAAAGATGAATCCCCTAAAGTATACAATTAGGATGGCTTTAGGAAAGTTTCTAGGGCTTGTAGTAAAGCATCATGGGATAGCAAAAATTGATCTAAAAGAGATTAAAGTAATATTAGAGATGCAACCTCCCAAAGAAAAACAATATATATAAAAAAAGAAGAAAAAAGAAAAAAGAGGAGGGGCTTAACACAATTAAAATCATTTCGAGGAAGGTTATTGTATCTAAGATACTTAATATCTCATCCTTTCGGTAGGTGTCAATCATTCACTACTTTGGCAAAGAAAGTAGATCAAGTTCTGAAGGATGATAAGTTTCAATACTCATTCAAAGGCATAAGGTTATATTTCATGAGACCTCCAGTATTGGCCCCTCCATTTTCCTTAAGCCACTAGTTTAAGGCTATCTCCATTTAGAGTACAACTCTTCTTGTTAAAATTTATTATAAATAATCAAATTACAAAACTCTATGCATCATTTGAAAAGCTTGAAGGTCTTAAAAATAAAAGAAAGAAAAAAAAGGGAAAAAAAGAGAGAGACCTCAATTAACGTTGAATATAGATGGTTTAAACTCTTTCAAAGTTAGTCTATCTAAAAACTCTCCAAATCAAGATCTTGCTTCTAATCATTAAAAGAACATACTTTGGTGTTTTGAAGGATGGAAAGTAGTTTAAACCATTATGATAGGAGAGTGTCTTGTATTTCTATGTCAACAAACATTACTTCAAAACCCATTACACTCAAAATCAAAATTCAAATTTGGAGAATAATTCAAGTAATTGGAATGAGAATTTTCTTTCATTCAAGTACAAATTAGAGCATAATATTTGAGAAGCCTTGGTAAATTTCTTTCACTATGGATGATAAATTACTTTGACTAGGTCCCAAGTTTTGGAGGAAGAACACTACGCTTGGTTGTTCTTGTTCCATTTGCACACACCTAAAGAAATTTCAAAAAAAAAATTAAATAAAAATAATTAAAATCAATTCCTTAGTAAAGTTATGTTTTCATGACCACATTGGTTGAGTCTGAATAAAAATAATAATAATAATAATTAAAAAAAATCAATCTATAACCACCCTTCAAAATTCCTCATCAATCTAAACATTTCTTCAAACTTACATTAAAAACTCAATATTTATCTCCGACACATTTAGGGTAGGTGTAAGAGAACCCAAGCATCATCTTTTCCTTCATCAACACAAACACAAACTACACACAATCCTCTAGTGCTATTAGGATAGGTGTAAGAGAACTCAAGAGGCATCCTATTTCGACTAGCACAACTAAGTTAGGTGTAAGAGACATCCTTTCTTGGTGACATCTTTTTCTTGGTGGTATAAGAGAACCCACCCTCCACAACACAAACACAAAATACAAAATGATCCTCCAGTGCTATTAGGATAGGTGTAAGAGAATCCAAGTGGCATCCTTTCTTCGTGGAGTCACAATTACCCCTGTGACAAAATTTCATCCATTCTTCGATGTGTCTAAGGTAGGTGTAAGAGAACCCAAGCGGAATCCTATTCCCTCTTTCATAACATAGATAAACATATGTCTTTTGTCTCGGGTTATTTTGATGTTGGAGTAAGCTCCCTGTGGCACTCACTCATTAGCCGCTCTAAGTCAGGCTGACATGCTATCTTGCTAGTGTGTCACCTTAGTGTTCACTTGTCTGGCAGATGTGAGTCCCCATGCTTTCTGCCTGACTTGACCATTGCAAACTCATGAGCGCCTTATCAGTTTGGTAGGCCTTACTACACAGTCAGTAAGCTACCCTATGTTGACTTTGTTTAAGAGGATGTAAGCCTACATGCTTTCTTCTTGAACTAGCCAATATGCATTAGCTAGGTCAAGTATATTTGAGGTTTAGGATAAGTCCCCCAGTGGCTCTTTTCCTCCTGACTACATTCAGCTTAGGTCTAGTCCTTACACAGGACTCCTCGTTTAATAGTCGCCCTAGGTTGGATGGCCCCTGTCGAGCTGAAGATAGACTATCTCAGTGATCAATTTTGCTTTAGAGAGATGTAATCCCACATGCCTTCTTTCTAGAGTGATTGTTGCAAACCAACAGGCACCTTAGGTTGGTTGGTTATCACCATGCTAACGGTGACCCACCAGGTAGATACACCACTCTTGGCAGATGTGAGTCCCTGAGCTTTCTCCTTGAGTTGGACACCGAATACCTATTGGATATATGACTAGCCATGTCATCTTCTCCAGGGTGTTGGATAAAGCCTTTAGCAGCCCAATCTCCTGCGGGCATTCAATTTGGATCACATCCTTTGTGACCCCAATTAGACACTACCCAGGTTACCTTTGGATTGGACAATCCCCCTTTCCTAGTAGCCACCCCTGTGGTTGGAGAATTTATTCAATAGAAGCACAGATTCTCTCTTGGCTCAGTAAATCTGAGATAGGTCTATGTTGATATAAGCTCCTTCTTAGTTTGATCCCTTGCAAACCAATAGGGTCCATGTTAAATCAAACTAAATAAATAAATAAAATTAATTCGCTTGTGGAAGGCATCCTATCTTTAGGGTAGTGTCAGCAAAAATACCTATAGAAATTGTATGACTACTTTGAGTTGAGATATATCCCTGTGTCGGCACTCTCTCAGTAGTCGCCCTTAGGTCGGGCTCAACTTGTTGTGCCACCAATGTGTTACCCCGGCGATCGCCTTTGATTTGAAAGGTTTAAGTCTATTATGCATTCTTTCCAGCACAATTATTACAAATTGACGGGTAGCCCTAGGTCGGGCCCGATTTGTTGCGCAAGCGACCTATCACCCCAGTGGTTCTTTGTTTAGGAAGGGACCATTGCAAACCAAAAGGCACCCCTTATGTTGGTTAGCTCTACCTCACAGCCGGTAGACTAACCCATTAGATTTGTAAATCTAAGATAGGTTTAGGCTGATATTAGCTCCTTCTCAGTAGATCCATTGCACACCGATAGAGTTCATATAAAATAAAATTAATTTTGACTATTCCTGAGTCGATATGAGTCCATAGCGGCATTCACTCAAACAGTCACCCTGGGTCAGGATTGATCTGTTGTGCCATCAATAGATCACCCCAATAGCTGATCTCCACTTTGGAAGATGTAAGTCTACTATGCTTTCTTCCTAGTATAGCCGTTGCACACCAAAAGGCAACCCTTAGGCCGTATAGTCCTGCCTTGTGGCTGGTAGACTACCCCTTTGGATTTGTAAATCTGAGACAGGTCATGGCCGACATAGCCCCTTCTCAGTGGGTCCATCGCATGCCAATAGGATCCACAACATAACACACCAAACTAAATTAAATCAATTCAAATCAAATCAATATAAATGAAATTAATCATCAGGATTACTCTTGAGTTGAGGTAAGACCCCAGTGGCGCTCACTCAGTAGTCTCCTTAAGTAGGGTTCGATGTGTTATCTGTCCAATAGATCACCCCAATGGATTTTCCCTATTTTGGAAGATATAAGTCTACTACGCTTTCTTCCTAGTACCGTCGTTGCACACCGAAAGGCAACCTTAGGCTGGATAGTCCTACCTTATGGCTGGTAGACTACCCCTTTGGACTTATAAATCTGAGATAAGTCAAGACCGACATAGTTCCTTCTAAGTGGGTCCATCACACTCTAACAGGGTCCACAACATAACACACCAACTTAATTTAAATCAAATCAAATCAAATTAATCATCAGGACTACTCTTGAGTTGAGGTAAGACTCCTAATGATGCTCACTCAGTAGTCACCTTAGGTTGGGTCCAATTTATTGCGCCATCAATAGATCACCCCAACAGATGATCCCTACTTGGGAAGATGTAAGTCTTCTATGCCTTCCTCCTAGTATAGTTGTTGCACACCGAAAGGCAGCCCCTTAGGTCGACTAGTCCTACCTTATGCCAGGTTGACTACCATTTTAGACTTATAAATCTAAGACAGGCCAAGGTCCCTGCGATTTCTTCTTAGTGTGGTCCATCACACACCGACATGGTCTATAATAAAATAAATTCAAAATAACCTCCCTAGTGGAGTCAAATTAAATATATCGAACAAACTAAATTTCTCTCTAGTGAGGCGCAAATCAAATTAGCCTCCTTAGTGGAGCTTAGATCTAAATCAAACAAATTTAACTGAGTGTACATTCCTGGTAGATATGCCTAAATTTAGAACCCTTCTCCCTAGTGGAGCCATAAAAAAATTAAACCAACCGCCCTAATGGAGTCTAATCAAATAAATCAAAGAAATCTAATCAAATTCTTATCCCCAGGAGATAGCCTGAACCTGCTTCCCTAGTGGAAGGTTCACATACCCAATCCCAAGCAGATTCGAGCACATATCCCTAGCGGATATGCCTCCACATTAATTAAAATAAAATAAATTAAAATCAATTCAATCTTGATCTCCATTGGATTATAAATTCTTGTTCCCAATGGATATACATATAAACAAATCATACTCACAATCAAACTCAGATCCATATCCCCAGCAGATAGCTTGAACTTATTTTCCTAGAGGAAGGTTCATGTACTCAATCCCCAATAAATTCTTTCATACTCTCTTATTCTTTCCTGCTCTCTTATTCCCTTAACATAAAGAGAGCTGCATTGCACTAAGATCGTGATCCTATCTACCTTTCGGGTCTAGGTATATATCGCTTACATTGTTTGTTACAATCTTCTGGATGTTGTTGATCATTTTGAACAATGCCAATATGTGCTAGACACTAAGAACTCCTTAGTCATAAGACACTTCTAGTGCTTAGGTGAACACTTAACCTAAGCTTAGATACTTAGAAGTGTTAATCATAAGATTAGGCTATTCATTAGGGCTTAAGGAAATTACCTATCCCATAGCCTAAACCTAATCTAGATACACTTTCTCAAATCAAGCCCAGATTCAATTCTCAAACCAAATCTCAAATTAAAATTCAAACTCCAAATCTAATTTCAAATTTGACACCAAATGATTGAAACCCAAATCAAATTCAAATCCAAAGACCCTTCCTAAGCCATATGAACCATATTCATAAGCTTAGCCAAAACTCCCCTTAGATCAAATCAAACTCAATTGATCACTTTATAAATCAATTATTCCTTCATTTATATTCACAATTATAAATGAAATCCAAATTTAAATGACCAAAACTATATCAAAAATCAAATCCAAACACAATCTAAACCCTTTAAGCCAATTCTTAGGACTTAGCCAAATTCTATCCATATCAACTCAAAACTAATGAATTTTTTGTTGAATCAATCATTCATTCAATTATCTACCCAAATATAAATGAAACCTGCAATCATCAAATCAAATTGAAATCAACCCCAAATCAATATTTAAATATGACTTGACCACCAATTGAGCCAAACCAAGCCCAATTGGCCATTTGATCCAAGTTGACCCAAATCAGCCTAAAGGACCAAATTGGGTCAAATCTTGATCTAACCCAAATTTATTGCAAACAATGGCTCAAGTTCATTCCAGATTGATTATTGAACTTAACCAAATCCATAATTGAGCCTAATTTGACCAATTGGTCAACTTGACCCAACCTAGCCCAAACTAGCCTAGAGGGTCAATTTTGCCTAATCCAAATTAAAACCAAATTAGTTCAAACAAAAGACCACATTCATCTTCAATTATCTAATTAAACATGAATCAACCCATGACCCAAGCTAATTTGGCCAATTTTGGTCAAATTGGTCAATTTGGCCCAATATGAACCATATGACCCAAATTGGGCCAAATCCCTTGAAACCAAGCCATGATCCAATGGGGGCTGATCAAACCTGACCCAAACCCATTTGAGATCAGCCCAAAATTAACCCAACCCATTTAAATCCCTCATGGATCCTCCCTCATATAGGATTCCACACAACCTCATTTAATTCTCTCCATCACATGCACTTAACCCCTCCTCAACACTTGCATTCAACTGAGCTGATCATATGGTAGTAAGAGAGGACTTTGGAGCAAAAATTCAAAGTCCTCAATTAATCCATCATCCATCCCAACCACCCCAAGCAAGATGACAATCAATTTGGAGCCAAAAATTAAAAAAAAATGTATTTTTGGCCATTATAAAAGGAGGGAGAAATGAAGCTTTAGATCTCTTTCTCCCATGACCATTCAGCCCCCAAAAGCTCCTCAAACCAAAAAGGAACACATCCCCCACCTCATTAAGCCATTTTTGAGCTCAAAAATATAAATAGTTACTTTTCTGGCGAGACAATGGTAAACATCAGAGAAGACGAAGTTTCGAAGGGAGGCAAGGGTTAAAGATCATTCTAAAGCTTCCTCACATACCTAGAGGTTCGCTCGGATCTTCATCGCCACCGAAAACCATCCCCGACTAGATAAATTTTTCCAAACTTTAGCCGGCCTTAAGATTTCTCGCATTTTGTGTTAATTTTATTACGATTTTAGGAATTCCTACAGATAATCTCTCATTTTTACTTTAAATCATCCCAATTAGAAAATAAAATATTTTTGATACAAATCAACACAAAAATAGTTCCATTTGGACAAGTTTACACTTAGAAAATCCTATTTTTTCCTAAAAAACCATATTTTTACTCTTCGCCCACCGTCCTGTGGTTGGCGATGGCTCGGATCGATCATGATCAAGCTTTGGATAGCCGATGCGATCGATAGTCGGCGTGGTTTGAATGATCAATTGCCGGTCGCGACGCATCATGTGATCCTGGCCTCCGGATCACGCAATCTGATCCAGATTGTCCAATCGGTGATCGAACGGTCCAGGTGAATCGCAGGTTGCTTCCCAAGAATTGACCCATTTCCCGCTCATCAACATTGACGTGACCACGAATGCATACGGTGTGCATATGCGTTTATGGCATGCACTTTCACCGCATGTTTCCACATTAGTGCCGCGCAGATTTCTTGATTTAAAAAATTAATTTAAATCACTCGAAACATCAAAAATTTATAGGGAAAAAATCTTAACAAAAAATTATAAACAAGGGTTCCTTGGATTTATCTTTCGAAGAGGAATCCAACAAACCAAAAATCCCCGAATTTCACCAAGTATTTTGTGTTTAATTTGAGTTTTAGTGAAAATCAAATTTTATTAACTAAACCAAAAATATATTTCAGATTAAGTTAAAATTTTCAAGGATTGAGACTAAAGTTAAAACACACCTATGATAAAAATGTCAAGCAAAAAGGACTTATGGATTGGGAGAAATTATATTTTGAAATTCAAATTATCCATTTTAATAAAATAAATCAAATAAAAATTAAAAAATTTACAAAAATCTTCAAAATGGCTTAAATCACTTCAATTGACATCTAGGACTCTTAAGAAAAAAATGTAATTTTTTGAATCCTAATGAATCCCAAACAAACACTTAAGATTAAGGTTTGATCAATTAAGGAGTTAATTAAAACAAAATCTAAAAAATAACTTAAATATCAAATCGAAATCAGAAATGAAGTAGCACTTAAGCAATCATTAATCAATCCTCAAATAAAAAAAATATCATCCTTAGAAGAAATTAAATTAAATATGATTAAACCTATTTAAGTTAATAAAACTCAATTAAATGATTAAATCTTAAATCAAACTTAAAATTCAACAAATTTAGGAAACTTTAATATGGTTCAAACTAATATAACTAAACCTACACTAAGCATGGAGTCTTAATCATATGAACCCCCTTAATGAATATAAATAAATTGAAACTAATTATCATTAAATAAACGAAAGAACAAATTGATTAATAAACCAATTCAACATAATAATTTAAGATTAATCAAATTAAACCAAATAAAGTTAAAGTAAACTTAATTAACATATGATTAAATCACATCCATCTAGAATAAGATACTTAATCAACAATTAAATATTTTAATCTAATAACTAAATCAAACATGTTAATGAAATCAAACAAACATAATAAATGAATCAAATCAAATAAAACTCTAATCATAAATAATCAAACTTAATTGAAATGAAATAAACAATTAATTCACTTAATAACAATGATGGTAATAACAATAATCCTTTAATCAAATAAAGCTTAAAGAAAACATTTAACTAAATTAAATTACTCACATGTAGGAAATTAAGTCATTAATCTCTAATTAAATAAAACCTTAATTAATCTAATGATTTAAAAATTTAATAACCCTTAATCAAACTTAATTAATCAAACATCTAATTAATGCAACTTAATGAATTAATCCATCATCTTAATTAATCAAATTAAGTTAAATAAGTTACATTAAAGCTAACTCCAAAATTAAGCTTAAATAAAACCCCTAATTAAATTTAATAATTAATCACACCCCTTAAGTAAGCTAATTAAGTTAATCAAATTAATCATATTAAACTTTAACTTAATCAAACATAAATGCAATTAAATACCAATCAATTCTTAATTTAGACCTAAACCATTAAGTTATTAATTACATCATTAAGAATTAAATAAATATATATTTAATTTAATAATTAACTTAAACACACTCTTTAATTAAACTAATTACCCTTAAGATAATTTAATTGAATAAACACCTAATTAATGCAAACTTAATAAATTAATCCACCATCTTAATAAACCAAATCAACTTTATAAATCTGACTAAAATTAATTCAAATTAAACACTTAATTAATCTACTAATTAATTTGACCACACATCTTAAGTAAACTAATTAAAGTCAATCAAATTAATCATATTAAACCTAAACTTAACCAAACATAAATGCAATTAAATACCAATCAATTCTTAATTTAAGCTTAAATCATTAAGCCATTAACCAAAACAAATATGAAATCAAATTTAAAAAAAAATTAAACAAATCTTTACATAATTTAATAATTGATCACACCTCTTAAACAAACTAATCAAGTTAATCATATTAAACTTAAACTTAATCAAACATAAATGTAATTAAATATTAATCAAAACCTAAATTAATCATAAATTATTAAGTCATTAATTATATCATTAACCTAAACAAAGATCAAATCAAATTTAAAATCAAACAAATCTTTATAATTAACATAAATACACTTTTTAATTAAACTAATCACATAATCCCATTGAACTTAAGCAAACCCATAGACTAATAAATCTAATCAAATAAAATTAAATCAAATTAAGTTAAATTAAGAAAGGCTCTTATCAATTTAATATGTAATCAAATCAAATCTCATTCAACCTACCTAAATAAGATAAACTAATTAACTATTCAATGTATGAAATCAAAATGCAACCTAAACATTGATAAACATGACATATGGATGGGTTAAAAGTAAAATCCTAATTACAAAGAATCAAACTCAATTAAAATCAAAATAAAATCTCAATTAATCTAATCTGATCAAACTACAAATAAATGAACCACAATCAAATCAAATAAGCATAAAATTAAGTCAGATAATCATAATCAAAGAAAAGAATTAAATATTAATTTAAAAGGATATTGAATTATCAACATGTAATTAAACCAAAACATTTGATCTTAAATTAATCAATCAAAAATACATGAATTTAAAAATAAACTTAAACTTCATTAGATATCAAGGATATTGAATTATCAAGATGTAATTAAACCAAACCTCTAAATCAAAGTTAATTAATCAAATATTTAAACAAACTCAAAATCTAAATTATAAATAAAATTAAATAAATCAAATAAAATGAACTACACAAATTCAAATGGGCTAATTAAGATACTTAAAGACCTTAGTTAGGTTTTTTAGGAGTTAGGATGTAGAATAGGGTGAGTTCTTTCTACAAATGGAATTCATTCTACTCTTCATTCTTGAAAACCTAAACATCATTTTAACCAAATAAAAGTGAAATAAAAAATGGAAAATAAATCATTAAATCACCTAAATTGAAATCACCCAAAGGTAAAATTTAAACAAAATTCAAACTCTAAACTAAAACTTAAACTAAAGAAGCCTACTAAAGTCTTGTCACACAAGCCTTAAGCACATACATTAGAATACTAAGTCACCACTTCTAGTGCTAAGTTAAGGTGTTGTATGTATGGTGTTGTTTTTTTTGTGATGTAATGTTTTAGACTGGATGTTAGGATGTGTTTGGTAAATTGGATGTTAGGCCATTATTAGTCTAATCATATTTTCTGCTGGGGGTTGTGCTTAAGGGGCTACTGTAATAAAAATATAAATGCGTTTACTGTGCAAGTTGCTTAACCCCTGAGCATAACTCATGTTAGGACAAATGGGCTTGGTTACCCATGTGTGAGTGCTAAGTCCAAATTATTCATATAACTGCTTGGGTTATATGGTGTGTTTTGCTGACATTTGTTTTGCAGGTGTAGCTAAATTTACTTTCTCTATTTTTGATGTAATTTTGCATTAGGAATTAGGGTTAGTGTTATAGGGGATGAGGATGAGCAGTGGTTAGAAAGCTTAGTCTTTGGGGTTCCCTGTGATGCCTTTGGAGCAAATCAAAATCAAAAGGAAGAAAAAGAAGAAATGAAGAAAAGAAGACCCCATAGCATATATTATTTTAGTAATCTAGGTTATATAAAGGTAGAGCTCGGCTACCCATCTTTTTTTTCTCTTTTCGGGGTGTACGGCGGATCCCGACCACATTGGTCTTTTATTCTTATACGGTAGTCTATAAAATTGTTTGATATAGTGTTTAGATTATGCATTAGAACAACATGTTTTTCATAGTTTCTTTATGATTGATGCTTGAATGTGTGACCTGGATGCGGTAAGCTCTTTGGATTAAATTAACTTTTTTACCCAATTAACAACTCATAACAAAAATTTTAAAATAACTCATAACCTCACATAAAAGCCTAGGAATTGAATCAAGTTAATAAAATTTTTAGCAACCCTTAGATCGATGAATGAATGTATAATATCATGCATGTCATATTATTCCACTCTTGTTAAGAGGGAGCTTCCATCTTTGCTAGAGAATGAAGGCTTAACCTGTGAGAGCCTTTGATGGAAGAGCACCCCTTTCTCTTTTGATTTGGCCCATAATCAAGTTCTCATGCATTTAGGCATATAAAATCCAATAGCTAGTGTCAAAACAAAGAGTTCAAAAGAATCAAATAAATTTGATAAAATTTGTATTAAATTAAGTCATGAATTCATACCACTCATGCTCTAGTCTCTTAGAGAGTGAGTTTAAGGACTTTGTCTCCTTTCAAAATGGTCAACAGCCTAGCTATCTTGCAAAGCATAAGACTTACCTACATTGATTTAAAGCGTAGGAGGAGTTAGCTGGCTGCCACTCCAGGTGATAACAAGTCTGGCAGTCGAGTGGTTTATATGCTCTTGTGGTGGTAAACAATATACCCATTTTTGCCTTAGATTTAGGCCATGCTTTGGCCCTCACTAAAGCTCCCTAGATTTAAGATCTGAGGTAACTATTTCCTTCAGGCTACAAGCATAAATCCTCACATTTTATGCATGTCTATAATCTTATGTTGTGGAATTATAAGCCTTTAAAATCTAATAAAATGTCAACTCAAATAATCAACTCTCTTCAATTTCAAAAATATAAAGATCAATTATAGGGTAGATTGGAATGCTCACTAGGCTTCCTAGTATCATTAACATTTCCTACTTTCTCCCTTTGGATTCTAAAAATAAGTCTACTCCTTGATCTATCCCATTTGATTTTCTAAAATAGCCAATCTTTTAATACTCTTAACCTTGAAATCTTTGGAAACCCTAATTGTCTATTTTAATCGAGAGTATTCTTTTAAAAATTCCCATTTCTTAGGATGTAATTAACTATGGGGGCTTGCCTCCATAGGGAACTTAACCAACCCAGCTGAAAATAAACTCTACTTTACTTTTCTATGTAAAGTAGAGGAAAGATCTCTAGTATATTTGAAGACCCATCATGCCTTAGGAGTCCTTATTAGGTGATTAGGTCCATTATAGGGTGGTGATTTCTTTCTTTTAAGATAATACATCATTCCTTAATTCCATACCCGATCACTTCAATAAGTACCCCCTAAGATCTACGTGGTGTCCCACATCTCAAAAATAAATACCACAGGGCATAATCTATGAATCACATTATGACATTGATCAAATTTGCTTTATTAATTTAATATTTTCTTTATAATCATCATTTTTTACTACTCTATAATTTAAGAAAATAGTTATTGTGATTTAGAAAATTTTTAACTAAATAATTTATGATTTGATGGATGAAACACATCACTCATGTTTGTATGTATATAAGATATCTCTATGTAGATTAAGGATTTAGATCATATATGTGTATAGTGGTGAATGTGTTTTTTTATATCAATAGGAATTGATCATATGTATATATACACATACATACATATACACTTCTGCTTCTACAAGTATGAGTCATTATTAATCCAAAAATGTAAGGTCAAAGTCTCATTCAGGCTAGTAACCCTTTGATCTCAGGTGTCCAGACTATTTACTTGTTAGTCATATGTATATGTATATATATGTAGATGTCCAAATGAAGGGGTTAGTTTAATACTTCTTAATTATGATAATGGATCTAAAAGTTAATTTTCTTTTATTTTACACATGTTTTTTTACTTAGCATTTTTGCAGGTATATGCCATTGTTATACCAAAGATATGATATCAGTAAAGACCTCCTTCAGACTAATATGATTAAGAAACCACTGTTCATATATATGATTAATGTATTTTTAATTATTTAATTCAACTTATATATGTAATTCATGTGTAAAAAAAGTTTTTTCTTGGATTTATTAGTTTAATAGCATCAGTGATATAAGATTAACAATTAAAATGTTAAACACAAACGTAAATGGATGTTGACCAAACAAATATAAAAGCTAATAAAGAGATGATTAAGTGTCAAAAAATCATCTACTTAGGCCATTAATTATAAGGCTAATCACATGTCATAATATCACTCTGTTCACTTAAGATGTTTAGATTAAGGTAGCTTAAACTCATTTGAGGAGATTGAGCACTCTATGATTATCTCACAACTCTCTCTATTCATTATGTGGTTTAAAAGTTTAAGCAAATAAAATTTATGATTTAATTAGGGTTTGATAATTATTAAAGACAATTAAACCCAAAAGACCTCAAAAATTTAATAAGTCATAAAATATATGACAAAAACTTATAAGAAAATTAATGGAGACATAAAAAAATATGCAAAACTAACAATAAAAATCTCAAGTGATTTGGGCTTATATTTTATAGCTAATTAAATAATTAGGAAAAACCATAATTAGGCAATTACCCTCAATATGCCAAAAATTAATTGGGGCTTTTGATTTCATTGGATTCCTCTCAATTATCTAAGTACAAAGAGGGTTGTTTGCAATTTATAGAGGATTGTATAATTAGTTATGAATTTTTTAAGTCCTAGGGTGATTAGTAGATTATTTAACTATAAAAGCCCCATAATGATGATTTTTTGAGAATAAATTAAAATCAAATGCCCTAATAATATTCTTTGATCACCATAAAGTCATTTTTAACATGCTTACAAATTTAAATGTAATTTCCATATTTTCCATGATTTATTAATTTAATAAATAGCCTAAAAAGAGTAATTAGGTATTGAAAATGAACATCTCCTAAAACTCACCTAAATTACCTAAAATAATTATGGGAGGTAGAGGCCATCCTAAGGAATTCTCATTCAAATGTTTTAATTACTTAGTCATGTAATTGTGGATTAATTGTAATAATAAGGAAAACATTCTGTTGACCTCTTTTTTAGAATGGGCTCTCAACCCATCCATCTTAGACATAGGGCTTCTCTTAGACTTTAAGGGATCCTTAGTCCTAAGACACAACTAGTGAGTAGATGGACACTCAACCTACCTCTAGAGACTTAGAAGAGTTAGCCATAGGAACAAGTCATACCTTAGGTGTTAGGAAAATTTGCTTACCCTTACTTTGAACCACTCCTCACCTTCCTTCCTTTAAGTCAAACTTCAAATCAATCTTATTTGATTTTTCTTCTAAACTCAAATAAATGCCACATGATTGAAATCCATGATTAAAATCCCTGAATGAAACCCATGAATGAAATTTCAAGTTCCAAATCATTCTCAAGTCCTTAATTTCCCTCTTAAGGACTTATCCAAAATCATCTTCAAATCAAATCAAACTCATGAAATTTTCTCATAACTCATTTATATTTTCATTTATATTCACATATATAAATGAAATATAAATTCAAATCAATCAAACTAAATCTAAAATCCAAATCCAAAACTCCAAAAATCCTTCTTAAGCCCTTAATCTCCTCTTAAGGACTTAGCTTAAATCATCTTCAAATCAATTCAAATCCATGGAATTTTCTCAACTCATTTATATTCTCATTTATATTCACATATATAAATGAAATATAAATTCAAATCAATCAAACTAAATCTAAAATTCAAATTCCAAATTTAAAATCCTTCTGAAGTCCTTAATCCCCTCTTAAGGACTTAACCTAAATCTTCTTCAAATCAATTCAAATCAATGGAATTTTCTCACAACTCATTTATATTCTCATTTATATTCACATATATAAATGAAATATAAATATAAATCAATCAAATCTAAATCCAAAATTCAAATCCCTACACCAAAATTTCCTAAGTCCTTTAAATTCCCTCTTAAAAGATTTAGCCTAAATCATGAGCAAATCACTTCCAATCCTTGAAATTTTCTCATGACCCAATTATATTCTCATTTATATTCACATATATAAATGAAATATAAATTCAAACAATCAAAACCACTTCCAAAAATCAAACTCAAATCCATTTAAAATCCAACCTAAGCCTTTCAAGTCAAAATTTTGAACTTAGAAAAATCAACTTCAAATTAAGCCAAACTCTTGATTTTCCTTCATGATTCAATCAACCCCACAATCATGAACCCAAATATAAATACAAACTTCAATTACCAAATCAAAATGCAATTCAAAAATCAAACTCAAATCCATTCATACTCTTCCTTTTGAATATGAAATTGTCAAATGGATCAAAACCCATTTAGCTTCAAATCACTTGCAAATGAATTTATATTTCAATCATGAGTCCATATATAATTTC
This sequence comes from Cymbidium sinense, assembly GCA_021442155.1. Taxonomy (NCBI): domain Eukaryota; kingdom Viridiplantae; phylum Streptophyta; class Magnoliopsida; order Asparagales; family Orchidaceae; genus Cymbidium; species Cymbidium sinense. The sequence continues at coordinate 89,638,828 of CM038219.1, forward strand.
ACTCAAATCAAGCTTTGACCAAGCCATTTGACCCACTTAGGCTCACATGACCCAAAGTGACCTAAAGTACCCTTTATGAGCCAAATTCTAATCCTAACCAAATTGGATTGAACTAAAATCTTTGTCCTCATCATGATATAGGATGATCAATCAATCAAATTGGGTCAAACCAAGTCAAAACTAAAGGTTGACCAAGTCAACAATTAGCCAAAATGAAACCCAACGTAGCCAAAATCTACCATAGGCTAAATTGATTGAAACCAATGATCTGAGTTTATTCATAACCAATGTTTGAACTTGACCAAGTCAATATTTGAGCCTAACCTAGCCCAATTGGCCACTTGACCCAAGTTGGCCCAATTGACCTAAAAAGTCAAAATATGTCAAAACTTGATCTAAGCCCAATTGATTGAAACTAATGGGTCAAGTTCATTCCAAATTACTTGTTGAACTTGACCAAAGCCTCAGTTGGCCAACTAGACCTAACCTAGCCCAATTGACCTTGAAACCAACTCAACCTAAAGGGTCATGTTGAGCCAAATTCAAACTTAACCAAAATTGATTGGAAACAAAGAAACCAATCCACTTCATATAACTAACCAAACCTAAATCTACCCATGACCTAGCTCAAATAGGCCAAATGGCTAAAATTGTCCAACTTGACCCATTTAACCTAAATGAAGTCATATGAACCAAATTCAAACCTAAACCAAACAGAATCAAACCTAAGCCACCAAAATATTTCAAATGGTCATATGAACTTGACTTAACCCTTGGTTTCACTTAATTTGAACAATTGGTCAACTTGACCCAAGTTGACCCATTTTTGACCTAAATGAGTCAACATGAGCCAAACCATACCAAATGAACTCCAAATCCAATGAAACTTGGCCAAACCCATTTTCACAAAATACCCAACATATCCAAATTCAAAAATCAACCAAATGACCATTCTACCCCTAAGCCATAGAATAAATTTTGGTCAAATCCATGGGGAATTTGGTCAATTCTTCTTCACAGCTACTTGATACTTTCCTAATAGGTCAACTAGACCCTATGGAGGGTGGTGAACCCAACCCATTGGGTTTGGGTCATCCCAACTTGACCCAAGGCCAAAATTGAGCACATGGCTCAAATTGGCCACATGGGAATCATGCTCCCACTCAATTTGAAGCATTTGGGAGGTTTCCACTCCACTCCCTAGCCCAAATAGACCATGTGCAAGCTTCTAATAGACCTAACAACCCAATGCCCAAGGTCAATTGGATCAAAATGATGAGTGGAGCTTTGGTCGTCCGAATGCCTAAGGGGGAGATATACTCTCCCTAATTCAATTCAATTCCAACAGAGGCTAATTCGATTGAGTAAGGGAGAGTGTCAGGAGCCATTCTAGAGTGATCATAAGCTTCTAGAAGGAATTTGAATTTGCCATTCTCGATTTTCCTGAAGTAAAAATAGTTGAGCTCCATTGATTTGTAAACTTCCACTACACTCCAATTCAACCAAATTCTCTTTGCACACTCCACCAGAGGGCCAAGTCAAGCTTGCCCAAGCTCTCTCTCAAATTCCAAAGGCAAGGGGGGATCTAATTCCATCAAAGCTGCAAGGGAGCTAAGGAGTGGTTGGTCCATAGAGCTATCCACTTAACCTCAAGAGCTAATACTTTCACCACAGCTTAGTCTCAACTAGACGAAGATCCTCCAAGGGAATCGAGCACCTATGATCACCTCCGATGAGGTATGGAATTTTTCGATCACTAGACTCAATGTGTGTTGATCCTTCATGAAAGAAATTTTAATGGCATGGGATTTCAGCTATTAGATGTGACTGCCATTAGGGTTAGATGGTGTGTGCAAAATTTTAATTCAATTTGAGCTCGATCAAGCTTGGATCTTCCCTTTGAAAGTGGACGGTCTCCATTACTCCTCAGGGAAGAACAGGGATGATCTCTGGTCATCCATCCACACATTTTGGATGGACGGCCAAGATTAAACACACACTTAGATCTGATTTAATTGCTTTGGAATGTAAGCTTTAATCTCAGCCTTCCGATCCTTGATCGGATGACTGAGGCCAAAGCACGTAGTGCCGCCACCACGTGACACTACAATGTGACGTTTAAGTTATCGCTCGTTGGTTGACATGTGTAAAGCACATCTGAGTCATCGTCTGCATGTCACATTGTTGGATTAAGAGAATTAATTAAGGTTTATTTAATTCTAATTAATCCTCTAAACTTTAAAAATTCATATCTCTATAAAAAAATCAAAAAAATATGAGGTAATTTCCACTGAAAGATAACTCAATCTAGAATATTCAAATTTTGGTTTTAATGGATTTTAAATTGTATCTTTCTCTGAAATTAGGTTTTAATGGAAATCTTAATTTGCTAATTACTCCCTAATTAATCCACTGATTAATCTCAAACTGCTTGAGTATATTTTGGGGGATCACTTCTACCTCCCCTAATTTTTTTGTGATTTATTAGTGGCTTAATTTTCAGAATTGCAAATTCATTTCCTAATCACCCCCTTTATATAATTAAGGATAACTAAGGGCTTGATTGGTGTTTTAATCCCTTATTGAAGTTGACTAGGGCCTGATCTAGTGAATAGGAGGTTTAGGGAATAATTTTGGGGCATTTCCCCTAAGCTATTCTGTAAACCCCCTTTTCTTTCTTAATCCTCTTTCAATTAAGAGCTAATTCACTAATTTTCCTCTTAATTAATTTCTTCAAATTTTAAAAATTTCCATAGCTTAATTAATCTACTTTGGGTAGATGCTTAGGTGTTCAAGAGCCTAAGTTCAATTCAAAATCAACTCAACTGTGTGAGGGTGTTTTGAAATTACTTAAGTTAAACCCTTAGCTTAATTAAAATTAATCATGAGCCAAATTGCATTAGGCCCTTTTCTTCCTAGGTGCATTGCAAATTTAAAATCCTTGTGAGGTTTTATGTCATCTCATTGGCTCATAATTATTTGGTCAACTATGCTAAGGTGGTGTAGGTAAGGGTTAATTAACATGTTTAATTCATACCTTAACCTAATCAAATCTAAAATGAATCTAATCATCTAAAAATTATACAAAAATGTCAAACACATGTGGGAATGGGTTTAGAACAGCAAACGCAACTCACATTTTCAAAATTAAATCAAATTTAATATCAAACAAATATCATACTTAATAAACTTTGATTTACTTTAAGCTTTCTTATTTCATAAGTTTCTCTTTAAGATTTAATTGAAGCGAATGTGTTTACATGATTTCATTGCTTTAACTCTTCCCCAACATGTTAAATATGTATGTCATGTGGTTTCATGCATCCATGCTTTTCAAAAATCAAATTTAAAATAAAAATGTTTCCTTTATGTCAAAAGTGCATGTGTTGGCTAAAGTAAGAATATGAGTGGTTATTATCACTATTAAATTCAAATTATTTTTAAAATATATGAATCAATTATCAAAATAGAAAGTGTGTTGCTTATATCTTACTTATAAGTTTGCATGTGAGTAAAAGATAAGGATGTGCTTAGTGTAGGCATTCCTTCTCCTCTCTTTTAGTATAGTTTTGAATATGATTTGGCAAGGTATATGGTTCATTTGAAAAGAACCTAACACTTGCCTAATTCCATATCCTACTCATTCTTGTACTATCACTTAAGAAGGATACCTATGCTTGCTCATATAAATTTTCTAAACAAAAATAAATCAACTAACACCAACTTTTGCCTTCTTTCTTTGCCATTCATTTCTTTTGTACACATGCTTGTATTTAAGGAAAGTGGTATATTAGTCTGGACAACCCTGAGATTGTGAGGCTATAAGTAGCCCTAAGTAGGTCTTGTACCTTACACCTCTGGTTAACAATAGCATCATACTCACTTATGCCTTTTATACATTCATGTATGCATGTGAAAGTTGGATAAGAAACCCCTTTGCCACTTAACGAAAATCATGCATCATAAACTTTCAAATTCTCTTAAATGAATTGCTTAGCATGCATCATAAAGTGTGTTAAACCTTCACATTTATATGTATAGATATGTTTAGGACTCATTCATATGCATGCTATATATGTTGGGAAAGAAGTGAAGTGATGTACATTTTGTGAATTTAGTTCATTGTACTTAATCTTAAAATGCCTTTCTTTTTGAATAAGTTTATTTAGAGTTCATCTAAACTTAGGGTTAATTAAAACATTCACTAAACAAAATTAAAACATGAATCTACTTTAGAAATTGCTTAGGTTAGGGAAGGAAAGAGAAGTTCTCTTCTCTTTCCCTCTCTTTATAACTAAGTAATTAATTGTAGGATTCACTTGTAATCAAAACATAAAATAAAAATCAACCCAAAATAATTAAATCACTTAAATGAAACCCTCCTCTAAGTTCAACATGCTTCACACTTAGAAAATTCAAACATAAAGCCATAGCTAAGCATACCACACAAACCTCCAAAGCACACATATTAGGCTAAGTCACCACTTCTAGCTTTAGGTTAGGCCGATGCATGGTTTGATACTTGCGTTTATTTTGTGATATATGTTTTAGTCTGGATGTTAGGATGTATGTACGTAGAATGAATGGTAGGGTGATCTTAGTCTAACCATTGTCTTCTGTAGGGGATTATGCTTAAGAGGCATTGTAATAAATAAAAATATAAATACTTTTATTGTGCAGGTACTTTTAATCCTAAGCATAATCCAATAGGCTAGATGGACTTTGTCACCCATGTGTGGGGTGATAAGTCCAATATACATGCTTGGGATTTGGCAGTTTCTTTAGCTAACCTTTGTTTGCAGGTGTTAGCTAGATTTACTTTTCTTTTTCATATAATTTTTGCAATTAGGATTTTGGAATGATTGTTATGGGGATTAAGATGAGCATTGGTCATAAGATCTCATCTTATGCACCATGTGAAGCCTTTGGAGCTTCCACCTTCCAACCATCCAAAAGAAGGAACCAAAGAAGAAAGAAGAAAAGAAGAAGAAAGAAGAAAAGAAGAATGAAGAAATGAAGCTTGAAGACCCCCATAACAATCAGTTCCTTGCTTAATTGTATGTAATTTATTTGTAAGCCGGGTTGTATAAGGGTAAAGCTTGGCTACCCAATTTATTTTCGGGTTTGTGCGGTGGTACCCGACCATAATGGCCACTTATTCTTTTGCAATTAACTTTACAAATTGATTGACGATTTGTCTAGCTTGTGCATTAAGTCGCATCATTTTCCTTGTTTCTTCCTTCCTTTATGTATGGCCTCGATGTGGATTAGGCTCTTAAGGAAAAATAAATCTTTTACCAAATTTAATAATTCAAAACTAAAGATAAAGAATTCATAACCTCACTTAAATCTTAAGTTAAAAATCAAGATAAAAGAATTAGAAACCCCTTGGTTGGATGAGTACTTCTTTCATAACATCATGCACAAATGCATATTATTTTCAGTCTTGATTGGAGGTCTTCCACCTTTGCTAGAGAAAGTTAGCTTGACCTTTGAGAGCCATGGTGGAAACACACCTCTCTTCTCGCTAATTTTGGCCAATAATCTCATTTCTCATGCATTAGGCATATGAATCCTATTATCCTGAGTTAAAATAATTGTCCAAAAAATACAAATAAAATGAAATCTAAATTACATTTGATTTAGATCATTTGAAACATACCCTTACATGATCTAGCTTCTTTAGGGAGTGAATTTAAGGGCTTAGTCTCTTTCTAAATAAATAATAGCCTTATTATCTTGCATAAAGCATATGACTTGCCTACATGAATTTAAAATAATAGGAGGAGTTAGTTGGTGGTCACCCCAAGCGATTGTAAGTCCAAACAGTTGGGTGGTTTGTCCTCTCTTGAGGAGGCAAACAAAATACCCATTTTTACCTTAGATTTAGGTTGTGCTTTTGACCCTCGCCAAAGCTCTCTAGATTTAGATTATGAGATTGCTTCTCCCTTCCATGGGCCATAAGCATAAATCCTCACCTCTTAGACATTTCCATAATCTTGTGTTATGGAATCATAAGCCCTAAATTTCTAATGAAAAATTCAACTCAAATAAATGAAATCAATTTCAAAAATGTAAAGCCCAACCATAGAATAGTTTGAGATGCTCGCTAGGTTTTCTAGCATCGTGAGCATCTTCTGCTTATCTTCCTTTGGCTTCACTAATAACTCCCTCTCTTTGATCAATCCCATTTGATCTTCTAAAATAAGCTAATCGATTGATAGTCCTACATATTGAAATCTTTGGATACAATGATCATTTTTATTAATCAAGAGTTTTCCTAAAGAATCTCATTCCTTAGGATGTAATTAACTATGGGGGTTTCCTCCATAGGGAACTTAACGAACATAATTTAAAATAAAACCTACTTTACTTTTCCATGTAAAGTAGGGGAAGAATCTCTGGTACATCATCCCGTAGACCCATAAGTCTTTAGGAGTCCTTATTCGGGTGATTAGGTCCATTGTAGGGTGGTGACCCCTAAGATTTGCATGGTGTCCCACATCTCAAAAATAAACACCACAATTAATTTTTTTTAATGTTGTGGCTAATAATTAGAATGCTCCTTTATTCGATTAGGGGGTTGAATATACTCTGGTTTAAATTGAAATGACTTAAAAAAAGTCTAATTTGGTGGAACAAGCATTATTTTAAAAATCATTTTGCAAATATGAATAATATAAAAATTTTGGTTTATGATCTTGAAATTTCTGTTATGATGAAACCTTCCAAGATTATGGACTTGAATGAGGTGAAGGATAAACTTATTAATTTTCAAAATATGGATGAAACTTATTGGTGTCAAAAAGCTATCAGTAAACATATTATAGATGGTGATAGGAATACTAGGTATTTACATGCTTTAGTTAGTAAAAAGAGATCTTTAAATAATATTTAGAAAATTAAAAATGTCAATGGAGAATGGATTATGGAGAATAATGATATTAAGTATTCGATTATTAATTATTTTAGGAATATGCTTAATAAGAGTTGCTCTTTTGAAGCTATTTCTAAATAGCACTTGATTCCTTCTATTATTACTAATGATGACAATGCTTTGCTTACTATTTTGCCTAATGAAGATGAAAATTTTAAAGTTCTTAATAGCATGAACATATATTTTGTGGCTGGACTAGAGGGTTTCACTACTCAGTTTTTTTTAAAAATGTTGGTTTATTATTCAAAATGATTTGATTGATGTTGTGGTTGATTTCTTTAATGGAAATTCTCTTCCTAGATATTTTTCTAACACTTCTATTATTCTCATACCTAAGAAAGATAATCCAGACTGTTGGAGTGAGTTTAAGCCTATTAGCCTTTGCACCTTCTTCAATAAGCTAATTTCCAAAATTATTTGCAACAGGCTTTGTCCTTTTCTTCATATGATTATCTCTCTCAACCAAGTTGGTTTTGCTAGAGGTAAATCTATTTCTTTTAATGTTCTACTTGCCCAAGAATTAATTCATGATTTAGATGCTAAGACAGAGCTGTAAACATTCTTTTCAAATTAGATATTACCAAAGCTTTTGATAATATCTCTTGGGATTTCCTTTTTCATATTCTAAATTTATTTGGGTTTTTTGATAAATTTATTTTTCCTATTAAAAATTGCAATGCCTGGTTTTCTATTTTTCTTAATGGGGAAGCTTGATCACCTTAATTAGAACACCTGCAAATCTACGTGGCATATCAAAAGGCATATTTTATATATTTCTATTTCCATTTATCTTTCATTTCCAAAAAGGGGATTTAGATGAAGGTAGGAATGTATAAAATTTTTCACCACGGATTTTTCTGGCAACTCGACTGGGGATGGTTCCTCTCTCCATCTTTGGTAAATGATCATTGTCTTCAAGTATCGATAGTGGGTTTGTACTTTGGTAAGAATTCAAGACTATCTTTCTTTCTATTGGCACTTAGCTTATTTCATTCTTAAGTTGAGTTAGCTAACATCTTTAGGTTTTAGGACCTCACCCCATGTTGGTCTTAAAACCCCTGTTGGGTTCTCCAATGGGTAAAAATAAAAGAGCTAAATAAAAGATAATATTTAAAGACTTCCTCCTTATCATTTTTATTATAAGGAATGGTTCATTCTAAATAATAAAAATAAAATAAATTTTTCATTAAAATCTTACTTTTCAAAAAGCACTCTTTCAAAAATGCACATAATAAAATATTTTCTACAAAATTTTCTTAAGTCACCTGCATCTAACAATTCTCATAATTGTTATATGCAGGAATCTTCAAAAATAAAACTAATAATATTTTTCAAAAGCACAAATGAACATCTTCCTTCAATTCATTTTGATGAAGATTTCATCTTTAAAATAAAATGAATAATCATCTTTCCAAAAGTTAAAATCAAAATCAAAAATAAGGTTTTCAAAAAGCACATATGAACCTCTCCAGTCAATGTACTCACACCTATTGAATGGGAGTTTCATATTCAAATAAAATTAAATTTTTCAAAGGCACATATTAACATCTTTATTTAATATACTCAAATTTATTGAATGAAGTTCTCATTCCTAAAAAAAATAACATCATTTGGAAATCCCACTTAAATATATCCCACATATGATTAAGTTGGAACTCTCTTTCAAAAAGCAATAATCACACACAAAATAAAATTTTCACATTTGGAAAAATAAGATTGACTTCCATTTTTACATGCCCAAAAATATTGAATGGAAGTATTCTCTTTAAAAATCAAAACTTAACAATCATAGTTTCAAATTTTCAAATTTTCAAACACATTTTGGAACTTCATTTAGCATACTCAAATTTGCTAAGTGAAGTCTCCAAATTCAAAACCAAAAAATTTTCAAACACATTTTGAAACTTCATTTAGCATACTCAAATTTGCTAAGTGAAGTCTCCAAATTCAAAACAAAAAATTTTCAAACAGATTTTGGAACTTCATTTAGCATACACAAATTTGCTAAGTGAAGTCTCCAAATTCAAAACCAAAAACTTTCAAACACATTTGGAACTTCATTTAGCATATTCAAATTTGCTAAGTGAACACTCCAAATTCAAAATCAAAAATTTTCAAACACATTTGAAACTTCATTTAGCATACTCAAATTTGCTAAGTGAAGTCTCCAAGTTCAAACCAAAAATTTTCAAATACGTTTTGGAACTTCATTTAGCATACTCAAATTTGCTAAGTGAAGTCTCCAAATTCAAAACCAAAAATTTTAAAACACATTTTGGAACTTCATTTAGCATACTCAAATTTTCTAAGTGAAGACTCCAAATTCAAAACCAAAAATTTCCAAACACATTTTGGAACTTCATTTAACATACTCAAATTTGCTAAGTGAAGTATCCAAATTCAAAACCAAAAATTTTCAAACACATTTGGAACTTCATTTAGCATACTCAAATTTGCTAAGTGAAGTCTCCAAATTCAAAATCAAAAATTTTCAAACACATTTGGTACTTCATTTAACATAATCAAATTTGCTAAGTGAAGTCTCCAAATTCAAAACCAAAAATGTTCAAGAACTTTTTGGAACTTCATTCTAAAACATACCAAATTTGCTAAAGAGAAGTTTCCATTTTCAAAATAAAATCAAACACAAAAATTTTGAACACATTTTTGGAATTTCATTTAGCATACTCAAATTTGCAAAGTAAAATTTTCATTTCACAAAAATTAAGTGGGACTTCATCTTTAACATATCATATTTGCTAAAGTAAAGTCTCCACTTTCAATCAATAAAACAAACCAAAACAAATGAAACACTTTAGGATCTTCTTAGCATACTCAAATTTGCTAAGGAACCTATTTTCAAAAATCAAACAAAATACACTTGGGTTCTTCACTTAGCATACCTAAATTTGCTAAGTGGGAATTCCAATTTTCAAAATCAAACAACAATTCACAAAAATAAACAATTATTTTTAAAACACTTCACTTAGCATACCCAAATTTGCTAAGTAAAATTTCAAATCAAAAACAAAACTAATTGACCCTTACTTTAACATACCAAAATTTGTTAAAGGAAAGGGTCTTCAAATCAAAATCTAAATTCAAACAAACATGAACCTATGGAAGCATCCTTCTAAAAATATTTGAATCCACTTTTCAACATACCTAAATCTTCTCAAATCCAACTGAACCCCGCTTAACACTTCCAAGATGTTGGATGCGGGTTCAAAATTTCAATTCAAATTCAAAAATCAACAAAAATAGAAATCTATTCCAAGCTTGTTTCCTATTGTAGATTCTCGATCGCTTATAGTGCTCTGATTGCCTTTCAATTTTGTAGTTGATGAAATATAGACCTGTAAGTTTGTATTCACTATTTCTCATGGCATGTACTTGGCCTTGGATCCGGCCAATTTTCCCTGACTGGATGAACCCACCTTATCCATTTTGGTAGAGGATTTGAGGGAGTGAAGATCACATGTAAGGGCACTCCCCTCACGACTATCAGTAGTACTATGGTGGTTGGGCAGAAGCCGGTCATCTAGATCGATCTACCTTCAGATTCTGATATCTCCTCATTAAAGAGAAAAGCAGTGGCAGTCCCACCAACTCCTGCTCTGAGTACCATCACCAGCCCTAGTTTCAGTGCACCCCATAGTTTCTCGTGCTACCCTAGTGAGGGCTACCACCCTCTCATCAGTACCCTTTAAAGGTAAGGCTCCCCTGATCTCAGGGATTGCCTACCCTACTTCTGAGTATGGGTCTAGCTCTCACTCCTCTCATCCTGCCAAAATACAGTGAAGGAATAAAAATAGCATGATTAAGTGATATTGTACTAGGATTACTAGGGAGATGGAGGCAGCTGCTCATTCAACTATTGAGGAGTTTCCTATTTTGACTTTACCACTGGTTACAGTGAACCAGTTTCATCCTCTCTCTGGGTTAGATAGAGAGGATGCTAGGAGGATTCTCACATCACCTCCACTAGTGTTCCAAAGATCGCCATCGGTTACTGAGGCGGAGGTCATATGAGACCTCTCGATCTTCAGTGGCGAGCTTCGGATGTTGAGTTGAGCTCAATTTGATCTAAGATTTATCATCCACCACAGTGTGGGAAAACATATTCAATGGGAGGGCCATAGAGGCCCATTCATCTGCTCATATTACCAGTAGGAAGAGGCGGAGGTTCAGTCGCCAGTCTGCAGCTTCTGCACTCATCAATTTTCTAGCTCAATGCGCTACCCGCATAGACCATACAGATAACATCCTACTTATTGGGACTAGTCAACATAAGAAGATAGATCCTATTCATAGAGACTTGGTGGTGTGTCCACCACACCACTCTACCCTCTGTCCACCATCATCAGTTCACATCACAGCATCTCCAATTCCATCAAAGGCCATGAAGGCCATGAAGGCCATATGCAGGGAGAAGCGTACCCTGTTGGTGATCCAGTACGACTGAGGGATCCTACTTCATCTACACCACCAACTATGGAGAGGCTGAGCTCTCTTGCTTGACCTTCTGCCCTAGTGGTGGTGTGGAGGGAGTGGTGACCCTGAAGCATAGTGGTCATCCCTTCACCAACTCCACCAGTTTAGCAGGATATAAAGATGGTAGCAGCTATTGCAGAGGTAGCAGATGATAGCCCAGCTGCACCGATGACAGTGGAACCTATAGGAATGTCACCCCTTTCATAGCTAGTGACATTCAAGAGTATGTCTCCTCTAGTGAGTACAGTCATCATAGGATTGACTCTCCAGTAGTAGGTGAGGTTCGGTGCCTCTCAGTGCATGCTAAGGGTGCTACTTTAGCTAAATATAGAGCTTGGACTTAGCTATTTATGAATTTTATCCTATTTGTTTGCATTTATTAAGTATATTTGTTGATATCCTTATCTACCTTTTTCTTAAGAAAACATTCTTTTAGAAATCTCACAGCACTTGGAGTGTCACTCTCCAAGTGCTTCACAAAGAAGTCACACATACACATTCACCCTTTTTTCTAAGAAATTGAGAAAAAAAAGTCTAGAAAAAAAATCCTTTTCTCTTGAAAATGTTCTTTATATATAGCTTAGAAATAGCCCTGGTCAGTTTTCCTAACACTCCTATCATAACCACTTTGAAAACTGCTCAAAATCATTACAGAACTATCATGAATCTATTATGTTGGGTTATAGCACTATGATATTGTTCATATAGCACTGCGACACTAGAAGTGGTGATGCGGTGCTGCTGATCCGGTACTATGGTACTGTACCTATGCCTCATATTTTTTCTCTAGTACTGTGTTGAGGCACTGAGCGTGCTATAAATTTATCCCAAAATAAGTCTGATATGGCACCATGGTGTTGTTGATATAGTGTCGAGGCGCTGGCCTTGCTATAAAATAGCCCCAATTTAGGCCATATTTTGTGTTGCAGTGCTACTTTCGCAACACTTAAGCACTAGACCTAATTCATTTTTTATGAAAATTTTTATTAGTCTATTTACAAACTATTAAGAGAATGTATATGTGGGATGCTTAAGGCTTTCAAATTTTATTCAAAAATTAAAAAAAAAATTTTATTTAATATTTTTGTTGGAACAATCCCTCCAATGAAAAATGATTTGTGGCCAACATTAAAATTTTCATAAAATGACCATTGTAGAGATCCATAAAGTTTAGAGACCAATAGTTTTTACAAAGGCTCATAAAACTATGTGGATGCCTATTATAATTAACTATTTTGCTTCCTAGCTCATTGTTGTTTTATAGACCAATGCAATATTTATGAATGCCCATAAAGACTTCATGGAGATTGTTTAAACTTTGTGGATGCGTATTATCTTTGCTTTATTTTTATTTTTATTTTTGTAAACTTTGGAGTGTGTATTTTTTTAGAAGTAGTGCATGTAGTAAATTAATTACAAAATAATGAGTAATATAAAGAAATAATTTTTACAATAGTTTTAAAAATAAGTGAGATGTTTAAGTAATAAATTCTAACATTTATTGTCTAAAAATATTTTTTTAACTATTTGTATATTTCACTAGCTTACTTTTTCACAAGATTTATAATATTTTTGCGATGATGGCTTTCTCATGTGAAAAACACATGCACTATTTTATTTTACTTGCCCATTAATCTTAGTATCCATTATCTTGATTTTATACTTATTACTTGTTCTCAGTCAACTTAATGAAAAAACTATTAGTTCAATAATTTCTTAATGTAATTTAAATCTTTAAGATCATGCCATGAGCCCATAGAGCTAACAATCACACTAATTTTGTTATTTTATTTTCTCAAGAAACCAAATTTAAATCATAAGATAAACAATATAGATAAGAAAATAAAATGAACTATTTCATCTTCTTGAAACTCATAAAAGTAATAATATAATAATTTAAATAAGTAAACTTGCTTCCCCATACATAATGCATCCTAATTTCCTACTATTCCACCAAATGTGCTTTTGAGTTTCTTCTATTTTGTCATAGCAAAATGGGTTAAAGTTATACAATAAATAATAGAAGTCTTACCTAACAAATAGAAAGATAAAAAAAAAAACTATTTTACTCTTCAAACTTAGAATGTCTATTATCATCATCTTCTTTTGCAATGTTAAAGACATCCTCAAGTGTGGCATTTCACCAATCAACCAGAGATCAATCATCCAATGAAGTCTCTTATTCATTCAATTTACATTTCATATGATGTGTTTGAGTTATCCTTTTGTGAAAGAAGAAGATGATGATCCAAAGAGTGCAAGACAACTTATCTCCCGAAGATAAGAGAGTCGTTGGAAATCATAAGAGGATAATGTTCAAGGATAATAATTAATAAAATACTCTATTGAACCAAAATTTAATTATTTGGTGGTGGTGATGATAAACATTATCAAGTGACGAAGGCTAAAGTTGTGGGATGGCTTGTAGGATGAGTCTTGAAAATGACTAGTTTGATGCATAATGACAAAGATCACGCTTTATGCATTATTGGGAATGTGACTCAAGATATATTTAGTGATAATGGAAAAGTTGGATTTAACTTGTTGGAGTCATAAGCCTTTAAATTATGGAGTGACAGAGAATTTATTAAATATAGTAATCTACTAGAGAGAGAAAATAAAGGCTGGTGATATTTTTTTATATATGTTATTGTGAAGGGTTGACTTGATCTTAAGCATTTAAAAGGTTTTCTAATTTTTTGATGGAACAAATTTGTTTACCATTCCGAGTTAAAAAGACATATTTGATTAATTTTCAAAAGTGATTTCAATTTGAAAGAGATAGAGAGAGAGAGAGAGAGAGAGAGAGAGAGAGATGTGATATTTATTATGATTTGGATTATGTATGATTATGTGATTATAAAATATATAAATGTAACCCTACAAAATGGGGTAGAATATTGGAGCAAGCTACTTAAACTAAAAGTTTGGAATAAATGAAGAACATTATATGATAGATCTATGGAAGGGTTTATATATCATGAAAAGTGGATGAAATATATGAATGAAACCCAACAAAATGGAGTAGCACAGTAGAGCAGGATACTTAAACCAAAATCTTAGAATTAAGAATGAAAAATGTATCATAGATTTATGGAAGGGTTTATAAATCATGAAAGTTTGATGATAGGATGTGAGCAATTGAAAATTCTTCATGAGATGAAAGATTCCTTCTAGGATGACTAACCATCATCTAGTAGAAAAATATCTATAATGATAAATAAGAGTAATATAAAAAAATGTGTAAAGAATAATGATACCTTAAGCCTTCTCCCAACTTGAAAGTTATTTCTTCAATGATCATTTCAAGTTTTAAGAGAGCATTATATTTGTAGTGACAACCAAGAAGTAAATAATTTACAATTTACAAAAGGTAGAAAGTATAAACAACTAATGTTGAGAAACTATGGCACTTAAGGGGCTGTTTGGTTGCCTGCATTTGGAATGCAGCACGCTTTTGAACATTTCAAGCATTATTTAAACTTTGCAAAAAAAACTTACTTGCAAAAAAACTTAATAAAACATGTTATAAAGAGAGAGAGAAAGCAATTAAGTATGTAAAGTAAAGTACAAAAAAAAAAGTAAAGACAAGAGGCATAAAGCTTTTGACATGGTTTGGCCAGACTCAAAAATCAGCCTACATCCACACCTAATCACTCAACCTCCTGTACTTTCTTACACAGGATAACTACAACACCAACTTTATACTTTTCTACAACATGCAAGTACAACCTTAACACTTTTACAATGAGAAAAAGAAAAAGAAAAATACAATATGCATGTCTAAATCTCAATTTTAAAATGATTTTGCACACAACCCAATCTACAAAATTATAAGATGAATAAAGAGAAGAGTGCTCAAATGAATTAATTCAAAAATAATTTGAATTAATTTGGTTAATCTCATGGGCTGGCCAAGCACATTCCAAGGAGGGATTCAATCAAGATTAATGGAAATAATATGACATATTAAATTAAAAAAATTGAATTGAATGAGAAAGACAAGATTTAAATTTAAAGATTAATAAAAATCCAAGAAAATATCAAGAGGATTTCAGCCAAAGACATTACAAACTTCAATGAAGCTCTAATTAATGCAATCAATCACATGTAAATTATGATAAATCAATTGAAGAAGATTTTCAAAATTTTTACATAAATTAATTCAATAAAAAATAAATAAATAGGGGCTAGCCAAAATATTTCCTAAAATGGAAAAAATAATTTTGAAAAATATATTTAACTCAAGATCAAATTATATTTGAATTTATATAAAGTTAGATTAATTTAATTAAATTTAAATAAGATGAATAAAAATTCATTATGGGTCGGCCATATCTTGCCATAAATAAATAGAACTCATTTGGAAATACTTTAAGGTAAAATGCAATTTAAAATTTAAAAAAAAAAACTTAAATTTGAATTTCTAACAAATATAAATCTAAATATTAGATAAAAAAAATAATAAAATGGCAATAGTTTTAATAAATCCCATAATATTTCTCATGCAAAAATCCATAAAATTCGGCCAAAACAAAATTTAGGAAAAAAATAGAGAATAGGAGAGAGAAAATGAATAATTTGAAAAATAAAACAATAATTCACCTCTCATGCCTAAATAAATGGATTATTTGTAATACTAAGCATGAAAATAACTTAATGAAGTGTGAAATATATCAAAAATAATTTAAAAGATAATGGATAAGGCTTCATCTCATGCAAGTACTTAAATTATCCAAAAAGGATAATTCCAAGAATAATTAAAAATATAAAAAAAGTATAAAAATTCAAATAAATGATTTGAAAATGTTTAAATCATTATTTTATATTATTGATCTCTTATTTATCTTATTATTGCAAAACTTTAGAAGGTTCCCAAACTACCCTACACCAATTGATCTTGACTTTTGGAATCTAACTGAGAACATTGAATCTAGCTTCCTAAATTACTTGAAATAAAACATTAGTTTCATCCAATCATACATTTGTTATCATCAAAATCAATTGCATTTTCAATGGGGCTCATGGAGTCAACAACCAAAAAATCACTATTAATCTTAGGAATTGACATGTGCCTAATGTACTCTTTCAATTTGTTAACCCTATTAGCCTTCACATAAGATTCTAAATTTTGATAATTACAAATATTTTTGTTGAATAGTTATTGATCATTGTGTGATGGAAAGCTTTCAATATAGCTACTATAAATAAGTAGCTTAATGAATATTGATTGAAAGAGCATGAATAATGGCTATCTCAAGAGTTTGATCAAAGGAGAGTTCATGAAGGCTACTAACAAGAAATGGTTGATGATAAAAGACTCAAGTTAAACCCAAAGCTGCAACATTATTTTGTATTTATTTTAACTTTATGTATTTTACATTTGAATGATGAAAACCAACCAAGCATACACACTCTTGAGAGATTTTAAAATAATTTTTTAAAAAGTATTTTTTATGGAAATCATACTATTTCCTCTCTACGAGATGATTATCCATATTTGTTAAATATTTTCACTTACTATAATTAAATTGGTTAACTCTTAAATTTCCAAATTTTAACAAATAGTATTGTATGATACTTAGTCAATTTCTTAATTATTTTTAGTCACTAGGGTTATGTCAATTAATTATAATTATACCTTATTTAATTAATATTACAATATGATGTATAGTGTATAGTACAAAATTATTTAATAATTACTTGATTTTATCTAGAATTTAAGGGATTTGATGAAAAGAATTTTATTTAAATATATTTGTACTATATGATGAGTTCTTATAGGTCAAACAAACAAAGAGCCAAATTTTAGTTTGTATTAATCATACAATACTACCCTTCGAACAATATGAGTATTGTTAGTCATTGGGATAATCATATTGACTAGTATTTCTAAACCCTACAAAATTGAGCAAATCATATAATACAATGTCCAATCATATAGTGTAATAAGAATGATTTATTAAAAAAATCATTTTTCTACCATTTTTATTCAGCTTTATTTTTAAAATTACCCCTTTAAGGAGCGTAACCTAAGAACTTAAATAAAAGAAAGCTTAAGGAAGACTTAGAAAGAGTACTCTCTTAAAGAGAAGAGAAAAAATTCTCTCTTCTCATTTCCATTAAGAGATCTTTAGTTAGTGAGATTGCACTTTATTTTGATTGTTCTTTTTCGTCCACCTTATCATTGAGAGTTGAGCTTTAACTTGAGACATTATTCTTGTAGAGACCTTTTGTTTGATTTTATTTTGTTGAGAATTGTTTCTTTATATCTTAGAGAGGAAGTCACATCCTTATTTCTTTGAATGAAAAGGGGAGCAATGTATAGTTTCTCCATTACCCATTAAGGAGAGAGACATCTTTGCCTTAACATATTATGCTAAAAAGAGTGATTTTTAGAGGAGATTTGGAGAATGGACATAGGTTCATTGGCTCGAAGCATTGTGAACCTTTGTGCCCCTTTTTTTATCTATTGGTCTAATCTTTATGATGGAATGTTGGTTTCATTTTATTAAATTTCTCTCTTGCTAAATTTAAAATATTGGATTTTACTTTTTTTTCTAAAAAATAATATTTAAAGCACACTAAATAACCACCCATCCCCTCCTCTTGGGTGTTCCATTCCTGTAAATGGTATCAAAGAAGGTTCCATGATTTCCTAGTCTATCATATAGTATGATTGGAAATTGTACAATATGATTATGTAACATTAATCATCCCAGTGTTCATTTCAATTAACTGATTAACTAAATCAATCATATAGTTAAAAATCTATCATATAGTATGATGGTGGATTATACAATATGATATATTCTAATGTAAATCATTTGGCACTTCATCCCAACTTATTTTGTCAATCTAAGTAGATCAATTGTATATTATGACTATGGATCATACAATCTTATTGCAAAATTTTAATTTTATCCCATAAATAAAAAATAAATGAGATTGAAGGGAACATTCTAAAAAGATGAAATAAGAAAAAAATATGAATAAAAGAAAATAAACTAGTTAACTTTTACTTTAGTAGTCAAATGGTGTGTCTCCCTCCTGCTCTACCTCTACCACCTAGGTTACTATTACATTGGCTCATTTCATGTAACTTGCTTCACCACTACAATGATGGCTTCTGAGAAGCATTCTCATGGCATTGGTTTGAATGACAAAGGAGCGTCTAATTTAGATTCTAAGAAGAATGAGTTTATTGATTTTTTTTCTTTCTTCTTATGATGATTTCAAATATTCTTGTGATGGACCCATGCTACCTTTCATTAAAAAAAATGCTAAAAAACTTGACAAGCCTATAGTCTTCTTGAATGAGCAAGAAATAGGTATGCTTGTTGATCCTTTTAAGTTCTCCCTTATTGGCAAGTATGCACTAAATGAACTACATTAGATGATGCTTGAGGCTTTTTTAATGAACTCAAACTGAGTGAAGATAGTCAATTAGTTTTATAGAACACAAAAACATTCTCATTAGACTTAACAATGAGGATGATTTTGCAAGTATCTTTACCAAGCAAGTTTATTACGATAAAGACTTATCTCTCTGCATCCTAAATTAGACTATAGATTTTAATCTTGGTGCTAAATCAAATGTTGCTACAGTCTAGATTAATGTCCCAAGCCTAAAAATCCATTCCTTCAACAAATAATTACTATTTTTATCTATTGTTAATGGGAGATAATTGAGAATAAACCTTCCCATTGCCAATTTTTCTAGACCATCACTTGTCCAGGTCCTAGTGGAATTTGATGCAACTCTTAATTTAATGAGAAAGTTCGGATTGGTAATCAAAAAAATGGATATTAGTAGAAGTTGTAATTAGAAAACTTGTCTAATTATTGTACACATTGTAGATTCAACCATACTATTGAAGGATGTTTAGCTCAAAAACTAAAAAAGGATAATGAGAATACTATTTTAACTTAGCAATCTATAATTGTGCAAGCTACTATGCAGTATAAAGATGACTAGCCATTTTAGTAACATGATTCTAGGGACAAACAAATTACAAGTGTAATCAATTGCAAACACAATAATTTACAAACCACTCATCGATCCAAAACTATAGACATTTCCATGGGATAATCCACACTGAATGAGATCCATTAGATTACCTAGCAAATGATTCATTGAAGGTAACACAAATATAGTCACAGATGAAAATGTTATGGCATCATAATATATTATAAATTCCCAAGACTTACTTGACAATAAAGAAAAGGAAACAAAGCAATATAAGAAGACAATCCAAACTCAAATTATATTTATGTGGAACAACAAAATTGTAATATTAATACAATAGAAATTTTTTATAGAACCTACAAGCAAAATCCAATGAAGGATGGATTTAGGTAAATTAATCAGAAGGAATCAAAGAACTAAAGGTTCTAGTAAAAGGCCAATCAAACGTACTACTAAGATCTAATAGTGTTGGACATCTATTAGAATTTGATAGTAGGAGGAATACTAACCAATCAAATGATTAACTTCTTTGTATGGAATGTTAGGGGTTTCATAAATCACTAATCACAAGCTAGACTCAAATAATTAATTAGATCTCGTTGGAATTCTTGAGCCAATGACATCAAACCATCAATTTTAAAGGATCCTAAGAAATCTAAATATGCATAACATTCATGCTAACTGCAACATTAAGATTTGGTTGATCTGGAAGGAAACTTTCCTAATTGACATAATCTTTGATTACCCCCAATTTCTTCATATAAAAATTACACATAGAGATGTCACAAATTTTACTATTATCATTTACGTTTCTTGTTCATAGAAATGATGAAAAGAACTATGGGAAAATAACATTCAAAGAAGGCACTCAATTAACTTACTGAGAATGGTTGGAGGTGATTTTAACATGACTGTTAATCCACAGCAGAAGATGAGAGGTATCTCTCCCAATTCTAAATTGTTGGTTATGTTAGTGGAGTCCATCCTCATGACTAGACTTTGTGATGCAATATATATTAAAAATAACTTTACAGGGAATAGAGGGAAAGCGCATGAAAGGCTTGATAGAGTACTACTCAACACATCATGGAGAATTCAAATGCAAATTACTACTATGCAGCACTTATCAAGAACAACATTATATCATGCCCCCTTTCTCATAAGCATTAAAGCAACACAAAGACCCATGCAATCTTACTTCCTTTTTTATAAAATGTAGACTCAACATAAAGAGTTCTTACCTTTCATGAAAAACATTTGGAAGGTGGATCAAATAAAAAACTATTGGATTAAACTCTAGAAACTGCATAAGAAAATAGCACTAGAACTTAAAAAATGGAGCAAATCAGTATTCCAACTATAAACACAACTATCTAATGCTGAAAATGAAGTCACCAACTTAGAGGAGCAATTAGCCAACAAAATTGATGAGGTAACTGACTCAAACTAAACAATACAGTGATGTTATTGGTGGAAAATTTGAAAATGGAGGAACTTTTTTGTGCTAAAAAAATGCTAGCAAATGTTTTGTGGAGGGAGATCACAGCAAAAAATTCATTCATGTATTGGTCAAGAAGTGAAGGGTGAAATAACCATAACTAAAATCAAGAACCATTTTAATCAACAGATTATAAACCAATAGGTAATACAAGATTCTGTAGTTTATTTTTTTCTAGCAAATTGGTGCACCCAAAAATAATACAACTCTCCTCCAGGTTAATCAACATATATTCACCAACATACATCCAATGCCCATAGATGTTATCTACATACCCGATGAAGATGAGATCAAAATAATTGTTTTCTCCATTTCCATTGACAAGGCAATTGATTTGGATGGTTTACTACAGGTTTATATCAAGACAATTAAAATATCTTTAGAAAGGATGTATCTTCAACCATACAAGACTTCTTCAAAGGAGACAACATGCCAAACAACTTTTGTTTGTCAGCTATAATCCTTATTCCAAAACAAAACTCTAGTACTAAATAGACCATGTTTAGGCCATTAAGTCTCTCTATCATGATATTGCAATCATAAGAAATAGATGACAAGAGCTTAAACTTGATGACATCTCCCTTATCCAAAGAAAGGGAGATAAGTGATAATTTTCTACTAGCCCAAGAAATATTGAAGATCTAAACACCAAATGTAGAGGATATAATGCAACTATAAAACTTGACTTACATAAATATTTTGACATCATCAACTATAACTTCATACAATGTCTTAAATGCCCGAGATTCAACCCTGAATCAAAAGCCATTATCATAAAGTTCATTTCAAGCAATAACTATTCAATTCTGGTAAATGGAATCAAAGCTAGTTTCTTTGAATCTAGCAGAGGACTAAAGCAAGGTGATCCTCTTTTCTCAACTATATTCATTATTGCAATGGATTACTTTTTAGCCTTATTAAACCAACTTATCAACACAAATCCATCCACTCAATTTTACACAATGGGAATCATAGATGTATTTCACTTAATGTTTGTTGATGACATCCTCATCTTTTGCTATGAATTAAGAATGTCTTTTAAGAAAATGCATGGAATCATAAGGAGATTTGAAGATACTATTGGGATGCACTTTCATAAGGAAAAGTTATATATTTACTTTAGCAATAAAACACTAATGCAAATTCCAAATGGATTCAATGCTATACTGGTTTTAAATCTACAAATTTCTCTACAATGTATTTAGGAATCCATATCTTTATTGGAAGGACCAAGAAATTATACTTTAACGATATTATTTCCAAGATTCAACATAAAATTTGCTGATGGGAAAATAGCCTCCACTTTTTTGGAGTGAGACTTACCTTGGTCAAAAGCATTCTTAATTTTATTCTTCTACATGTGTTGCAAGTCATTAACATGCTAATTTACACAAAAATATGGATTGAATCCTTATTCAACACTTACTTATCCGAGGGTAATAATAAAAGATATCATTGAACTAGTTGGAGAAGGGTTTGCAAACCTAAAGATAATGGTGGACTCATTTTAAATCACTCGAAGATAGCATAATATGCAACACAATGAAGCTATAGATTAAATTTGAGCAAAATAGCACTCTCTAGGCTACTATCATGATGGAAAAATATTGTTTTAAAGCACATCCAATGATTATTTGTCTAGCTAAAGATTGACTCACCACTTTGGAGAAGCTTACTGAAAGCTAGAACTACAATAAACTCATTCCTTAGATGACAAGTTAGAGAAGGAAAGATTAACATATGGAAAGATAAATTATTGCAAGATATGGCTTTATCCAATAGC
The DNA here is from genome assembly GCA_021442155.1 of Cymbidium sinense. Lineage (NCBI taxonomy): Eukaryota > Viridiplantae > Streptophyta > Magnoliopsida > Asparagales > Orchidaceae > Cymbidium > Cymbidium sinense. Next base: position 89,661,509 of record CM038219.1, read on the forward strand.
CAACTAAACACTTAAGTAAGAAATGTGCCAATGATTTTTGTTAGCAACATAAAAGAAAAGAATCCTAGAATGAAGAGGAATTTCTCAAGGTGCTGCTAGCTGAAATCATAACAAACATTAGATCAATTTTTATCATTCAAAATAGCAAAGACCAACAATTGATTATCATGGAGAACCATCAACATTATCTCTCTAAAATGATATATGAAGCAACCCATACATTCACTCCTTATAGAAGTGCAAAATTACATTAGCACCGAAGATGTTAACCCTCCATCTCATTTTTTTGTTGAAGGCTTTTTAATCTAGCTCTTCCAACTAATGATAGATTAATAGAGAAAGGTATAAAACTTACCTCAAGATTCTAACACTATCCTAATTCTAAAATAATTAATTATTTATTCATGCATTTCCAGAAAGCACAATTTGAACATCCTAGAGGAGCACTTTAGTATTTAGATACAAAAGCATAAACTTTCAGACCTAACTCAAATTTTATCATTGTAGAAAAGTTCAATACATCATAGCTCTAGCAAACATATCAGAATCTTAGTCCAAATACTTTCATTTTGGTATATTTAGACTGATAAGAATGACTTTGAACATAACAACAACAGAAAAGACCTTAAACAAATAGTGCAACAAATTTACTCTAACCTTCAAAAAGCATAAAGTACTGGAATACTCAGTAGTTCATATTTGAAAGGAGAAGTGAGTTTAAGGCTTTTGAGCTAGTTTAATAGAAAGAACAACACCACCCATACACTAATTTATTAGATAAAACCAAAATCACCATGGTTGATATTTAACATTGATGATCATTCAGAACAAATGGAAAAATAACTATAATAGGCGGAATCCTAAGGGATTGAAATGGAAAGGTTGTTTGAACCTTCCACAAAAATAATGCAAAGCTATCAACTCTCTCTATGCTAAAGTTAACAACTTATTTTTGCACTTATGATCTCATAAGATTTCCTAATCAATCCTTTCTAGATTAAGACTGACTGCAAAACCAAATATAGATTTTTCACCAAAAGAAAGCTCCCCTTTGGAAGATAACTTACATCCTCAAGAGCATTTGATGCATCAACTCTAAAAGACATGTGGCAATTACTCATATTTATATGGGGGCGAATCAAGTATTTGTCTATCTAACCAAATAAGGAGAAATCAAGCAGTCTACCTTTATCCCCTTTTGTATTAATAGCAATGTAAGATGTTTTATTTTTGGGGATAATATGATTGCCCTTTATTAAATACAAGACATTGTAATCTCACACATTATCAATGAAAATCTAACTTCTATGAAAAAAAAATAAAAGAAATATTTTTTTAAAGGAAAAATAAAAAATTATGAATCAAAGATGCTTGTAAAAGTAAATGAAATACAAAATGAAAATATTCTAAGTGCGAAAATCTATCATACTAAGTGTGATCTAAGGGACCTAAACTTATCAAAATTTAGGGCTTCTGTGAAAATACCTTCTTACTATTTTTTTGTTTCAATGAATTTAATATCAACATCTTCTTTTTCAATATGTTCTCTAATAAAATGATGTCAGACATTTATGTGTTTGGCGCATGAGTGCATAATTATATAATTTTTTTATTATGTAGATAACACTATTGTTATCATAGATAATTAGAATCATATATCTATAGCCCAAGATTAAGAATTTTTTGGTTCATCCATAACACTTAGCAACACAACATCCTATAACATTGTATTTTGATTTAGTAGTAGATAAAGCAACTCGACCATGAAGCTAATGAGTGACCAATAAACTAACATGTGTGAAAGGTGATTTTTTATCACTTTATATCAAGCAAAATAAAAATTTGAATACCTAATAAGATCAGAAGAAGTTCTTTCATGAGGGTACCAAAATTTTAAATTTGATGTGACAATCAAATATGAAAAAAATTCTTTTCACAACTTTCAAATGAGACTCTTCTAGACTAGTTTGAAATCATGAACAAAGATAGACACTAAACATAATATCATGTCTACTTATAGTCAAATAAAGTAAAGAGACTATCATCCCATGATATTTTTTAGGGTCAATGAACTTACCTACAAGATCCTTGTCTAACTGAATGCTAAGACTCATGGATGCTCTTTAAGTCTAAACTTTTGATCAACTCTTTAGTGTTCTTAGTTTGACTTAAAAACATATCTTTTTATCATTTTAATATTGAATCTCTAAAAATATGTAAGCTTACCCATCATGCCCATCTCAAATCCTTCGCTTATTAGGCTTGAAAATATTAACATAATAAAGTAAGTAGATCCAAACATTTTATCATCAACATAAATCTACATAAAAAGAATATTATAATTTGTTCTTTTGATAAATAATATAGTGTCAATGAATCCTTTAATAAATAAATTTTCTAACATAGAAGAGCTAAGTCTATCTGATTGGTACTTTTTACCCTATATGCAAGTGCAAGAGTCGAATCAAGTAATACAAATGAGTAAAGTATTGTTTCCATAGGATTTGAACAAAATGTGATATTAATTTATATTAAGTTAAGTACTATTTTAAAATCTAGTTTTTATCTAACAAAATGCAAGTACTTAATTTAAAATGATTATCTATTATTTTTCAATAGAAGAAAACTAATTTTTTAGATTTTAATGAAAAATTTATGTATTTTTCTTAATTTTAAAAGGTGCACTTTGAATTTATGAAGCTTTATGATTATGTATTTTTTTTAAACTAAGTAGAGGATTCATTTCAAGTTTGTAGTGTTAACTAGGAGCAAGAATATTATACCCTCTATATCTAACAAGAATAACCAAACCAATCATTTTACCCAATTTTATCTATAGTGCAAAGTAAATTTTGATTAGTTGCATTGCCCATATTTCTTTTTAAATTATTACAAATACTATAAATAATCATATGTTTAGTGGTTATTTAGCGTCTCTGGACTATCTAGCACAATAATGATTATTTAATATATTTGTTTACCTTTTTCCTAATTATTCTTCTAGGATTCTATTGATATCTCTAGATCACACTTGATTTTAACTTTGTAATTCACTAGATCACAAGTAAATAAAGCATGGAGAAAAGAAAAACACCATATCAAAAAAAACATAAATAATTTTCTTATATCAATCCATAAAATATAGTCAAATACAACACAAACCTTTAAATCTCACATAAATTCAAAGTACTTTATAGATTAGTGCTCCATTATAGAGATGAAAAAGAAAATCTCATTTATCATTTTAAAATAATATGTTAACCAGAGAAGAATGAAAAGAGCACATCGAGTAGATCTTCTAAGCCCTCTCTTCATGATCCTCTACCGTGAAAATATCCAGACCACTAAAATCCTTGATTATTGATTTCTTTCTCCACCTCATGTTTAAGAAAATACTCTTTCACACTACCTATACAATACTCTCTCAACACTTAGAGTGTCACTCTTCAAGTGCTATAGACAAAGAACACACACACACTCACCTCTTTCCAAAACAAGTATTAAAAATTAAAATATATATATTGGAAAATATCCATTTCCCTTAGAAATTTCCCCTATATATAGCCTAGATACAGCCCTGGTCAGTTTCCCTAACGTCTGCCATAACTGCCTCAAAAATTGATCACAACAATTATTGAACTATCATGAATCTATTCTGTCGAGTTGTCGCATTGTGGCACTAAAAGTGGCATTGTGGTGCTATGCTTGCTACTTCCGCATCATATTTTTCCTTTCATAAAGGCCATGAGCTTATGTCAGGTTGTAGTAAAATTATCCCAAAATGGATTTGGCACCACGGCACTGTTAATATAGTTCCTAAGCGATGGGCCTAATTTTCTTTTTTTCTTTTTTTTTTTTGATAATTTTCCTATTACAACACAAAATATACTTAAAATAAACATATTTTAACATAAATACACAAGATAAAAGCATTAAAATTACATAAAATTGTTATAATTTGTGCACTTATCACTACAATATAAAGCATGAGATGCTTCTTTCAAATCATACAAGGTCTTTTTAATTTATAAACATAATTAAAGTATAATAAGCTTTCAAATATCAGTGGCTATTTAATAAACATATCTTTTTTTATAACACCATTTAAAAGAACACTTTTAGAATATATTTGAAAAAGTTTAAAACCTTTAAAATATGCAAATGCAAGCAATAATTGAATAGATTCCAAAGAAGAAATAGGTGCGAAATTTTTCTCAAAAATCAATGCCTTGTATTTGATTAAAATCTTTAGCACAAGCCATGATTTGTTCCAAACAATAATACCCAAATAATTTAATTTATTTATAAAAACCTACTTTATTTCAATCATATTTTAAGATAAGGGTCTATGCACTAATTCTCGAATATCATTTCTAGAAGATTGTGTAATACTATAGTATATATACACTAATATACACTATACACTATATATGTATATATATCGCAGATAGTAGTATATGTTATAACACTACTATAGTATAGCATAGTGTATAATAGTACACTTACTATATATACAATATGTGACATATATTACTAATATGGTTATATAAATATGTATGAAAAATTAGCATAGTGGTTTAGTATAATGAGTGTGTTTTAGTGTAGCATTATAACATACGATGTAGTAGCATAGATAGTATAGTATAATGAATATTATAACAATAATATATACTGGTATATACATATAGTGTAGTATAGAAAAGTGTAGTGGAATATGTACAATTTTAAGATACATATAAATATACAATACATTATAATATATATGTATATACTAGACTAATATACAATAGTGTAGTGTATGTGTATAGTATACTATATACTATATAGTAGTGTAGTGTATTGTAGTATACTACACTATTGTATATGGATATGGCTATGGCTATTTTAGTCATGGATATGGATATGGCCATTTTTAGTATTTACACATGTAGATTGGTCTCATATGATCAAATCATTGGGATGACTTAAAGCTTATCTCCACTCTCTATTTTTTTTCATGAAGGTGTGAATTTCATTGAGCAAAAGAAAGATTGCAAAAAGTAACCTCTAACAAATGGCTTGCCAAAATTGTCCCTCCTACCAAGGTGTAGAATAGAGATACATGCAAAAATGAATTTACAATTACCTATTGAGTTGCTCCTTAGTTGGTTAGAAAGTCAACAACCTATGAATGTGAGTGAGATGAAGATGAAAGTTAGTACAAAATTTCCAATTGCTTCTAAACTTTCTAAAATTAGGCCATGGAGGTATGGTGTCTTTATAAAAGATGCTCACAAGGTTAAGAGAGTTCATATCAATCCAAAAATTATTCCCCTAGAAGGAATAGATAACTTGAAGTGCAAAAGCTAGGTCATCAATTTCAGTTTCAAGGGTTGTTTGCTTCAAATAGCTTGCTAGAAAGACATACAATATCTCCACTCTCTAGGTTTCTTTTCATGAAGGTGTGAATTTCATTAAGAAAAAGAGAGATTGCAAAAAGCAACATCTAACAAATGGCTTGCCAAAAATGTCCCTCCTAGCAAGGTGTAGAATAGACATACATGCAAAAATGAAATTATAGTTACCTATTGAGTTGCTCTTTATTTGGCTAAAAAATCAACAACCTATGAATGTGACTGAGATGAAGATGAAAGATTATACACAATTTCCAAATGCTTCAGAACTTTCTAAAATCAGGCCATGTTGGTATGGTGTCTCTATAAAAGATTATCTCAAGGTTAAGAGAGTTTGTCTCGATCAGAAAATGATTCCCCTAGAAGTCAAAAAAAACCTAAAATGAAAAAACTAGGTCATCAATTTATGTTTCAAGGGTTGTTTGCTTCAAATGGCTTGCAAGAAAGACACACAATATTGCCATTCCAATTGCTGATGACTCCACTAGAACATGTAATGTTATTAGGTTTAGAAAAAACCATCTATATTAATCTTTATCTATGGAAATCTACCTTGATTTAATTTAGTTGACCAATGTACATTTATGTTTTGATGTTGTAGTTGGAAATCCCATATTTTGAAAATGATGCTCTCTTCTCATCTCTGCATCTTTCAAAATACCAAAAGCTCATGTTTTTTTGAGGTAAGAAGTACTATGAAAAACCATTTTATTTAGGGTCATTAGAGTTTCGTTTATTAACCTCATGAGCCTTTAAATAAAACACTAAATTTTGATGACTATAAACATTCTTTGTTGAACAATTATCTTCATTAATCAGTTGTGAGTGTAGGTTATACTTTGAATGGAGGAATTACAACAAAACAATTTTTAGAAGATTGATTGATAAAGCACAAATAATGATTAAGTTTCGAAATATTGTAAGAGCCTGTGAAGAAAATAATTGGGGAATGAGTAATGCTAAAAGACCCAAGTTTAGTTCTAATTTTTGTTATTGGTCATTGTATTTTTTGATGTATTGTATCTTCATGTATTTGGCATGTAAATGATGAATAACAACCAAGCACGCACACACACACTTCAGAGATCATAGAAAAATAAAATTTTCAAATTCAAAATTTTTAGGAAATTATACTTCATGATCTTAATCATATTGTATGAATGTTTCTTTTTGTTAATTATTTAGTCATACTAATTAAGTTGGTTAAATCAATAATTTATCAAATATAATTTGGATTGTACTGTGTGATTATTTTTTGTCAAATTTTCAACCAACTTAAACAAGTCAGTTAGGCAAAGAAAATTTGCTAAATTAAGATAATCATATAGGATGAATATAATTCATACCATACAATTCATTTTTGTTAATCATCATGACCGCTAAAATTAATTTGAGTAATTATAAATTATGCCTAAATTGAATAATCATACAGTACAATTCTAATTTGTTAGTTAACTGATTATGTCCTAAATTTAAGAAATTTGATTTTTGAGATTTTTTTCTTTATTTGTTTGTATTGTATAATTGGATTGTCTAGGATGAGAAAATAAAGTGCTAATATTTATTGTATTGTTCATATAGTATGATCCATGATGAAATGGTATGAGTAGTGGTGGCTATTTGGGATGACCTGATTAACTAATCATATATTATGATCATAAATCATACAGTATGATTGGACTAACTTTTTGAAGAATAATTTTTAATGATTTTTTATTTAGCCTCCTCCCTATAAATACATCCTTTAGGGCCTAATACAAAAAATTCTTAATGTGAAAATTTTCAAGGAGGCTTAGGGAAGAATGCTTTGCTTAGGAGAAGGATAGGGAGATCTTTCTCCTCTTTTCTTCTAAGAGATCAATGTCAGTAATGTTTCACATGGTTGTTTATTTTTCATCTACCCTTATCTTCAAGTCTTATGCTTTTACTTTAAATTATATTCTTTAGTGTGAGAATTTATGTGAGCTTTATTTTTTAAGAAAGATTTTTCTTTGTAGCTTTTGTTGAGGGGTGGCATCCTTCTTTCCTTGAAAGAGATGAGGAGTTGGTGTAGGGTTTGTCTATTATCTTCTGAAGAGAGAGGCTTCTCCATCTAGCTTGTTATGTCGAAGTAGAGTTAGTGGAGTTTTATAGGAGATCTGGAGAGTGGATGTAGGTCAATTGGGCTGAGCCACTGTAAATTTGTTATCTCACTTCTCTTTTCTTCCTTTTTGGCTAATGCTCTATCATTATGACTAGATTGATGTGTTTTCTTTTATGTTTAGGTTTCAATTTCCTTTTATTTAAGAAAATTTTAAAAGCACACCATATTATCCTACCAAAAAAATTAAATACAATAATGGGAAGTAAAGTATGTATATGATGCTTTGAATTCTTTTTTAAAAAAAAAATTCCTACCAGGCATTAAAAATATGCAACAGGTTATCCATTACATCTTTACTAATGTTCATGTTAAAAATGACTTTTAATAATATTCCAAGTAGCAATAGTTTTTGGGTAATGTAGAAATAAATGAGTAATTATCTCCAAGTTAATTCAATGCTAGCATTTAGAAGCAATGGATATACCTCTCTTATAGATATTCTCATTAGTATGAATTCAATTATGAAAAAATCTCTAGCAGAGAAAGGAAATGGATGGGATTAGACTTCTATGCCATTTCAAATTACCCTAAGCATTTGGAGTAACGTTTCTCTTGATTATGTAAAATACTTTAGTAAGATTGAAGTGTTGTGGGTTTTCGGTGGTAGCCAACATATCAAAAGAATTATAATAAATTGGAACACTAAGAAGACTAGTTGGAATGTCCCCAAGCAGAATTATTTTATTTCATTTACATTCAAAGTAGTTTGATCATAATGCTAAATAAATAAATGCTTGACTTTGAGTTAGCCTTGATCTTAATATTCCTAGTTATATAAACTAAGTGAATCATCTTTAATCTAGATATCATGCCAAAAGTTCATATAACCTTCCCCAAGTTGCCATCTGAAGGTGCTCTCAGCTTTATCCTTGAAATTATAGATTTGTTTCCACCACTTGGATGCTCTCAATCAAGCCTGAGTTAATGTGGCATAATTACTTTTGCAATACTTCCCATTTAAAAATATAGCCCATAATGAATGTTGGTTTCTAAATTTAACTCGTTGCTTAATAACATTACAATTAATTCTATCTTAGAGGGACCTAAGTCCCAAACCCTTTTCATTTTTAGGCTTACAATGTTTTCTCTTAGATGTTAAATGATATCCCTTTCTATTCCATTCCATAGAATTGTATTACATAGAGAGTCAATTCTCCTTTGGGTACCATCAAGCATGTTGATAACCTTAAGTGTGTGTCTGGGCATTAAATTTAAGATACTTTTGATAATAGTTAATCAACCTCTATATGGAAAAAGTAGGTTATCCCATGTCATAATCCTATTATGGATTTTAGTGATATTCTCTTCAAAGTAAACTTTTTCACTCTACCAGTGAACACTGTATTTCCAATGTACTTAGTTGGGAGCTATGCAGTCTTAATGCTTATACAACTTTTGATCCATCTAGCATGGATTGGATGAATATGCATGCTAAGAAAGACATTAAATTTTTCTTTGTTAAAACTCATACCGTAGTATACTTAAATTCTATAGAGCCTTTAATAAATTTTTATAGATAATTTAGAACTATTAGAAAACACTAAAATGTCATCGACAATTAGTAAGTGAAAAATTGAGATACCTCCAAGTGTGCTAAATTAATAAGAGGGGAGATCATTTATTCTTATATTTAAGAGTGCTGATAGATAATCCATTTCAAGAAGAAAGATAATAGGTGATAAGGGATTACCTTGCTTAAGTACTCTTGAGGAATTGAAAAACTCAATCTTCTCACCATTAACGAGAATAGAATAGTGATTGTTTGAGATTAATCTATATATGAGACTGCATGATTCCAAATCGATGTTTTTGATTTTGAGTACTTGCTATATGAAATTTCAATTAAATGTATCAAATGTCTTATGAATATCAAACTTGATCGTAATGTTGCTTGCCTTGCACTTTACAATGATATCCTTAAGAGTTACTTATGCCGATAACATGTTATCACATATAGCCCTTTTCAAAAATGCACTTTGGTTAGATGATATTAGGTTGGCAAGAGAACTTTGAATTCTAGTGCAATTGATTTCACTAATAACCTTGTTAACAATGGTTGATAGGTTGATAGATCGAACTCCATCTAAGATTATGATGCAATTATTTTGGGGATAAGAATGATTATAGTTAAATTGAAGTAGTCTGGAATAAGATATCCTCTAAAGAGATCTTTATTAACAATAGCCATATCTTTTCTTAGTAATATCCTAAGTGTCTTGATAGAAGATAGTTAAGAAGCCATCTAGCCTAGCTATTTTTTTTTATCTAGGGAGAATATTGTAGTTTTCATCTCATCCAGATCAAGGTTGGAGCAAATATTAATCATTTGACTAGCTAGAAAAAAAAATTCTATGGGTAATGACTACATCTACATCAATATTATGGGAAATCAAGTCTATAAAAAAGTAGATAGCCTCTTCTTTACTTTGATATTGATCCTGAATCCATTAACCATGTTGATTCTTTATTTTAAGGACTATAAGGTTCTCTCTTCTTCTTCTAATTAGTGCATAAAATTATTTAATATTTCTATCACCCTCAATATAGCTTAAACTAGATGTTATTTTACACAATAAGCTTCCTCCATTTCAGTTTTGAATCAAGATCAGGAATGGAATTTTGTGTATGAGAATCAATAGTGCTAGAGAATTGGTTGGCTACAAGAGTCTCAAGGCTTGGACTATCTTTTATGTGACATCCACTTAAGACCGGATTATCCAAAACACCTCTTTATTCTATTTGTTAAACCTTTGGACACTAATTTATGGAATTGCCAATGTTCAAGCTAGTTGTTGCCAGGTGGTCCATTTTCCTTATGTTGTTAATGAGATTAGAAATTCTTCATATAGAGACCACATATTAAGATATCTAAAATTGGAATTTGTGTGTTTAGGGAAAACCTTGATAGAGATAAGGAGTGAAGCATGGCCGAAAGAAAATCTAGATAGATGATGGACTGATGCATTATAAAAAAAATTAATTTTCATTCTAAATTGATGAGTATTTATGTCTTGCCTATCATGCACCTACTCTATCCTCCAAGTGAATTGTAGCCTGAGTAGCCAGCATATCAAAGTCAAAACATTAAAAATGGATGAAAAAACATCAACTAATGTTTTAGGATTAGGATGGGCTCCTCCTTATTTCACATCAGGATATGAAATCATATTGAAACTTCCCTCACCAACTAAGGATCCTTAAAGATAATGAGATTGAAGAGGACAAACTCATCAAAAATATTATGATAATAAAAGATAAAAATTGATAATAAAAGATAAAAATTGATAATAAAAGATAAAAATTGAAGAGGACAAAATCAAAATAATGCGGATAACTTGAAAGCAACTTTCAAATTTTCCTTTATGATCCTCTAAAACCTTGAGAAAAAGAGGAGAAACATTGCTAGATAAGTCCCCAAATTTATCTTCAATAAGACCTTAAATAGGTCTATAAGAGACCTCCCCTTGTTAATAAATAAATCTAGGTGAATTTAAGGCAAATTACATAAGGCACCAATTCAACTCCTAAGGTACTTAACCACTTAGGACCAAAGTCTAATGACTGGTTACAATAATTTGGGCATTTGGACATTGATCACCCCATCTTGATCATTTGCATGATCTAGGTCTGGTGTCTAAGGCCTAAGGGTTGGTGCCTATGTTTTATCTTCTCTATTTTCAGGTTTCAGGTGTGTGACTGGGTTTCTAGTTATGGTGCTTACATGCCAACTTGGGTGCTTAACTGTCGGACTAGATGCCAAGCACCAAATTAGCTTCGGGTCATGCCAAGTACTTCAAATTTTTTTATGGATGACTCTTTACATGATTTTCATTATTTTAAAGATTTAGGTTAGAGAATTGACACTTTGTTATGATGCTTAATTGAAGAGGTGCCAAGCACCAAATCAACTTAGATTATGTTAATTTCTTCCATATTTGCTTGGATGGCTCTACACATGATTTTGTACACCAACTCCTAAATTTTTTTTTCCAATTAATACATATATAGAAGATTTAAAATTCAATTCAAAAGTGCTTAAAATATTTAATTTTTTTCAGAGAAAAATGTCATACAAATGGTCTAATGTAAGAAAAATTCATAACTTCTATGCATATCAACCACTATAAAGAATATTGACTTAAGCTAGATAGACACTAGAAGTAAGTCCTCCAACCCCACATTATAAGATTTTGCAATATATTCATTATTATTGGAGTGAGCAGCAGTTTCAACACCATTATCCCACGTCATTCCATTATGTGTTTCTATAGTTAAGTTTATTGAAGTTATTCAAACAAAGAGTACTTCAAGCTCTCTGCTTTCATGAAGGTAAGCATTAATGTGGCGAACCTATCAAGATGTTGTGCTTTCCATAGACATCATGGAATGTCATTGAGGAGTTCCTATATTTTAAGAACATGCTATTTTCTTTCATATTAATACTTCAGTTGAATAGCTTATCATAATTAGATGTTAAAGAAGTTTCCTTTAGAAAATCTTAGATGATAATCAAGAAAAGAGCCAATAAAATCAAGGTAATGTAGTAGTACACATTAAAGGCATCCATATAGTAGGAGTGATACTTATTATTTTTGGAGGAGATAGTGCCAAGTCCTTAATAAAAGTTTGCCTCAACCAACTAAGATGAAGATTAGTGAACTCAACTAATATGGCTTGAACACCATCCAATGAGATCATGGTACTTAACTTTAAAAAGAAAAATAGTTTGTGTTCAGGAATCCCTTCAATGATGTTATGACCATTGATCACTAAATATCCAATTTATAATATATTGATAGACACCTTAGTAGCTACATCAATATAATATTTAAATCTATATATGATAAAATGAACCTAGTAAGTTCAAAACTCATGTTCACAAGCTAATCTTCTTTTCAATTTTTCAAGAGAGTGATGAATAGTTGAAAGAATGATCATTTTCCTATTTAGCTAAGAAGAAAGCAAGAAGCAATACATTATCATGGCTGACTTCAATATGATGGGCATGCCAACCACCTACAATGCCATCTTTGGGTGACCTTTATTCAATATCTTCAAAATTTTCATATCCATTTAGTATATGGTGGTCAAATTTTCAATTGATGTCCAAAAGCTTATATTGAGGGGCCTCCTCATTGAATCAAAGACTTGGCACCACTAAGTAGTGGGTGACTCAATGAAAGCAGTAGTATAATTGTTGCAACTTGGAAGTTGACTAAGTAATAGAGTTATAAATAATAAAAATTTGTCTAAAAAGCTAAGATAGATGCATAGAGAGTTTTGAGAATAACCTCCTTATATAATCTAGAACATAAAGATGAATTCACCAAGCCTTGAGAAAGAACCTAGATTTATTCAAATAAATAATAAATGAGATGCTAGGTATTAATATCAACATCACCTACCATCAACTAAATAAAAAAATATACCAAGCCTAATAAATAGAAGATGAGAAAGATGGTCACTATACTCGTCGAACAAATATTATAAAAAGTAAAAAAACTATTTGATGTTAATTCTCTAAAGATGTTTGATATCCTAAATAGATATCAAATGCAAAAGTTATGTATAAAGTAATAAAAATTAAAGAAAGTGTGTGGTTTAATTTATACTTATTATGCCCCAATAAGGGGTAATTGCCTACAATTTGATGTGCTAGTCAACATGGCATTTGATTGCCTTACTATGAGAATTTTGGATGTGATCTTACCTCATTATCACAAAATAAAAAATGCACCTAGTGAAATACATGAAAACTACATGAATCACTATGAATGGACCTTTTGTACAAAATAATTTCATTTAATCTAAAGATTGCAAGGACAAGTTACAAAAAAAATTAGTGCAAAAGAAAAGGAATATTGAATATATGTTAATGACATATTTGTGAAAATCAAATTTTAAAAGTAGCACATCCAATATGTCAATGAAACATTTGCTACCAAATTCCATGGAAATGTAATATCGATATACAATTATATAATTTCTTAGGATTTCTCCCCATGCTCAAAAGAATAAAACTCTACCTTAATTAAGTCAAAACCAAACTAGAGATGTATTTACTAAGAACAACTAAAGAAGTGTAGAAACTATAGGTGAGTTGCTAGGCATAGCCACATTACTTCAAAAGTAAGAGAACTATGCTCTCCATTCTTTAAGGTCCTAAGGAGAACAAAGTGATTCAAGTTAATCTCGAAATGCAAATTTTTTTCAAACAATTGAGGGATCTTCTCACCTATTCACCACACTACAAAGTATGTGAAGAAAACTTGCTATTTTATTTGGTTCTTAGTAAAGATGTTGTAAGTTTGATCCTAATTTAATAAGAAGAGAAGTGGTGGCCTATTTACTCTATCAAGATGACTTTATGTGGTGTTGAGTTGAGATATCCAATCATAGAGTGATTAGATTCACCTTCATCATTGTAGCTACCAACTTCAACCCTATATTCAAAAACACCCAATGTAGGTCATTACCAACCATCCATTCAAGCAATTCTCTCTAAATTTATTCACCATAGAAGAATGTTGAATTGGGTGATCAAGTTGAGTAAGTTTGATATCTCCTACATGCCATAAATGGCTATAAAAGCATAAGAACTTGCTAACTTCTTAGCCTACTTTGGCAACCCGAATGACGCAAACATAGTGAGTAAAAAATAATCATATACACTATACATGGATGAAACATTCAAGAAATTTGGAATGGGAGTTAAACTAGCTATGAAAAGTCAAACTAGAGTAACTCTTACATAGATAATAATAATAATAATAATAATAATAATAATAATAATAATAATAATAATAATAATAATAATAATCCTAACATCAATAATAAGGCCATGTATGAAGCACTACTCACCAAATTAAGATCTGCACAAGAACTACATGTTAAAAATTCAATAGTTTATTTAGACTTGTAACTATTGATTAACAAGTTAATGGTGATTATAAAGTGAGCTAGAGAATTTCTAGATCATGTAAATTTGATAAGAAAAAAAAACAACTCATTGATATTTTAACTTAGGTGACCTAACAACTTTAAATTTCATGTGTTACAAAATCAAAGAAGGTCAAGCCATGCAAGTAACTAAAAAAATCACTTGTCAAGCTAGATAGGTTACTTTATCAAGTATTTGAATATAGTGCCAAATTATACAAAACATCAAAGATTCAAAATAGTTTAAGATCAATGTTGCTTAATTCCTCTTACAAAGAAGTTAGTTATTTAGAAATTTGTTTGTCTTTAAATGTCAATTATATTAAAGAGGACTAACAGAAGAAAATCTTAGATGGAGTATATTTAGACAAGTGTAGTAACCATTTAGGAGGATGAATACTTTACCATAAGATCTAAAAAAGGATATTTTTGACCAACCTTACAAAAATATGTTGAAGACCTTAACAAGATTCAATTAATGCCAAAATTGTACATCAATATAGTTACAGTCATCGCATAAACTCCAGCTTATTACCATAACAGGGCCATTTACTTTTTTAAAACTAGCACTTGATTGGGCCTCTCCCACTATCAAATAAACAGAGAGAATTTATTCTCATCAAGGCCAACTATATATTGAAATAAATTAAAGCAAAGGCACTTATAAAGATCACTTCAAAATTCCACAAATTAATTTGTCTCAATATAATTTATTAATATGAGATACTAATAATAATAATAATAATAATAATAATAATAATAATAATAATAATAATAATAATAATAATAATAATAGATAGTAGAACCTAATTCATTAATAAGTAACAAAAAGGATTTTTTTAATCACAAGAAATTTGCCTTTTTCATGAAAATTAAAATTCCATTGAATGATAGAAGGTATTACAAAAAAATTTCCTTTGATGTAAGGTAAGATAATGTTACCAAACTATTTTACATTTGGATTTGCACTTGAAGATATGTAGGTAATTTGCATGATTTCTCCCTACTTTGCAAGATCATCTACCACCTTATTCCCCTCTAGGTAAATATGTGTGAGAGTCATGTTACTATGAGCATAGATGTTCTCTTGGAGATGTAAGAGAGCTTCCAAGGAGGTGGTTTCTTTTTATAAAATAACTACAATAGATTCAGGGAATTAATTTTAAACCATATGGGGTTGTTATGGAAAGCTCAAGCGATCTTGAGAGCAAATAGAAGGCCATTCACTTCAACATATAAGGAGCTCACAACGTTGCATTATATTTAGAAAGTGTTTATGGATGTCCCATTCTAGTCCATGATGATGCCTTCAAATCCAACACTTTGAGAGATTGATTTAAAAGAACCATCAATATTACATTTCAGCCAAGGATGCATTGATTTCAACCAATACACCAAAGTGCCACTTACTACCACTTCCCTATTCTTAGATCCAAAAAGTTGTAGCTTGTTCTCACCTTTAAGGTATAATGTGGCAATGGTTCCATAAATTTGAGCTCTATGAAGATGGGAGAGAATTTTTTGTATTATTTCTATGGGTGTTTTTTTAATATTATTATACTTCATGTCTTTCCTATCAACCAAAAGAAACCAAAAGGTGAGAATTGGGATCAAGGTTCTAATGTGCTTAATCAAACTAAACCATGGGTAGAGGAGTTCTTCCAACATAGTAATAGCTAGGAAGGGTTGGTTAATGTATGCTTGTCTAGCTAAAAACCAAAAGTTCCTCCAAACTCTTCAATACTTTACTAGCTTTGCTGCAATGAAATAAAAGGTGACTAATAGTTTCAACTTTAAGGTAGTTCTAACATTTAGAAGCCATCAAGATTCCTTTAGTTATAATCTTATCATCAACTGGAATGGCTAAATTTAATAACCACTAGCAAAAAATAAAGAAGATGCTTGGTTTACAACATTAGTGTCAAAGCAGGTTTCCCCAATCATAGATTCAGAAATCATATATTTTATTATAGATAGCCTTAGATATCAATTTTTGGGTGTTCACTTTGAATATTATTGGTTGGTCTATGGTGTTTTCTTCAATTTGGATTCCCTTTATAACAATTGCAATTTCCTCAAACATAACCTTAGATACCTCGGCATGGTCTCATGTTATTTGACCTCCATGGCATTGGTAAAATTCACAAATTATGTGTTTGTTTGATGGCTACACTTGGATAGAAGATAGAGCCATATCCTACAGCCAGATGTCATGCCAAAAATAGGTTTTACCCACACAAACTTGCCATCTAATAAAATCATCAAGTTTATTCCTAACTTTAATAATGTTTCTTCATCAAGGTGAGTCTCTTAAGAAAGGTTGCACAATCATGGGATGTGCAATAGGAAAATACTTGGCCATCAAAAAATTTGCCCAAGGTGTAGTTTGTTGTCAAAATTTAATTGAAAGCTTATGGGTGTTACAAAGGAAGCTATCTTCACAGGATTTAAAATCTAATCCTCCATTTTCTCTTAGTTTACACACCCACCTCCAGCTTGTCTAATGATAGCCCCTCTTATTTTTCATTCCAAAATAATTTGTTAAATAAATATTCAATCCTACTTTGTGTACCACTAGACATATTTATGACCTACTAAACATGATGTGTAATTGAGTTGAGAATGCTTTTGATTAAAGTAAGCCTTCCCCCAAAAGAAAGTAGATTGTTCTCCCAAGATAATATTTTGCTATTGATTTTAGTGATGATAGCATTAAAGTATTTCTTTTTAGGCCTTCCCATGAAAAGGGAATTCTTTAGGTAAACAGTGGGTAGTTCACCAATAGCAAAACCAATGTGATGTTTGATCCCCTTGAAGTTGGCACCTTAACTCCCTTGCTAAAAAAGATATGAGACTTACTTTATTAAAGTACCTTCCAATGTATCTTCAAATGATTTTACCTTCATATAGACATTTCTAATAGATCCTATAGATGCATTGCAAAAGACTATAATATCATCTGCAAATATACGGTTAAAAACATTTAGACCTCATTTGATATGATATCTTGCAGATTAGGTGTGCTCCATTAATTTGTTAATAAGACAAGAAAAGTAATCCATTGCAATGATAAAGATGGTAGGAGAAAGAGGGTCTCCTTACTTGAGATCTCTCTTAGATCTAAAAAAAACCAACTTTTGCACCAATAATAAAGACAAAATAGAAATTGTTAGAGAAAATTCTCATAACCAAAGATGTTGAATCTATGGAAAACCTTTTAGCTATTAATACTTATTGAATGAAACTTCAGTATATGGTATCAAATGCTTTGTTTATGTCTAATTTAATAATCATACTTCCACCTATGCATTTGGAATTTAGATCCCTCATTAATTCTTATGTAAGTAATACATTTTCCCTTATATCCCTCTCCATGGTTAAAGTGCTTTGACTAAGGGAGATAAGGTTAGGCAACACTACTTGGATTCTATTATTTATTTTTTTGCTAATAATTTTATTATAGATGTTGGAGAGGCTAATTGGCCTAAATAAAGACCACTTAGTACAAGATGCTTGCTTTAGTATATGGATGATAGTGGAGGAACAACAATAGTTTGGCATATTATTGAAATTGAAAAAATCTTGAATGGCCATAGCTACATCCTTTCTTATAATATCCCAAGAGGTTTGGTAGAAACCAGTTATGAATCCATCCAAGCCAGCTGCTTTATTAATGCAAAGTGAAAAGACCACCTTCTTGATCTGCTCCTTATCAAGGATGCTATAAATGTTAATGGGTTGCCCCTGGTGAGGATGTGGAGGTCAATCTAGGAGGCATTAGGGGGTGTCAGGTGCCATGCGATTATTGAAGAAGTTGTCAACTTAGTCCAAAATTTCTTCAATTTTGGTGAGCCAATTATTCATGTTATCTTTGATCTTAGTTATAGTAACTTGTTCCTTCTTTTTTCTTGAATAAAGCATGAAAATTTTTGGCATTTCTATCACCTTCTACAAAGAACTTTCTTACTATTTTCTAGATCCAAAAAAGGTCTTACATTCTCAGCTTTTCTTCCAAGATACACACAACATTCTACAAATTGTGCTAGCTTTGGGCATCTGGCAAGGAAGCATATTGGTCCTCAAGAAAGATAACCTCTTATTTATCTTTAGCAAGCAATGCTTGTAATTGGTCAAAGACATCTTTATTCTACCCCCTAAGAGCTTTAGTAGTTTTCTTATACAATTTCCACAATTTGATCGAGCTACATTCATTGGTCTGAAGGTTCCCAATGCCTCTCATGAAATGGAAGAAGTCCTTGTATTGAGTTCACATGTTGTAGAATCTAAAAAAGTGTTTTTTGGTCTTTGAGTGGGTTCCACACTGATGAGTGAAGGAGAATGGTCAGAGGAAGTTTTTGGTAAGTGTTGAGTAGTAGTTTTTGGATTTGGGAGTTCCAAGTAGTGTTAAACAGCACTCTATCAACTCTTTCATGGATCTTTCCTCTTCTCTGAGTAAATTTGTTCTTGATGAAACCAGATTTTGAGACCATGCCTTGATAGTAGACACCATAAATGTAGCAAGTAGCCTAGGATTGGGATTGTCTCCACCCTTGTTTTCATCAAGGCTAACAATCATATTAAAATCTCCACTGCCATCTAAGTTGTAATGCAAATAGCAAATCCAATTTGAATTAAGAAGTCCCATAATTCAATTCTTCCTTGTTGTGGACATGCAACATAAATTATAGTGCCCATCATCGTAGTGTCTCCTTGGAAAAATTCAAGTGGATGAATTATTGATGGTCAATGAGAATGTTAATTTGGTAGGCTTCCTTCTAGAAGATCAAAATCTTATTACTACAAATTACATAAAAATTTTTTATCCTCAAATTCCTTAGCATTTTCACTTTGTGATTTATGGTTTCCATAGGCTCTAGAACTCCTACTATACCCAATATGTGAAAACTAATTAAATGCTTTTGTATTGCTCATGTTTTAGGCTTAACAATGCTCCTAAAATTCCATATGAGGAAATTAGTCATTTATTTGTTTAGAAACCAAGTTGTTGTCAAGATCTGACACATTACTAGCACTATTAGTTTTTTTGAGTTTACTATGTTGGTCCTTAATCAGTCCTCCTAGTTTCCATAAACTTTTAGGCCTCCTGACCTGGATCAAACCCTCATTTGATTTGATTTCTAGGTTATGAGCAAATTTTCTATTGCTATTTAGATTAGGGTATGGGTGCCCATTGTACAGATGCATTTATTGAGTGCTACCAACATCAAGGACTTGCTTTCTTTTACTTAGATTTATAGTAGACCTAGGTAACAAAATAATGTCTTATGAGGGTTATCCTTCATGAGCCAAATGGGCATTAGCCTCCATATCCAATTGTTGTTAGGTGGATCTCATTGAGGGTATTACTTCCTAATAAAATATCCACCAAAATAGCGTATGACTATCTAACAGCCTGATGATTCTCTTCATGTGCTTATTCTCTTCTCTTATGATGTCTAACAAAGCTAGGTGGATTGACTATCTTGTGAAGGGGTTCCAACATTATTTTTCTCATTTTATAGTTGCTAACTGATGTCATGGATTGCATTGAGAGTAGCACTTTTAAAGAAAATACTAGTTATTGTGGATAGGATAGGGGCATGAACATTATTGTGTGCCATGGGGCTAGGCAGAACATCACAAATGTTATGTCCTCCATTTCCACCAGATTTGTTGTTTTGTAATGTTCTAGTGATTACTAATTACAAGCCGTTATCTAACCACAGTAGTAAGATTTTATGGTGGAGTAGAATTTTGAGGTTGCTCATGTGATGATAGAGAAATAGTAATTTGTTGTGGATCAGCATTAGTCTCTTACTGTAATAATTTAGTATGCTGAAATTCCCTTTGCTAATGTCGAGCAAGGCACTCATCAAACTTATGATTGAACCATCCACACTAGGTACAATATTTAGGAAGTCTTTCCAAAACCATCTTTTGTTAGTAGCTATTTCTCTATGTTCCAATCCCACTTCAACATTAAAATGGCAAGTAATATTAAATTCGATGAGAAACCAAGTGACAAAAGGCTTTGACAGGGTTGTTATGGGTAAATCCATCCTCAAAGGCCTGCCATTTACACCTGAAATAAAGAAAATAAGTTATTTGTTGATGTAATGGACCTTGAGTCCTGGGAATTGCTCCTACATTGGGACCACTTGCAATTTAGCCTTTGGTGAGAAATTAGTAGTCCACTTGAGAATCCTCAATGGCAAGTCATTAATATAGTAGATTCTTTTAGCAAAAATGTGAGTCTAATCATCTTCACAGTCAAGATGGATCAGGAAGTGCCTATAGTCAAGGAAACTAACTAACAAGACATTATTCAACTTAAGGTTGCTAAAGAAAGCTGGTGCCTCAACTAAGATGATCCTCTTTTTTGTGCACTTAACTATATGGGAAAATTTGAAAGGGTCTGCAAAAACACTAAATTTTACTTCTCTAAGAAAGACTACAAGCTTTCCTAGCTTCTTAGCATGTTTCTTGATGAATGGGAGATTTTGGTCATAAGTAGGAGCTTTGAAGCCTTCAAAATAAGTAGGAGGGAAGGCAATCAAAGAGTCATTGAAAAGAGCCATGCAGGAGGAGCCTTCACCTTAGATGCCAATAATAATGGTGATAGCATAGCTACACTTCTCCATAGATAGAGGGGGAGAGACGAAGATTACAAGTGGGTGGCCAATGGAACAATTAGACAAGGTCAGAGAGAAGGAGAAAGACATGCCATTTTGAAAAGTGGGAAAATTCCAATTTGAGTTATGTCATAAGAAATTCACCTCAATACACCACCAATAAACTAATAGTAAAATTGTAATATATAAGTAAACTCTAAATTTGCTAAATAAAAAGTTTGAAGGAGCTAAAAGCAATTGGTTAAAGGCACTACTCTCATTCTTATGAGTATTAAGAATAACTCCATCCTCAATAATTTGTCAAACTCCATTTTTACTTTCTCACAATATAGAGGCTTTATTACAAATTGAGTATGAATTGTCTAGCCAACTGATTATGATGGGTACTAGCTATAATGGAGTTATCAAATGGTATGAAAGAAATCAAAATGGCATAGATATAGCCTTAGAATTATTAGAAGAACTCATAACAAAAGAATTATTAAGGCAAGATAAAATAAATAAAAAATGGCTAAACACTATATTACAAATGGCAAGCAAAAGAATTTTTTTTACTTTAGTGACCTAATAATGAAAAAGGTGGATGCAACAACTCATCAAACTAAACTTAGCAAACTCATATATACATAGAAAGGTCCATACATTATCAAGAAATAAGTTGGCCTAAAAGCTTACCAACTTTATAGAAACTCAAGGAAGGAGGTACCAAGAATGTGGAATGCATATGTCATGAAGAAGTTATTCCCTAAAAGATTTTTTTCACTAGTTTTATAATTCTTTTTTTGACATGTTAATTAAAAACATTCAAATTTAATAAAGATTTCAAAAATTATTAAGTATTTTATTAAAAAATACAATAATTAAAAATTAGTAACTAAAAATAGCTCATTAAGAGCTTGGGAGTCAATGCTTAACACCAAGTGAACTCACACTCCCTTAAGATGTAGTTATAAGGGAGCCACTTAAATATAATCACTACTAATATGGATGGTGGAAGGGCCACTTATGGTGACCCAATAGGTACGTGTGGGGCTCTTCAAAGATTCTTAGGAGAATAGGAAAGGCACTTGTGGGGTTTAATTTAGAGTGTTAACATAGCTATGCAATGATTTAGGGCCAGCCAACACAAGACCAAAAAAAATAGACTCAATTCTAGACCCTCAATATAAATCACTTTGAAGTCCCTCTCTACAAGTCCAAATCACAAGAAATAAAAAAATTGTAGATTGGGAAATAATTATTATCTAAAAATATTAATGAATTTTAATAATGTATAAATATTTATTTAAGAATCTCTTAAAGGATTGGTCACAAATAGCACTATATAGGTGACTGACTACTTTTAAAAGTAGGTTTTTTTTGGAAGCTCAAATCGAGAGCTCTTGTGCGGTGCATGTGGAATACACTGTGAATGGACTTAAATGCTAATTTGGGATACATTGAAATTAAACCCAAATCAACATTGATGAATAATAATAAGAGTGGCGCAAATAATTACACAATTTCTAAAACAATTTCATGGAGTTTAAGTACATCAAATACACATTACCATAAAACTTGGTTGGTTACTGACCACTTTGAACACATAGATCATGGATTTTTATTAGAATAAAAAAATTATGCGAAAACATTTTTTACAATAGAGGAGAAATTCAAAAATACACCAAAATAGAATTTCATTGAAAACATTAATACATAGAATTAGAACTAATCATTAAAATAGACTAACATGTAGGATAACTACACCCTTCCTTCAAGTTAGTCGACCCCCAAGCCTTAACCTCAGAGATTTCCTCTCATCATTATAGATAGAAAAAGAGTTATATATAACACTAATTTAAATTGACCAAGGTGAGGGCGATTGTGAGAGTGGGGGTGCCCATTCAAACTAGCAACGTCTCCCTCCAATGAGGCCACCCCCTCCTATTTTTCCATATGATTGTAATCCAGTAATAATGATTAATTATTTATAAGTTTATCTAATTACTCCCCTCTCATACTATGATAATTAAACTAATATTATATTACATAGGTTTTAATACATAATCTATAACACTCAAGCTACATAACTTGAAAATAACTTCAATATTTTAATGACTTCAAACTGTATCCTCTTAGAATTGCTTTCTTACTACTTGTTAGTGGTCCACCATACTTGGCCTCCTCTTTCCTTATTTGAGCTTTTGAAAATAGTCATCATTGTGCTACATTAACTTCTTACCATTATCTAAAGCCAACCAACGTTAGGAAATGATCAATACAAAGATTACAATTTGAGAAAATCGAATTACTAGATCATTTTATTATATGTATGGAACGAAAACTTGAGTTGTGACCCAAGAGTTAAACAACGAGATGGAAAAACATGGTGAGATCACTCGCTACATAAGAATTTAGGTCACTGCATAAAGATTAAATACTCTTTACATACATTTTATTGATCCATCTCTAATAAGATGAATCCTCATTTTTTATAAGAATTTTGAGAGAAGCACTTAATTCTCTCATAGTTGATTAGTTTTGATGGGATCCTCCATGAAAAATATAAATCTAACATGTGATGTGGTCCATCTAAACTAATAATGATAAACATAGTAAGTTGACACTCCTATTGCTAAGATGTAAGTGTATTAATTTTCATAAGCTATAAATAAAATTTCTCAAAAGAAAACATAAACAAAGAATCTAAGTATGATTATAATTCTTATATATATTTATAAAAATATTTATTTATGTGTACTTTACTAAGTTAATAGGTGAGAAAAGGATTGTGAGTTACCCATTCTCCTAAGGAGACATATCTACTTCTATAGATTACACTTATAGACACCTCAATAAGATACTCTTAATAAACGAAGGCATAAAATTGCATCTAATTTATTTTTTTTATATATTTTAAAGAAAAATTTCGTATTTTTATAAGAATTATTAAAATAGGATAATCTACCTATTGAATCTACAAGATAAAGAGTGAATTACCATAACCAAGTAAGATGATGGTTTGAGTATGAATTGCCTACATGATTATTACTACAAAACTACCAATGACTTTATAAAGAGTACAATGTTCTTAAAGTGGTTATGGGAAAAAAGAAAGAAGATTAAGAAAAGAGATAGAAATATTATTATTCTAGATCGCATGGATCCATCATCTTAAGTTTCCATGCATAGCCATTTAGCTTGGAAAGTTAGTCAAAACCTTGTCGAGAGGCACCCTATCAAAAAATATGAGTTGGATCATCCAAAGTTGGTATCATGGCCTAGACTGGGGATGGAGAACAAAGAAATCCTAAGCAAAGGTTTCTAAGGAATGAGTTTGGAAAGATGTAGGGCTTATAGATTCCACAAAACAAAGGACAAGTGATAACCTAGTCTCACAACTAATATTATTGAGAACAAATTTATGAACCTCTCTAGGTTAGGCTATTTCTATCTACTACTAAGATTTCTAAATTACCAATAAAATCATTTCAACCTAAACTTCTATTATAATAAGGTTATGCATGGTATGTAAATTATCTATCATTAAGTGAAATTTCTAATACGCTTAGGTTAGGTCATAATATGTTAAGTACCAATGGTTCATGCTGAAGAACTCAACTTTATACATCTTCAAAAAAATATAAAAGAAGATAAGGCTTTATTTTTAAAAAAAGTCACCTAAATAAAGTCTTAATTTTACTATTTTAGATGTTATTCTAATCATATTTTAAGTTATGTATAATTTATTAAAGTTGGTAGAAAATATAATTTTTTTCATCCTAAGATCCTTACAGACATAGATAATCCCAACCAAACATATTACAATAAAGAAAGGAAAAGAGCAAAAAAAACAAGCAATTTAACCAAACATTCTTTGTGCTATAATGGTTTTAAAAGGATAAGGGTTAATAGGCTAGCGTGGTTGGGCATCTCGCTTATGCATACATAATTAAAAAGTATAAAAGGGTAGTTAAACTTTACCCATAAATGCAAACTTGGATAAATTTTAGAAATAAAATACAAATTAAGTTTCTCTCTACTCCTCATCTTTCTTTCAACTTAACTTATAAGTTAATCCTGCAAAGTTCTCTTAGGACTAGGTTAGGAAACTTAGTTAATGTTTTGTTTTTATATAAGAAAAGTGCAAAGAGTATTGCAATAAAAACACCCATAATCTAAATGGAGTCATCACAGTAAAAATCACATCAAAGATTAATTATTATAGAATTATTTTTATCTTAGCACACGACCCTTGTAAAATGAAAGTAAAGGCATTGGTCATACAAATATAACTTACAAAAAAATATCTCTAGCAATATAATAGTATAATAGAGCAACACATTACAATTTAAAAAAATAATCATAGGGAATTCTAGCAATACTATTGTAACCTCATCCCATATAACCAATGGATAGTACAAGAAAATGACCTAGCTACAACCTCTCTATGCTAGCTACTATAGGATTATGAACTATCACATCATATAAGTATGAGTATGCTTGTGTATTCTAAAGATATCATATCTGACTATGACTTAACAATCTAAGTCAAGTGAGCAATTTGACAATCTTAAAGCATATCACTTTATATATAACATATTGGAAGCTAGTGATAAGCTTTAGGCAATTTAAATATGTTGATTAGTCATATGAGGATCAAGTTATAATCAAATAATTTTCTATTAGATGAGTATTCATATAATAAAATCAACTACTTAACCATAACAAAAGTCAAGTTTAGATTTTAATGAGACGTGGACTAACCTAAAGTGTTGACTACCATGCATATGCATTAATATGATAGATAGTAGTTAACCTGATCAACTATAGAAAAAAATAACTTTAGTGCTCAAGTATTGCTTCAATGCTAAAATTTTTGAGAAGGTGATATTGAGGTCATAGTGTTCAAAGTGCAAAGGAAATGTGATAGAGATAATCCATTCAAAGTAAAGGGGAAAGGGCTGAGTACTAGCATATACTCAAATCCCTAATGTTTCTTAGTCATAGTGGCTAACATAATCATGGATTGACTTTGTCATATGTATATGACTTAGTTTGGTAAGGACTAACCAATAGTTCTTCATCAATTTTAATCAAATTTGATCAAAAGGGATGATCAAATTCATCAAGTAAATCTAGTAGGTTAATAGGAAGATAATCATGCTCAAAATGAGTTAGATCATAATTATGAATGATTTACTTATAAAAATTCTTCATTCCTACAAGTGTGACTAAGAGGATATCAAGGATGTTGATTCAACATGTATCTTATGTGTGAGAGGACAACAGTTATCCCACCCAATGGGTTTGTTAAGTGATAAAAAGTTTAAAAAGTGAACATTGCTAAGTTTATTGAAGAAGATAATCCATGCTATGATGCAATTATCTATCGAGCTAATTTAGAGGTCAATCAGGACCTAAAGTGGTATGTAGGGTAATCATAGGTTATGTGTTTCTCTAATAAGTTGGGTTACCCTAATGAGGTGATCATCATATAAGCACATGATATAGTGTGAAAGGGGTTAATTGAAATAATCCATCCCAAAAAGAAAATAAGGTTGAAATCAAATTAATCAGATTAAGAAATCTATAATGTAGAGGTGTGCACATTGTAAATGCATAATCAAATGCAAATGTATACATAAGAGGTACTATGGCATTCATAAGTGTTCTACTATTTTTCTTTGGTTATCTGAAATGCTTATGATTTGAAATGATAAAGAGAAGAGTTTAAACATCATATTCAAAACTAACTTATATTCAAGGGCATTTTTAACTTATGGCCTTAGTTATTTATTACTCATTAACATGGTTTCATTAGATTTAGAGGGTTTTTTAAGCTAATTAATGTTTAATTATTGAGATTATCATGTTATTTTAGAGGATTTTCAAATTCACTTAATTTTATTTATTTTTCATTTATTTTTACTAATTTTAAAATTCATGATTATTAACCCTTTCATTCATTAAATTCATTTGAAATTTTAGTCTTTTTGAAATTATTTAAGTTATCTTAGGAACTTTCTATAATTATGAGTCATTTATATTATTATTAGGTTGATTATTAAATTATTAAATTAAGGTTTACTTATATAAAATAAAATTTTAATTATTATATTAATTTAGTAAATTCATGATTGCTTTTTAATGAGCATTGGATCTTAATTTCAATTATTTTTTCAATTTTTATGATTTTGTGTGATTATTTTATTCTTTATTTTAGCTCATTATATTACTAATTTAATATGGAAATTAGTTCCATTATTCAAATTACTTTGAAAAAAATAATGAAATATCAAACTTCAAAAAAAAACATAAGTTAGGGATTTAATGATTCATCAAAAATTTTAATTTTTTTTATTTTCTTATTTATACTAGTGTTTTAAGTATTTCTTAAGAATAGATGTTTCTTTCACTTGATTAATGATCTATAAAAGTTTCTTTATTTTGTCATAACATATTAATTTTAATTTATAAATTATGAAAACTTTATAGTAGTCTTAGATCAATGTTTTTAGTGTTTCATTCATTTTCAGAATTTTCTTAATTATTTGATTAATCTTTATTTTTTATAGTTAACTAATTAAAAATTATTAAATATTTATTTTAATCCAAATAATTATAAAAATTTAAAGTGAGTTAGAATTATTGCTTTAGTCATTATTTAAATTTTTCATAATTTTCTCACATATATTTATTCTTTTTGGATATTTGAAACTTGTAAATTTTTTATTTTAATTTCTAAATTATGAAAAAAAAATTTAACAAGCATATATTGATGTTTTTATCATTCCATTATTTTTTTTATAATTTTTCAGCAATTATTTTAATTTCTATAAATTTTGAATAGTAAATAAGTAACTTTAAAAATTCATATATATATATT
This sequence comes from Cymbidium sinense, assembly GCA_021442155.1. Classification (NCBI taxonomy): domain Eukaryota; kingdom Viridiplantae; phylum Streptophyta; class Magnoliopsida; order Asparagales; family Orchidaceae; genus Cymbidium; species Cymbidium sinense. The sequence goes on from CM038219.1 coordinate 89,689,484, forward strand.
TTTATTTAATTTAGTTTGGAACTCTAATTGTAATTTTCTATTGTTATTTTAAATTGTTTTCATAAGTTTGATAATTTGTGGATGTTTCTAAGTGACTTAAGTAATTAAATAGAAGAAAATTCTAATTTTAAAAATTAAAAATAGTCAAGTAATTGACTTGATATTATTTTTAGAATAAAGATTTCATGTTGCCCTAAAAGTTTCAAGTCATTTTATATAATATATAATTTAAAATAAATATAAGAAAAATACTTAAAATTTGATGTAACTTCATGGTTTGACTCTTCCTTGACTATCATATCCAATGGCACAAAAATCATTTTCTACCCTAAGATGGGTCATGAACTAGGATCATTGGTTGAGTTCAAGTTGATGTAACCCTCACCTATACTTAGATGAAACTCTCCTTTTTGAGATGATCTTAGGTTCCATCTCTAGGAAGCATGAGAGGGATGAAAGGATTCAATCCTATAACTCACTGAGCCATGGCATCAATTACAGAACTTAGGTGACTAAGCCTAAGTACAGAATAAGGAAGAGGGGAAGAATTCTCAGCTTAAAGTATTTTGATTGCTCTGAAGCTGATTTGTGAAGTTTCAGTAAATTGTCACAAACTCATTGGTGCATCCAGTTAAATTACTTCCCTCTAGTTTGTTAGTTGAACCAAAGTTTGGCAAGTTTTGGTTATGAGTTGGCCTTGAGGAGGATTCAGTTGTTGAGAAGGAGGGATAAGGACTTAGTTTAATTTGTGGGATTGAGAAGAAGTTTTCTAATCTCTTAAATTGGCAATTTAAGAGCCTATAAACATGAGCTCAACCATGTTTAAGCTCAATAAATTATAGGTTGATGGTGACTCAGCTTAGAATAGCTAAGAAGGTGGTGAGAGATTAGATTAGGAGATAAGGATGGATGGGAGGAGCTCCTACTGTCGATTACCATTGGAGGAGATTGCCGCCACTATGAAAAACTCTATGAGTAGCCTAGGTAATTCATTAACCCCTCCACCCAATATGAAATTGACTTATAACTTTTTGGATTAAAGGAAGCCAGAAGATTCTAACATTTGTTGGACTTTAAATGTGAATTATGAATGGTTTTTATTAATGAGATAGTTTGACCCATTAAGACTTATGTTTTGACTCATTGATTTAACCCAAAAATATTAGTCAAATCAAGTTGGTGCCAAGTAGAGTATTATTTTGATCATTCTCCTCTAATTTCATGCTAATTTTGATAGAATTATTTGGCCATTTGACTAGTCAAATTCAATTCCAAAGTGGGGTGTGCCCATTTAGGCTTAGTTTGGACACATGGACCCATTCGATCCAAATGACCCAAAGGATTGGTCAAATTGAAGGCTCATTGAAATAATTAATTGAGACATCCTTGGTTATAATGATGCATAGTGGTTATGAAGATTAGGTTAATCAAATTTAATTTCTAAGTAGTGTGGGGGTGTTCATGGGTTAAAGCAATTCTCATGACCTTTTTGAGCCAAGGCATATGGGTAATTGGGTGAAGCTAAGTATGAAGGATGTCTAAGGTGTCAAGTAGAATTCTTTGGCCCAATTTGGTCCAAAGCTATTTAGTTATTATTAGCCCAATTTAGTCAAATAAGGTCAAAAAGGGTTAATAATTAATCTAATGAAATTGAGCCCATTAATAAACTTCAAAATGTTCATCTAAAGGTAAGCAAACTCTTTAAACAATTGATGACCAATGAATGGGTTTACTTACACATTAATTTATATTGGGCCTAGGATGGACCTAGCTTGACATAAGTTTGACACATGATCATTCATCTTAATGATCTAAAATCTTAGGATTGAAAGTATAGCCCATGACTCACAGGATTAATAAAGGAAGGCACTTTTCTATGGGTTTAAGTGTGGGATGAAAGTAGATGGGTTTCTTTGAATCAACCCTAGTCCAAATTTTCTAAAATATTTGAGCTTGGCTAAGACTAAACCTTAGAGTTTCATGATCATTTTCATAAGTTATTGAGTCAATGAGATGGATTGATTGATCAAAATCAACATTTATATTGACTAAAGAATGGTTGAATCTAAGCAATGAAGGAAATCTATCATTGGGTTAGCTAGAGTTAGACATATGTTGTAAAATAGATTTAACTAGGAAATTTTAACAAAAGACCCTCCAACATTGGTTTTATTTAAGGATTCCTAAGACTAATGGGATGATTAGGTACAATTTAATAATTGGATATTGAGCCTTATTTCTACTAGCATTTTTGGTGTGAACACTAATGTGATCAGATCTACATTAAGTAGGGAATGAATCCCAAAAACTAACAGGTCTAGGTGAATGCTGATGTGGTGCAAAGTAAATCATACATGCAAGAGTTCATTATCATGTCAAGAAATAAAGTATGATTAGAGTATCTTTCCTCTAAAGATTGAACACCAAGTACCAAAATTATATTGATTTGCTTTTACTTGGACAACAAAAATAGAGTGCCAAGACTACCATTACCATATACTCTTAAATCTACTTAAAACAAATAAAATAATAAGAGTGAAAAGGGTGACCATAATATGAATAAACCTTAGGATAGGGTTTCACCAATGTTGATTTGAGAAGTTAAAATTTTAACAAAGTAGGAGTTAATTTTATTGAATTCCAATCAAGGTGGTCACTATGTTTCTCTTGAAAGTCTAGACTCCTTACTTATTTCGCACAGCCTACCTCCTTTTCGATGATAAATTTGATATAAAAATATTTATCAAAGCACTTAGGATCTCAAAAAGGGTTACATAACTTTATCATGGTTATCTCTAATGTATTACCATCATTATGGTATTGTGTCCATGATAGATCCATTTTATACCTTGTGGCTTCAAATGCACCTCTTAATCTATTAAAAATGATGGGCAATCAATTTAGTAGCTGATAAGACATAGAATAAAATACACTATAATTAGAAAGATCAAAACTCCAACTATTATAAAAAAACAAAATAACGCAAACATAATATAATTACAACTAATCCATAAAAAGGGTAGTCTAGTTGACGGTAAAAAGAAAGAAAAAAAATAAAAGCTCTATAAATAAACATGATTAATATAAACCAAAAGGGACAAACAATGAAAAAACATTGGTGAAGTACGCTAAGAACATCCTCTTGATTGAGTTATATCTTTACTCTTGAGATATCCCAAGCAATCTCACCATGAAGCTTAAAGAAGAACCCTCAAAACTCCCCTCTTGGACTCTTCTATTTCCTAAGAAAAACTCTAAAAATATGGCTAGAGAACTCCTTTGATTTGTTCATAAGATTTTCTTAAATATTGTTAAACCAAATTTCTTCTAATGGAAAGTCTTTAATAAAATCTAGGGTGAATCATAGTTTATGCCATACCAATAACTAAACTATATTCTCTCAATTTTTGATACTCCGGGCATTATGGATTTGGCTTTTGTGGTCCAAGAATAGTGTTTAGGCATCAGGCCCTCTATTTTTTACTTCACCAAGGATCAAAATCTAGTGTCTAGGTGTCAAGCTTTCTAAATTGAGTTGCACTAGAGATCAAGGTTGGTACTTAGGTGTCAGTTCCTATATCTTGTTCTTGCAATATGGCACTTGGGTGAATAGTGATTAGCACTTAGTCATTTGGTGTCTGGCACCTAGGGGCTAGTTTTGGTGCCTAAGCATCTAACTAAGCTTTAAGCATCTAGCTAAGCTTTAAGCATCAATTAATCCCCTATCACTTCATTTTCTCTCAAATCTATTCTAAACATTTCTCCATGTGATTTTGCACATTGATGATAAATTTTGCTCTTTTATTATGATCCTATAAAAATTCAAAATTTAAATGATAAATTCTATAAAGTTCTTAATAAGTATGCAAAAATATGTGGTAATATCACAATTTAGGGTCTAAAAAATCATGTAAATTTTACTCTTATCAAACTCCCCACACTTACCTTTTGCTTATTCTTAGACAAACCCTAAAGACATAACAATAAGGTAATAAAAAAATTAAGCAAGGTAGAATCTTTGATTTGTTCTAATGTCACCATGTTATGGAAAACATAATAATTATTCATTTGAAAGTGCGTCATTTGCCAACCTTAATTAACTATGACAAGGTTTTTGATTTAACTATAGCATAAAATAAATCACTAAGTATATGCCACACTTTAACATGCTCATGCTATAGCCTAGAGATGCATATTTGCTATAAACTTATATGAAGTTTATAAAGTCAACTTTATCACTAAGTAGAACACCTTTCAAGAAAGCTAACGTTATATTCACATCTATGTCATGACATATTTATTGCTTGGTATATACACTTAACTGAACTTTTGTAGCTAATAGAATAAATATAAAGCCTTTGTTATTAAAGAAAATTTAATTCTCCAAATATTAGAACCTATTTCATCTCCTTTTCTTTCTTCACTAAGTGGGTGCAGATTCACAACCCTTTTTTTGTTCATGATGGCCAACTAATTTTACTCTATTCCTTCATATATCCCTTACTACATATAATTATCCAATTATATAATCCTTCAAATATAATTATATTTTATGTTGTGAATTATATAGTGCATTTCCCACAAAGTCGCTACTTAGCTTAGCTTATTTTTATATGCAATATATAAGTACACAAAAATATGACCAATGATCCTATAACTAACACAGTTAATTTTGCAACATATAATTCAAGAAACAAGTTTTGTACAGATAATTAACCTAATTATCATACAATATCAATTTTAAGATTTCACATTGAAACATGAAATAGTAATCTATTACCCTCCTCCTCCTTCCTAAATATAATAGAACTAAAAATTATAAATTAAAATATGAAACAAAAATATTATAGAAGCTAAGCTTGAATGCAAACTAAAACATAAAATATATGAATAATAAAGATTAAGCATGAACTAAACTATTTTAAAAGATGAAATAAGTATAATACATAACATCACACATAAACTCAAAAAATAGCAAACTTAGATAGAAGATATCAAGGAATACAAAAGCATATAAGCTAGCATCCAACACTTGAACTATGCATTATTTCCAATGCATCAAAGAAATAATAAAATTTCAAGTAAATGTAACATAAAAATAGGGAGTAAAAACTTCCCAATGCAGTGGAGCTACTCACGTCATTGTACTCCTTATTTCTACATGGATAGGTGCCACAAGGAATTATTGCAAAGGTGGAAACACACATTGCTTAGGCTAGCCTATAGGTTCAGATTTAAGTCCATGTCAACAAGGAACTATTGAATCTTTCCACATAGTTGTAGTGCAACTTGCTACATTTCATTAGATACTTCAAATTTATGTTCATCCTTTGATGCAGCCTTCATTGCCGCTTCTCCATCATGCCCATGTGGTTATTTATCCCCTCAAATTAAGCATCAATCTTTTTATCTTCAAACAAAGTATCTCTATAGTTTCCATGGTTGTATGGTCCTTTATGCTTAAAGCATTTTTTTCTTCTTCATAGTCAAACTAATGATACATATCACTAGGTATCATCTATGAAATCCTACTTTTTATCAGCGAACACTTGGGATAGACCACATCCTCTAATACACTTATAGGCACTCTCACCTGCAAGCATAGATAAAGGAAGAATAACCCAAACCTCTAAATCCTATGGATCTCACCTCTATAAGATGTTGGAACTAATCAGGGCACAACATCTATTGGCATGTTCTGTTAAATATCAAAATTCAACGTGGTTCCCCTGTTTATGATGTCATTGAGGTTGCCACTGAGTAGTAGTCTAGTTGAGGGGAATGTGTCCTTGGACTCAGCTATATAGGGCCAAAGGTAGAAAATTTTATGATGGTTCCATTGCATGTTTGATTCCAAGGTGGATGACTTCATCATAGTCTAGTTTGTTCTCTTAAAAATTGAAATACATGTGATCTTGTATATCTAATAAGCCATAAAAGGTATTTATCTAAACCTCAATGAAGAGTACATATTTACCTCTCACATAATACTATCTATATGATCGAGGAAATTTGTTTAGAATTATCTAACTACTAGAACAAAAGTGGAGCCAAATTGTCTATCAAAATTTTGTCATTATCATTTAGCTGATTTTTCCTTAATATGACCTCCAAGAGCATCAAAACCTCGCTCTAGAATGGAAGGTTTGCTTGAAAAGATCTTCTTAAACCATTCTTCTGTGGCATGTGAGAAGAACTTCCTTCTGTCAAAAGCTCTATTGGGTGTGGTGGAGAAGGAGACACCCTTTGCTTTCTTTATTATCCTTATATTGCCCAGGGTTATTAAGATCAAAGGAGGGAGAAGGGAAGCAATAGAGTTTTTATGGAGGTTATTGGTGATTAAGAAGTCACTTTTTCCTCCTCTATTTATGACCTCACCCAAATAGCTTATGGGTCTCATCTCAATTTAAAAGTTTACTCATATTCCCTAAGCATGATTGCTTTAAAATATCTATTATTTGCTACCAGATCCACCTTTAGGATCATATCACATCATGTTATTTTTAGATAAATTAATAAAAGAATCAACATCAATAATGAGTGGGTTAGTAATATAGAAAATAAATAAAATTAAAGGGAATCTAGCACAATTGTTGGTACCTGAGTGCCCTTTTCTAAAGGGTGGGTCAACAAGCATGGAGCCTAGATGCTACGAAGAAAAATAATTTTTTATTTTTTAAATCAAAATAAATTAAACTAGAAATGAAAAAAATTGACTAACAGTAAAGGAGACAAACAAAAATGAAAAATTGGGATGCCTCCCAGCAAGTGCTTGGTTTAACATCATCAACCTGATGTTCATTTTGCTCATATCACGTGTTTTCTAGTAGCAAGTGTTGCTACACCCACAAAAAATTTGATGCGGCTAACTTCAAGTATTCTTTTAGATTTGATATAGTCATCCAAACTTGTATAAGTTTAACTTTCCTGCCTTTAGATGAGGATTTTAATTATTTTTTTTTTGGAGGCCTTACATGGCCCCTATTCTTTCTCTACACTAGCTCACCTCCTATTCTTGCACTAAAGCCCCTATCTTCTCTTTCAATTTTTAGTGTTGAGTATTCTCCTCCATCTAAATATCAATTTAAACCTACTTCATAGTTAATAAAGTTCTTCCCAAAATGATTGGGTTTATAAGTTAATCATCATTTATGTCAAGTATTAAGATATCAACAAAATAATAAAGTTACCAACCTTTACCAACAAATTGTTCACAAAGCATTCTAGTTACTTAACTATGCTATCAGCTTGCAAAAGAGATACCACAGTGTGATTCACCTCTTTCAAACATAATTTTTTAAATATTTAGAGCATCATCAAATTTATTGCTGACTCCAAAGTCACACAGTGCATTCTTAAATAGTTCACCTCCTATGGCACAATCGTTGGTGAAACTTCCTTGTCCTTTCTCTTTGTAGGCAACTTTCTCTTTAGCATGGCAGTGTAATCTTTATGTTGAAGCTACTATCTTTTGATCTTCTAATTTTCTCTTCTTAGTCAATATCTCTTCTATAAATTTTACTTAGCTAGGCATCTATTCCTACACATTAGCAAAAGGTATATTAATTTAAAATTTTAATACATCTAGAAACTTTGAGAATTTATGATCTAGAATTTTTTTTCTGATTTCTCTAGTGGTATGGAAGTGGGGCTACACATAGCGATGAATTATCTAGAAAAATCTTTGACCTAGGGTGCTCTCATTTATCTTCGTCCTCATGTTAAGCCCAATCATCATATTCATTGGGCCTCTCATAGCCCACGCCTTCTGCATCATTCTTCTTTCATTTTGGCCTCTCCTAACCCACCAAATTCTTTAGCAATTTCTTACTCCTTAGTTAGAATATGTTGAGGTGCTCATTGGGATTCACTATAATACTTATTTAAAGCACTCCATTCTAATAACTATAGAGCTGTTGTGAGATCTTCCCAATTTGGAACTCAATATTTTTAAAGGTTATCTTTTTTCTTTATAATAAAGTCATAAGTGAAAATTTTTTGTTAAATTAGCATGCATTTTTTAGTTAAAAATGTTATTATTTTATAATTTATTTTCATAATTTTATGTGTTTATGACAAAAAATCTATTATTGAGAAAAAAAGAAATACAAAAAATGTAGAATCATGGTACAACATCATGGTGCTACATTTGTAGCACTGAGGTGCTAGTATTAGCAAAAAAAGTTGTGCAGAACAAAGAAGACACCTTTGTAATGCCATATTTACAATGCCAATGTGCTAGATCCAACGCCAAGGCACTACATTACAACACCGAGGCACAAGAATTAGAAATTTAAAGCCAAAAGTTAGAGAACATAATATCACAAAGCTACAGCCTGACAGAATAGATTCATGATAGTTCAATGATGGTTTCAAGCAATTTTTGAGGCAACTATGTCATGACTATATGGACAACTGACTAAGGATGTATATAGTCTTTATACAGGGTACAGCTCTAAGAGAAATGACTCTTTTTTAGACTTTTTATTTCTTTCTTATTTTTCTTATCAAGGGAGTGAATATGTGAGAATGCAATGAAAACACTTAGAGAGTGACACTCCAGCTTTTGTGGGTTGGGTGTGTATGTGTGTGTTGAGTGTCTGAGGGAGATAAAAATTAGAAGATCAAAGGGAAGGATACTCAACAAAGGGAGAGAAATTATTGGTGCATTCTTTCCTTTAACTATTTTCTTGTTCTTATAGTTTCTAGTACTTTTTGCTTATATTTATGTATTGTGTTTGTATTTTACTTTCTAAAATGTTGAAGTAAGTATTTTAACTTTAAATTTATATGAGATTCTAGATGATGGTGTTGTATTAAACTTTATTTATAGATTAATATAAAAATATTATTTGTGTTTTAATTGAATATGGTGTTTTGCTTTTTTTTCATGCTTTATTTACTTGTAATATGGGTTATTACAAAGTTCCAAATAAGTGTGATCTAGAGATATCGATAAAATCCAAAAATAATAAGTAGAAAAAAGGCAAATAAATGTATTAAATAATCATTAATGTCTTAGATAGGTTAGGGTAGCTAAATAGTCATTAAATATATGATTTGTTTTGGGATTTGCAATCATTTAAAGGAAACTATAGGTAAAGCAACCAACCAAAATTTATTTAGCACTAGGCAAAAAATTGGGTAAAGGGATTGGTTTAGTTATACTTGTCTAGAGATATAGAGTATACACTTTTACTTCTGGTTGAAACTACAAGCTCTAAATTAATCCATATTATGGTTTAATATAATACAGAGTCTAAAAAAGAATTCATAAATTCATTGTATTAATTTTAAAATTAAGAATTTACCTATATATTTTCTATAAATATAAAAGTATTTTTTAATATTTTTCAAAATAGTAGATATAAATTTTAATTAAGTACTTGCATTTTGTTGAATAAAAACTAGATTTAAAGAAATTAGTGCTTAATAAAAATTAATAATTAATGTTGTTCTAATCCTCACGAGTGATACTCTAGTCATTTTGTATTAATTGATTCGACACATGCACTTATGTATAAAGGTAAAAAACTACCAATGAAGTTTTTGGTTTCTTTGTCCTAGGATTGGAAGCAAAATTGTTTTTAATTCAACATCTCTGTTATGTGCATTTGTGTTATGTATTAAGTGTGAAATATCTTTCTACTTAAGTGTACTGTTGTTTTAGTTTTAAGCTAAAGTTGTGATTTCTAAATTTTGCATGCATAGAGATAATATTATAGAATTATTGTCAATGAATTTAGAAATCAAATGACTTTGCAAGAAATTTATCGAAGAAAAGAGTCTAAAATCTAAGTGCATAAATGTTTAATTATTTAGCTAATAGATTCAATGACCCATTCTTAAATACATATAATCTAAATTAAAGGAACAATCCTAATTTCTCATGGAACAATAATAATTCAAATTTTAATCAAACTGAGAATATAGATTTAATAATAATCAAAATTATGCATATATAGTTCCATTAGGGTATCCTTAAAATCAACTTAAAGAAAAGAAGCCTTCACTTCATAACTTAATTTTGCAAATGAGAATCAAATTACAAAGTAATAGACCCCACGGTAGTCTACGTTCTAACAAAAAAATTAATCCTAAGGAAATGAATAAAGAGCAAAATAATGTGATAAATTTTGAAGTGAAAAAGACCTAGGAGGCATAAAGATTTATGAAGATAAATATGAAGTGGAAATTCAGAGTTTAGAATATGTTATTAAGGAAAAGATAAATAAAATAAAATTAGTAAGAAAGAGAAAGCTAAGAGAGATTCATTAAGAAAAATCAGAGAGAGAGATTATCTCCACCTTTCCCTCAAAGACTTCAAAAATATTTTGGCAATCAATTCCCCAAGTTCTTAGATGCCTTTAGAAAACTTTCCATTAATATTGTTTTTTGTTGAAGCCTTAGAGAAAATGCCTTTTAAAATAGATTTTATGAAAGATATTTTATAAAAAGGAAGAAATTAGAAGAAAATGAAACTGTAGTACTAACTCAAAAATCTTGTGTTATAATTCAAAGGCCAATATCTAAAAAATTTGAAAGATCTTAGTAGTTTTACTATACCTTACACTATAGAAGATAAATTCTTAGAAAACCATTATAATAATTTGGAGCTAGTATAAACTTGATGTCATTACCTATTATTAAGAAATTAGAATTAGAGGAAGTCCAACCCACTAGTATTACCCTTCAATTAGCTGATGGATCTTTGAGTTATCCTAAGAAGATAATAGAGGATAAGTTGGTTAAAGTGGAAAAATTAATATTTCTTGCAGATTTCATTGTGTTAGACATAGACGAAGATAAAGAGATTCTGATTAATTTAGAAAGACCCTTTTTAGCAATAAAAAGGACTATGCTAGATGTGGATTTATTGTGGTAGACATAGACGAAGATAAAGAGATTCCTAATATTTTAAGATTACCTTTTTTTAACAATAAGGAGGATTATGATAGATGTGAAAAAAGAGGAATTAGCAATGAGAATTCAAAGTCAATAAATCACTTTTAATATTTTTCATTTCTATGGAATTTTCTAATGATGAACATGATGAGTTTGGACTTAAAGAACAAAGTGTAATTGAGGGTTTGGAGATATCATTAATTAAAAATCCATTAGAACAAGCCTTAATTAAGGATGAGTAAGAGAATGATGCTGATCCATTTCTTAGATTTGCTTATAAGGAGTTTAAAGAATAATGTGAGCTCTTATATGTCTTTACTAATACTATTTAGTTACCTATCTTAAGGGAATTAGATATGGTGTTAAAATCATTACCTAGTAATTTAAAGTATGCCTACTTAAGTGATTCATCATCTTTACTAACCATAATTTTTAAGAATTTTGATGATGTTAAGAAAAAAGAGTGGATGAAAATCTTGAGGATTATTAAAAGCTATGGATTGGACACTTGTTGACATAAAATACCTATCATATTTGTCCATCTAAAATTAGGAAAACTTGGTACAGCTGGGTTGAATAGTATAAACTAAGTGTTACTTGGGAGGCAACCCAATGTTTAGTTGATTTAGTGTGTAGTGGTGTGATTTGTAATTGTGAGTTATAATTCCATCAAGTGAGGACGTGTAATATTATTTAAAAGTTATTTTTTGTTGTTGAAAGTGCCCATAATACTAATATTTGTATAAAAAAAAGCTAAAAAAAGGAAGAGGAGAAAGAGTCAGAATAAGAAGATTAAAGAATTTGAAGTTTATGTTCTTTGTTTTATGAATGTTTCATTATTTTATTATAGTCATATATGAGTTTGGGGGAGTGGGATAGATAGTTTTATTGTTATTGAAATATATGAATATAAAAAGTTGAAGTGTTTCATTATGTAGAACTAATGCAATGTAGTATTTAAATTATTATATTTGTTTTGTTTTAGTAGTAAAAGTTTATAAGTATTAGTCATCTTTATAATTATTTGTTGTTTCTTGAAACTTGAAATTTTATTAAAAAACAAATCTTTGGAATTAAAATCAATTAAATAATATTTTTATTTGAAAATAGAGCTTGAGCTAAAATTATTAATATTGAACTATAACTTAAATTATTATTAACTAATATTTCTTATAAAAATTAGTAATTTTAAATGAGTTAAGATATTTCTTACACACACCACACATAAGAGATTCTTTTTGAATTGTGGTAATTGGCTTGAAATAAATAGAAGTTTCTAGTATTTCAATAACATAATTTTGATTAGTATTAATTAGAGATTAACCCATTTAGTAAAAAATAATAATTCATTTGAATTGTGTTATATATATAATGAATATATAAAAGTATGAAAATCAATAATTCTATGGGTTACAAATCCAATAAGGTGAACTTTTCATTTTTTTTAAAAGAGGAAAAAAAAAGATAAAAAGTAATAAGAATAAAACACTTTAGCCTTAGAATCTTACAATAATAATACTTAGAAATTCTTCCAATTATATATTCATGTCAATGATGTCATTAAAGCAACTAAATGTGTTAAATTAAAGAGAGAAAATCATGTTATGATTATTTAAATATTAAGTAATGACTATGTATGATAGTCAATTAATGAAAATTCAAAAGAATCAACTATGTTAATATTCATCACTAAAATGCCATAACTCAAATGAAATATTAGTTTAAGTAAAAATTTATGCTATTATAGTTAATATATTTTTTATATTTAATAATGATTCTTGTAAGTTTATTTTTCAATTAAAATTGTTATTTAATAATTTTAAATTCTAAAAGTTTTGCTACTAAATAAATTTAAGAATCCATGAAAATACATATGATTACTTGAGGACAAGTAATGATTTGAATTTGAGGGTATTTGATAAGTGAAAAAATTTAGTTAAATTAGAATGTATTTTTATGTAAAAACTTTATTATCTTATGCTATATTTTCATAATTTTAAGTGTCTACGACAAGAAATATCTTATTGAAAAAAAAAAGAAATTAGAGAATGTGGATTCATGGTATGGTGTTGAGGCGATAATATCAAAAGAAAAAGTTATGTAGAAAAAAAAAGTTAGCATCGTGGTGCCATATTTGCAATACCGAGAAAACAGACCCAGTGCCAAGGCTCTACATTACATCGTTGAGGCACTAGAACTAGAAATTTGAAGCCAACATTCATAGAGCATAGTGCATAGGCACTACATCAATAGCGCTACATTGCCAGGGCCTAATATAATACATTTGTGATGGTTTAGCTATGGTTTCGAACAGTTTTCAAGGCAGTTATGGTATCAGTGTTTGGACAATGAACCAAGGCTATATCTAGGCTTTATATAGGGTAATATCCAAGAAAAAAAATCTTGTTCAGACTTTTTCTTTCTTTCTTATTTTTCTTGTCAAGAGGGTGAATATTGAGAGTGTAGTGACAACACTACGAGAAAGACACTCTAAGTGTTATGTAATGTGTGTGTGTGTGGAGTGTGTGAGAGAGATTAAAATCAAAAGATCAAGGAGAAGGATACTCAACAAAGGGAGAGAAATTATTGGTGTATTTTTTTCTTTTACTTGTATTTTCTACACATATTTATGTATTGTGTTTGTGTTTTACTTTCTAAAATGTTGAACTAAGTATGTTAACTCTGAATTTATATGAGCTTTTTGATGATGGTGTTGTATTAAACTTTATATATATATATATTGTTTGTGCTTTAATTGAACATGGCGTTTCCTTTTTTTGGCATGCTTCATTTACTTATAATATGGGCAATTATAAAGTTAAAAATAAGTGTGATCTAGAGATATCGATAGAATCCTAGAAGAATAAGTAGACAAAAGACAAATAAATATACTGAATAATCATTAATATGCTAGATAGGTCAGCGTAGCTAAATAGTTAATAAATATATAATTATTTTTAGAATTTATATTCATTTGAAGGGAAATATGGATAAATCAACCAATCAAAATTTACTTGTCACTAGGCAGAAAACTAGGAGAAGGGATTGGTTTAGTTATATTTGTTTAGAGATAGAGAGTATATCACTTTTATTCCTAGTTGATACTTCAAGCTTTAAATTAATCCACCATATGATTAAATATAATACATAATCTAAAAAATATTCCATAAATTCATATTTTAAAACTAATAAAACACTTATATATTTTCTATAAAAATTAGCCTTTTTAGTATATTGCAAAATAGTAGATTGAAATTTTAATTAAGTACTTGCATTTTGTTGAATAAAAACTAGGTTTAAAGAGATTAATACTTAACTTAATATAAATTAATATCTAATTTGGCTCTAATCCTTGTGGGAACGAAACTCTACTCATTATGTATAACTTGATTTAACGTGTGCACTTACGTATAAAAGAAAAATGTATTGAACAAAAAGCTTCATGCCTCTGAAGTGTTGCATTTGTGTGATCCATGTACTGCATGGTAGTAGATGTTAGCAATATCTTGGCCTCCTACAATAATTTTTTTATCTTATTTATTTTTCCTTCTACTACTATAGTTGTTATTGTGAAGCAAAGGTAAGTGGTAGATATCAACCTTATTAATAAAAACTAGGTAGTTTTTTAAGTATAGACCAAATAAAAATTTTTTACTTTGCATCTGTTGTTTGGAAATTAGTACTTGTAGTTGTTTATTTAACTTTTATTATTTGGATGTTATAGAAGTAGAACGACCACTCAGAATTGAAAGATCATTATACTTTGATTCTTGCTAAATCTATATTGATCTAACAAATATGACTAACAACAATGGATTTGGAAGATGAGAATCAGGAGTGCACTCTTAAATCAATCAAAGGGTTGCTGATTATAATGGCTAGATGTACAATCAGTGTCACTCCTATGAGCCTTTATGACTGGTTGAGTAAGAATTTTGCTTGGTAAGTTGGATTTTTCCTTGCAAATTAGGACTTTCTCATTCTTTTGTATAACTACTTATTCTTCTCATTCTTATATTCTCGTTTTCCACTCTATTTTTTTATTTTTAATCCATGTATGCATTCTTATCTTATTTTATGTTTTCTTTCTTTTTTTTCAGTATTTTTATTGCTCTAATTTTCCACATTTACATTTTTTTTTAATCTTATCTATTTCATCTAAACAAAAAAACTGGAAGGAAAAAATTGCTAAAATCATACCGTAGGATATCAATTGCATTATATGATACAATCATACTATATGATTGACTTAATATTATCATCAAAATAGGGGAGATGATTAATTATTAAATAGATCGTACTAGATGATTTATGATTTTACTACATGATATGTTTGTAATGAAATGATTGACCTAGTCAAACTAGCCATTGATTTGAATGTTGAGTCGCTTAATGTTACTTAAATGTACTATACGATTTGCTAATAGTATAGGATGATTGACTCAGCCAACATAACTACTCAGATGACCATTGCGACAATATAAATTGTACGGGATGATTTTGTAGTTGTATTGTATAATTGACTTAGTTAAACTTAATTGTTTAGTTAACCATTGGGACGATCTCAATCATCTTGTACAAACCATAGTACGTACTATACGATCATCTAGAGACTCTATAAATTTGTCTCATCTCTCATTTTTCTTCTCACAAAACTTTTTTCCTTTTCACTTTAACCTTCTTTTTTGAGTTTGTGTGTGTTCAAAGTAAGTCCAAAGGATAATGAAGTTAGCTTGAAATAATAGAGGAAAAAATTGCTTCTGATTAAATGAGCAAAAAGCTCCTTACAGAAAATATATGGAATATCGGATTAATTACTCAAAGTCACTTGCACAAGATAAGTGTTGTGCTTATTTTTGGATGTGGGATGGACACCACACAGATAATAGGGAGTATTATTGAAGTGATCGGGTACAATATTAAGATATAATGCACTATCTTGAAAGATAGAGATATCACCCTATAATGGACCTAATCACCTAACAAGGACTTGTAAAGCATGATGGATCTTCGTATATACTAGAGATATTTTCTCTACTTTATATGGAAATGGAAAGCAGGGTTTATATTAAGTCAGGTTCTTTAAGTTCCCTATAGAGGTAAGCCTTCATAGTTAATTACATCCTAAGGAATGTGGATTCCTTAAGAACACTCTCGATTAAATTAGACAATTATCATCTCCAAAGATTTCAAGGCTAGACTATGAAAGGATTAGTTATATTTGGAAAATCAAGTGGCATAGATCAAGTGGAAAGACTTATTTTGGAAGCCAAAGAAAGATAAGTAGGGAATGCTCATGATACTAGGAAACCTAGTGAGTATTCCAATCTACCTTATGGTGGGGTTTTATATATATTTGAAAATAAAGAGATTTATTCATTTGAGTTGAATTTTTATTAGATTGCTAGGGCATACGATCCATCAACACATGGTTGTGAAAATGCCTAAGAGTGAGGATTTATGCATGTAGCCCAAAGAAAATAGCTACCTCAAATCCTAAATCTATGGAGCTTTAGCACAAGCTAAATCATGACCTAAATCTAAGCAATAGGTGAACATAAGGATTCATCTCCACAAGAGAGGATAAACTCATCCAACTTTTGGAATTACAACATCCTGGAGTGGTTGCCAGCTAACACCTATTCCCCTATCATGTAAGGATGGAGATACCCCATATTCAAGGGAGAAGGAATTTGTATGCATGATATGAGACATACAACATTTAGTTAAGGGGTTACTAAATCTTTTAAATATCTTATTTAACTTTTAGGCTTTATAGCGAGGTTATGAATTACTTTAAAATTTAGTTATGAGTTGTTAATTGGGTAAAAAAATTAATTTTATCCTAAGAGCCTATCACATCCATGCCACACATTAATACATCAATCACAAATAAACTATTAAAGTCATGTAATCCTAATGCGCAATTTAAACATAACATCAAATAATTTTATAAATTAACATAAAATAATAAAATGTCGATGCGGTCGGGTACCGTCGTACACCCCGAAAAGGGGAAAATTAGGTTATCGAGCTCTACCCTTATACAACCCAGAATATAAAATAATAATTACAATTATAAATGAATACAAGCTATGGGAGTCTTCACTTTTTTATTCTCCTATCTTCATGCCTTCCTTTGATTTGATTTGCTCCTTCTTTGATTTGGTTGTATTTTCTTCATAGGCATCACAAGGCATCCTAGGATTAAGCCTTTTAGCCACTTCTCATCATAATCCCCCATAACACTAATCATAACTCTTATTGCAAAAAATTACATTTATATTGAAAAAGTAAATCTAACTACACCTGTAAAATAGAGGCTAGCTAAACATACATACAAACTCAAGCAGTTATATTCATAATTTGGACTTACCATCGTGAACATGGGTAACCAAGCCCACCTACCCTAACTTAGATTATGCCTAGGGGTTTAAGCAACCTGCAAAGAGAGCATTTATATTTATTTATTAAGAAACCCCTTAAACATAACTCCCTATAGAAGACATGATTAGGCTAAGAGTGACCTAACATTCAGTCTATGAAACATACACCCTAACATCCAGTCTAAAATATTACATCACACACACACCATCCTAACTTAGGACTAGAAGTGGTGGATTAATTCTAATGTGTGTGCTAAGGCTTTATTATGTCTTAACTAAGCATCAGAGTTATGATTTTCTAAGTGTGGAATGATTTAATTTAATATAGAGGTTGGTTTCATTTCAATTTGTTTAATTGATTTGAAAATTTTAATTTATATTTTACTTAGTTTCATTTGATTTACACTTAGCATCTAAGTATTATAAAGAGAGAAAAGAGGATTACCCACCTTCATCCCTACCTTAAGCCATTTTCTAAAGCATGTTTTGATGACTTACTTCTCTTTAGTTAAAGGCTTATTAAGTATTTTTTTATTAATCCTAAGTTTAGGTTAACTTCAAATAATTCTATTCAATCTGAAAGCCATATTAAGATTAACATGGTTGAATTACTATCACATGATATATATTAAATCATTCCTTTCCAGCACATGTAACATGCATATGACTTAATACTTAGCATATCTATACATACAAAACATTTTAACACACTTGAATGATGAATGCATACATTTATAACTTATATTTTATTTGATTGAATTATTTCATACATGTAAATTAAAGCTCTATCCAAATTTTTATACAAAAATACATAAGAATGAAATCAAATAAGTATGTGTCGTTGTTAAACTAGGGAAGTGGGATAATCAAATGACTTTCTTGGGGCTAGTTAAAGCCTCATATTCTCTAGGGATATCTAGACTATATACTTATTAACATTCAAATCTATGTAAATTCATATATGATGCAGAGCAAAAAGGGTGCCATCTTTACATGTAATGTGGTTTAGTGACTTAGATGATTTTGGATGCATGCATCTTTTTAGTAGAAAGAAAGGATTACCATTCTCTAATCAAATACACATACATATGTACAAAAGATGTAATCAAGTATGTGTCATTGTTAAACCAGGGAAGTGAGATAATCAAATGACCTCCTTGGGGCTACTTAAAGCCTCATGTTCCCGGGATGTCTAGACTAAACACTTGCTAGATTAAATACATATGAATGTATAACTAATAATAAGAATAAAAAATTATACAAAATTGTATTTTTTTTTTTGTTTAGTTTAATTATTTATGTGTGTGAATTAAAGTTCTATCCAAATTCTAATACAAAAATGCATAGAAATAAAATCAAATAAGTACATGTCATTATTAAACCAGGGAAGTGAGATAATCAAATGACCTCCTTGGGGCTACTTAAAGCCTCGTGTTCCTCGAATATCCAGACTATATACTTATTAACATTCAAATCTATGTAAATCTATATATAAACATAGGAAAGAGAGCTTTATTTCACATACCTAATCTATAAACACATGCAAATCCTATATGTATTCATAACTATTATCACTCCATATGTTTTTATCAATTTTTAAACTTGGCAAGTAGATTTGAATTTATTAGTGAAAATAGCTACACATATAATTAAGTTAAACCAACACATGCAAGCTTACATAAATACCCTTCATTTGATTCATTTAAATTTGAAAACATGAATGCATGGATTCATATGACATACGACATTTAGAAGTGATTGGAAAGGAATAACTAAATAAAAGCACATAATTCATTCAACTAAATTAATTCCTAAGGACAATCACATCAAATAAAGTTATTTAAAGAAAACTAAGGCTTCTTATTAATTTGACTTTGGATTTGGATTAACTTCAAAGAGCAGGCATTGTCATTTGATGTCTTAACCCCATTCCCATGTTGGTAATCTTAATTAGTTCAAGGCAAGATAATTAAATAGATTTTATGAATTAATTAAGTTGAAATATTAATTAAATAACTTAATTACCTTTTCATATGCTTCTTTATTTTGATTAATCATTTAATCATGAGCCATAAATGAAATGAACATGTGAGAAAATAAAATTGCAATGCTCCTAAAAGACCTAATCAATTAGCTCATAATTAAGGATTAATTAAGTTAAAGAATCAAATTAAGTACTTGTATGATTTTACCACACTTATGGGCTAATCATAATTTCATTAAGGATCTCTATGTTTTCAAACACATAAAGAGGAATCCTTAAATTTAATTTTTAATTATCTAATGTGACTTGCATTCCAATTTGATTTCATTTAACCACTTAATTATTTTTTACCCTAATTAACCCTCTTAAAATAAAATAGATTGAGGAAAGGGGTTAGGAAAGAGGTCTTAATCCCACTCTCTCATCCATTCACTATTAAACAGTGATTAAAAAACCTCAATTAATTAAATCTTGATATTTTGAATGTTAATTAATCACTTACTTAATTAAAGAAGATAATTAATGTTTGAATCATTAATTTTTCCTAATTACTAGGTAATAAATTCAAATAAAATCATGGGAGGTAGAAGTTATCCCACTAAACCAACACATAAAGTTTGGATTTAATTGCCCAACTAATTATAACTTAATTAAGTTAATTAAGTTTATAATTAAGCCTTAGTTACTATTCAAAATGAATTAGAATTATTTTTAATTAATTCTCCTCTAAATTACCTTTAAAAAGAGTATTTATTTGCATTTTTTTATTTTTCTATGATTTATTATGATTTTCCAAAGTTTTAGCCATTAAATGGATTAATTAAGCATTAATTAAGCCTAATCCCATTGGCACCATGTAGACTGTTGATGTAGCTCACCTTCCATGTGGCACCATAGGATTGGTCACTTAAACGAGTCTGAGTCAGCGCTAACGTGATTGGCAGTAGACGCAGTTTCATCCCAGCCGTCTGATCTAAGATCGGACGATGAAGGTTAAACTTGTAGTTTCTTAAGGGATTAAATCAAAATTACCTAGCAAATTAATCATACCCGTCCATTCTAATCACACTGAATAGATGACACGTGATATATTAGCCCTCGAGCAATGAAAGATGGAAACCATCCTCCTTTTGTTGCCCAATTCGAGCTCGTCAGAGCTCGGATTTGCTCAAGATTGATCCCACACCTTCATGATGAGGATCCTAGGGATATCTATCAGTTGGACTCGCATGACATTCACATTTCCTTTGAAAAGGCCTACAAAATTTGAAGAATACTCAGTTTGACAGAGAATACCTCGTCAAACCTCAAGACTGGGGACAAATCAACTGAGGTAGCTTCACCTTTATGAGCCAAATCCCTGTTGAGAAGCTCGCATGATGCATCCAGACCATTTATTCTGTGGACCAAAAACCATAGTGAACCTCATTGGAGTTGGTCTAGGATGTATCTCTAGCACTCAAAATGCTCGGGAAAGGATTTATTTTCACTCGCCGGAGGTAGGGAAAGGTGTGGGTGAGGTTAATTTGGGTTTGGTAGAGTTTTGAGGAGGATGGAAGGAAGGGATGCTCTGTTTGGCTTAGTTTGGATGTCATCAATGATAGAAAAGCTCTAGGAGCTTAAGAAGGGCTCTAGGGAACTCATCTCTGGCTGTTAGGGCTTACTGAGGGTTCACACTCTCAATTTTGATCAAATGGAGGGGGAGTATACCCCTCTTCTCCCTTGGATCAAATGGTGAGGATCAGCTTGGCCTTTTCTGGCTGATCGGCCACCCCAAATGGTCATGGGTGGAAGGGAGATGCTGAGTTGGCTCGACTTGAGTGGGTGAGGGTAAGGAAGTGCTGCCAAGGGAGGAGAAGTGAGAGTCCTTAGTTTCCAAGTGTGCCAATGGAAGGTGAGGTGAACTCACCTCCACTTGACTCAAACTCGACCCAATCACTATTAAGTTAGGTGAGCTAGTGTCCAAGGTGCCTAGGTGGAGCTCTAAGGGGGCTGTCAAGTGGATGGGAAGTGGGTTTGACCATTCAAATGGGATATTTGTTCTATGTGGTGTCCATGACCTATTTGAATTTAGGCCAAATTGGGTTGGGTTTGGTTTGGGCTGAACAAAGGTGAGCTAAGGATGGGCCATGTCAAATTACATTTGGTTAGGAGTTGATTTGAGTAGGTATGGCTCAATTTGACCCATGTAAGTCAAATTGGGCTAGGTTGGGCCAAGTTGAACAATTGGTCAAATTGGATCAAACCAAGGCTTGGGTCAAGTTTAAATGAGTATTTGGAGTGTTTTGGTGTAATTGGTTTGGTTCAATTTGGCTTGGATTTAGATTTGACCCATTTAAGTTCGAATGAGTCAAGTTGATCGATTTGATTAAATTGGCCAAATTGGCTTGGGTTAGGCATTAGTTCATGTTTGATTGGTCAATTGGAGATGATTGTAGGCTTTGGTTTGAATCAATTTGGATTTGGGAATGATTTAGGACAAATTGACCCTTTATGTCAATTTAGGCTAAATATGTCAATTGGGTTCAAACAAGGCTTTGATCATGTTCAATGATCAATTTGAAATGAGCTTGAGCCATCAGTTGCAATCAATTTGGTTTATATTTTGATTTGACCTAATTTGGACTTTTAGGTCAAATTGGATCAACATAGGTCAAAGGGCCAATTAGGCTAGGGTTTGGCTCAATCGAAGGTCAAGTCATATTCAATGATTGATTATAGGTTAGTATGAGTCATTGGTTTCAATTAATTTAGCTTAGGATGAGATTTGGCTTATTTGGCTCATGTAAGTTAAGTGTGTTGACTTGGTCAAATAGCCAAGTTGACTTTATCAAATAGCCAAGTTGACTTGGTTTAACCCAATTGATTGCAACTGATCAATCAAGGATGATCAACAATCATTATAGGAGATTTTGAGGGTTTGGCCCAGACTAATTTGGGATGGATTGAGATTTGGTTCAAATAGGTCAAATTGGTCACTTTGGGTCAAGTGGACCAATTGGGCTAAAATGACTTGACTTTGGGTTAAATTGAATTGAGTTGAGTTTGTATGTTGATTTGGATTAATTTGGGTTTAAATGGATCTTGGCTCATTTAGATATTCTAGATTACATGGGTTAAGTTGAATTGATTTTGGTTTGGAGATTCGTTTGTCTTGATTGTAGATTTAGATGTGGTTTGGAATGATGATTGGAGGGTTGATTGATTTATGAGAAAATCAATTAAGTTTGATTTTGATTGAAGAAAATTTTGCCAAGTCCATAAAGTTAAATCACAGGGCTTAGGCTTGGTTTGATTAAATTGATTTTAGTTTGATTAGTTTGATTGTAGATTTGATTTGGATAGATAATTAGTTTATTGATTGATTTTTGAGAAAATCAATTGAGTGTGATTTGGATTGAAGGAAATTTGGCTAAGTACATAGGGTTAAATCACAAGGCTTATGCCTAGATTATGGTGGATTTGATTTTGTTTTGGAGGTTTGAATTTCACTGTAGATTTTATTTGATTTGGATGTATTGGTTTGATGTTGAATTTTGGCTAAGGAGATAGGCATAGATTTGGTTAGGCTATAGGATAGGTAGATTTCCCTAAGTCCTAATGCATAGCCTAATCCTATGGCTAATCCTCCTAAAGTCTCTAGGCTTAGGTTAAGTGTTCACTTAGCCACTAGAAGTGTCATATGACTAAGGAGCTCTTAGTGTCTAGAAGACTCCTAAATCTATGATGGGAAGATTGAATCCTCACTCCAAAAGTGAGGTCAACAATAAGTTATCCTTCTCCATTTCTAATCTTTTTGGTAAACACCTCCCTTCTAATTCTCATTTCCCTAGGCTATCCTTTCCATTTTGAGATTATTTTTGAATTTTTTGCCAACCTTGCCATAAACTCTGATTACAATGTCCTTCAATCCTAAGTTCATGGTAGAAAAATTTTCATTACAATGTTAACCTTCACGACTACCTCTACAATTCAAACACTAGTCCATCTGCCCATAATATAGCAAATGACCCAATCTATAACTGGACCATTGTCAATGAGGTCATTATAAACTTATCCCTTCACAAACATCAACCTTGGTTAATGGCCTTGTGCTTAATGGTCATGTTATCCAACACTTGTTAAGTCATAGTGTCATCCCTAAAATCATTGACTGCATCAACATCACACCTCTCCTCTCTATGTCACCTACTTTTGTATGACCCACACTCAGTTCAATGTGGAGAGTCTTTTAATTTGTTACACTGAAAATCTCACCATCATTAGGAACCCAAAATCTAATTGGAAGTATAATTTGGCCACTGGACACATGATTGTCTATCTACTTTAGGTCAAATACAACATTTCTTATCTTAAGGAGCCAGACCATATTCCTTCTCACTTCACAAATCACTCCTTTCAAACTTTCTATAATGAGAAATAGTGGCCAGTATAGGCTATAGCAGAGGCCGAAGAAGAGGATGCACTTGGATAGGGGGAGCCTTCATTACTAAGGGATGCATAGATAGAGCATTTTGTAAGGTTGGAGTTGAAGATTAACAGGCACATTGAGGAGTAGAGAGCTTGCTAAACAGAGTACCATCATCAGCATGTAGTGGACTAAGTTTGGTTTTAAGCTCAAGTTAATGTTTTATATGTAATTTTCTGACCACCACCGCCTAATGAGGGACCTTCTGGTTTTTAGATTTTCTTCTTTTTTTGTACTATATCCTGTGTTAGTTTTTTTAAGTAGCTAATGGCATGTGTTACATACTTCATGTTAATTACATTAGTTAGCAATTGATTAGTTGACTTTTTATCTATGTGTTTTACTTGTTGCGGTCTATGGGTTTTATATTATTCTCATATTTTCTTTAGAATTTTCCATATTTCTCTTATAATCAAGTAATCTTTGGAATCTATGTAGTTAAACTATGCATCAATAACTTAACCTAAGCATCAAAATTATTTATGATAATGTACATATCTATTTGTAATTTGAATTTCTTTGGGTAAATCACATCATTCTTTTTACTCTATTTTTCTTTACATTTTGTAACAAAGTATTTTGTATATAATTATTTGTGTGAATGTATGTGCTATTGCTAATTGTATAATGAATTAAACAACAACAATCAAGAGGCTGAGATGTTCAAATTGAGATAAAAGCTGAATAAAAAAAATCTCTATAATGGGGAGGTATCAATAAAAGGAAAAAATCCCTAAAGTGGGGAGATATAAAAAATATCCAAAGCATGAAGTATAAAATAATTTACATAATAATTTGCAATGCCCGAGTTTGACAATTAGGGACTCATTATAATAATTATATGTCTACTTGAATCATGCAATAGCTTTTCTATTTATATAAATGACATTTAAGCATCATTTTATTTTTGTAACAAATGTGCCTAAAAATTTCAATAAATTGACTAATGTTGTTTACTTAAGTTATGAAGTATCAATAAATGAACATAAATAATTTGAAAGGATAGTTAAGAAAATAGTTAATGATGCATATCATATCATCATTAAGCATTCTAAATTTACTTGCTCATAAAGATATGTGTTGAGAATATTGTTGACCTTATTTTTGGATGAGGTTAACATTAACTTTAAAATTAGTAATTAGGACACCTAATAGTAGATTAAAAACCTCCTAATTATGTGCTTAGGACACTACATTTAATGACCTAGTACATCTTCCTTGGGCTTGATCTAACTTAATGGGATTAAGTAGACTCAACCCAAATTCCAAAGTTTGATTAAATCAAACAAATCCAAATAAATCAAAATGAATAAATTCAAATCTAAATCAAAGTCAAATATAGTTAAACCATTTGACATAGGTTTGACTTAGGTGGGAGATCAAAGGTCAACCCACTAAAATTTGATCATATAAAATCATTCCAAATATTCTAAAAATTAAAATAAACATGTTTAATCATGAATCTAAAAAAATTTAAATTTATTTAGGCTTTTCCTAAGTTAATTATACCATTAGTTTAAATTAAATTAAATGGGTCCTATTGGGTTCAAACCAAAATCGAATTGAAATCAACTCAATTTGGTTGATTAAAATCATTTGAAAATGATAATTAAATATAATCCAACCCATCAATGGGTCTAATTTTGTCAAATTGGTCATTTGATCCAAATGAACCCAAGCTTAGCCCATGAAGCCCACTTTGGTTCAAATAGGTTCAAATTGAAATAAAATTGAAGTTAAATGAAATCAATCACTCCAAATCATCTTACACATGTGACCAAGCATGATTGGACTCCAAACAAAATTCAATTAAGTCAAATAGGTAATTTTAACCCAATTGAAATCAAGCTTAACCCATTTAATTCTAAATGGGTTTAAATGAAATGAAACCCAAAATTAATTCAAATTATAAATGATTTAATTAAATCAAATTTTAATCAACCATCAATTAAACATTGAAATAAAAACAAATGAATTAAATCAAAATCAAACACTTTGAATTCAAAGCTTGAATTGGGTTCAAATGTCCAATCTAATTCAAATGGAATTAGATTTGACCTCAAACTCACAATGTGTTTGATTTGGGAGCCAAACACTAGTCTAAGGTCTATGGTGGTTATGCAAAAAATCATAAAAATAAAAAATAAAAAATCAAAGGGGTGAAATTATGAGAGGAGAAGATTTAGAATCCATGAAAGGAATTAAAATTTTATTTCCCCTCCTCCATACCTCATCCACCTCTTGGCTTCAAGAAAATTGGATTCATTCAAATTAATTGAATGTCTCCAAAGATGAAATCAAGGAGGAGTTGGCTTCCTCCATTAGGAAAAAAAAGAGCTAGGAAGAAGGAAGGAGGAAGCCTGCTCTCAGCCAAGGGAGAAAAGGGGAGGAGATTCCTTCCTCCCCAGCAATTTCTTATCCAAATATACTCAAAAGACTAAGGGGACAAAATCCACTCTCTGGCCACCCTCCTGCCATCGATGATTAGAATCTGGCCACTTTGAATCTCATATACATGGCTCTCAACCATGCATAAAAATAGAGGAGGGAGAGCCTTTTCTCTCCTTATTTTCATCCCAAAATAGTCACAAAGTGGAGAGAAAAGAATTGGATCATTCCCTCGACCCCTCACTATCGGCAAGCTAGAGTTTGGCCAAATCTGGTAGCCCAATGTTTGACCTCTAATGGAAAAACACTAGGGGAAGTGTTTAACCTTAAAATGAATGTTCCAACATGTTCTAAAGGTTGAGGCAACCTCAAATGAATCCTCATTGTGACCCTCACTGCCAGCGAGCCAAAGAACGATCAAATCTGATGGAAAATGACTACATGTTGGTCTCCAAGGCATTTAGTAAGAAGGCAATCCACCAAATCACCTCCATAGCTTTGTCCCATTGAGGCAAAGGTATCTAAGTCAATCTCACCGTCGGAGATAGCCAAAGTTGAGGTATGCTTCACAACCAACCTATATAGTATTAAGTTTTGGTCCTTTATGAAGGAAATTACATCCCAATGATGATCAAATCGTACAGATCAATTGCAAATTGATCTTTGATAATTTTGCAATCAAAATTATGTCAAAATTGGCCTTGGGTCATCAAAAATTTGTTTGATTCAATGGACGGCATCCATCGCTCACTAGAGATGCTCGGGAAGTGATCTCTATCATCCATTGTTTCTATTTGGAACATATGGCCAAGATCTAGCCACACGATCTAATTAAACACTTTAAGAAAATCACGAAATGAATCGAGATAGTCCGATCTTCAATCGAATGGCCTGGATTCATCTCGCGTGGCACACTTTTGATGTGGCCCCCATGTGGAATCTGCATGGCCTAATGGTGTTGTGCCACATGGAAAAGGTGCCACGTTGGTGCCACCATTTTAAAATAGTAAATTCCATTTTAATTAATTAAAATATTATTAAAATTGCCTAAAACTTTAAAAAATTATAGAAAATTAAATATAAATAAAAAAAATATAAATGAGGGCTCTATGGATTCATCTCAATATGTAGAATCCATTAAACCTAAAATCCTCAATTAAATTTAGGAATATTTGGCATAATTTTACTTTAAATAAAATCAATTAAACTCAAATTAATCCCAAATTGTCAATCCAATTGAAATGAAACTTTGGAGAACTTAAATGGAGGTTAAGACACACCTTAGGAAAAAACTTTCTCGAATTATTGCAATGTAATTCAAGAAATATCAAATTTCAAAATCTAAAATTTAAATTTAATGAAATAAATTATGAAAATAAATTAAATCACTATAAACCAACATATCAAATATTAATGAAATTAAATACACCAATGAAACTCACAACAACTTAATAAATCACAGAATTCCTTAATTAGTAATTAATTGAATTAATTAATTAAAATAATTAACTTGAACATAGAAAAATTACAATAAATCAATCAAATTTCCAAAAATTATGAACAAAATCACTTTGGAAGCATCTTTCTGAGAGGAATCAAGGAAAAATAAAATCCCCAATTAATCCTCACTAAATTAAACTTAATTTAGGTTTTAATAAATTAATTAAAACTTTAATTATACTCTAATTATGCATCTTATTAAAATAAAACTTTGAAAATATGAAATTGGCATAAAACCTCACTTGACATAAAAATTTCAAACCCAATTGACCTTTGGATTAGGAATTGTTGAATTTCCAAATCTAGGGGTCAATATAAATCAAATAATAAACAAAAAAAAATTCATAAAGTAACTTAAAATAATCTTAATTAACACTAGAACATTTAGGATAGTTCTCTAACATCCTAAATCAAAGATTTTGATCACTTTCATACTTAAGGGTTAATAAACTAATAATGCATATGTTGACCTCACATTTGGAGTAAGGACTCACTCCTCCTCATCTAAGACTTAGGAACCTTCTAGACACTCGAATTTCTCTAATCATATGACACTTCTAATGACTAAGGGAACACTAAATCCAAGCCTAGAGACTTAGGAAACCACACCCTAAGCTTAGGTTTTACCTATCCTATAGCCTAAACTAAGACCCATGCTTGCCTACTCATCTAAAACCAACCTCAAGCCCACACAACCAACCTCAATTGAATCTTTATTTTATATCCAAGCTCTAAGCCAAATTGGCTTAGCCCCAAACCTAAGTTAATTTCACCATGACCATTGGATCCAACCCAAAACCTGCTCAAGTAAACCAAATCCAATTGATTTTTACAAATGCACTCCAACCATTCAATAAACCATTTCAAACCCCTCTAATACTTATAATCAAACCAATTGAAAAAAATAAATCCAATCAACCCAAGTTAGCCCATTTGATCTAAAAAGTCCAAATGATACAAAATCTAATCAACCTCAAATCAATTGCAATCAAGGCCACCAATTGAACCTAAATCTATCATTGAACCCTTCTCAATACCAAATTCAATCCAATTCAACCCAACCAACCCAATTGTTCCACTTAACCCAAAGTGGCCTAAATGACCAAGTTGACTCATACCTCAATCCAACCCAAATTGGATTGAATCAACCCATCCAATCTCCTCTGTAATAATTGTTCAACATCCTTGATAATCCAAATGCAATCAATTGGGTCAAACCAAACCAATTTGATCACTTGATCAAAGTTGACCCTATTAACCCATATGGACCAAAATGAACCAAATGTCATTCCAACCTCAATTAATTGTAATCAATGACTCCCATCAATCCTAAATTGAGTATTGAACATGACCCAACCACTAATTGGTCAGAACTAAGCCAATTTGGTCTCTTGATCCAAGTTGACCCAATTTGACCTAAAGGGACAAATTGAGTCAAATCAAATTATAAACCCAATTGATTAAAGTTGATGCCTCTAATCAATCACAAATTGATTATTGAACATGATCCAACCTTCAATTAAATCTAATTGGGTCAACCTAACACAATTGACCCCTTTAGCCCAAATTTACCTAAAGGGTCCAGTTGAATCAAATCCTTCCTAAATCCAAATTGATTCAATCCAATAGCTACAATCAATCTCAAATGATCAATTGAAACTAAACCAACCCTCCACCCAAGCCAATTTGGCCAATTTAACCAAATTGGACAACTTAACTCAATTGACCCAAATGAACCCATATGAGCCACAATCAAATCCACTTCAATTTGAACCAAACTAATGACACCAATACATTCTAAATCATCATTTGAACTTACCCAAACCCTTGGTTTGACCCAATTTGACCAATTGGTCAACATAGCCCAATTGAACTCCATTTGACCCATATGCGTCAATTTGAGCCAAACCATATCGAACCAAGTCCAAACCCAACCAAACTTGGCATGACTCATCCTTGGGTCACCATGGGCCAGCCCAAGTGGACCTAACCCATGGTGAACCTAGTTTGGGTCAAAACCTTTGAACCAAACCACTTAAATAAGATAAAATCCCCATTTGGATGGGTTCACCCACTCCCCAAGCCTTGGAAACCACCCTTAGCCCTTCTTGGACACTATGACCACTGACCCAACCTTGTTGGGTCTAGCCTTTGTCCATGATAGAGTGAACTCACCCTTAGTTCTCCACCGGTTCATTTAGAGGAAGAGATACACCCCATGCCAGCCCATGCTGCAGCTTCAGCTTCTCAAGCACCTCCACCTCCAACAATCAATACCTTGAGAACTTCTTAAAGTATAACAAAATTCCCAATTCTCAGTGCTTTCCATCACCGATGAGACCAACCACCATTCAAAACAGAGAGCCCCATCCAACCTCACCAAAACTCCACCAAACTCAAATTAACTCTTCTCACACCTTCCCCTCACTCTAGTGAGTCGAAATAAATCAATCCTCGGTCGATTTTACCACCGAAAGGAACTCCAAGACCAACTCCGATGAGTTTCATGGTGGTGCTTGGTCCATAGAGGAATCGATAGGGAAGAAGCTTGAGTTCTTCTCAATAGGGCATCATCTCTTAAAGATGAAGCTACCTCAGTTGACAGAGTACTGATCTCTTGCTTCAACGAGATAATACTTCAGCAAACCATAGATTTTCCTCTATGTGTTGGCCTTTTATAAAGTAAATTATGATTGGACACATTTTCCATCGTATTATCTTCTTAGATCTCCTCCCCACATGTTTTGGAGTCGATCCCATCATCCTACATGCTCTAGCGAGCTCAGATCAAGCGACAAAAGACAAACGGTGTCTGTCTTGCAATGCTCAGTGGACTATGGATCATCGATTGTCCATTCTGCATGATTAAAATGGACGATCATGATTTAATCTGTTATATTTTTTGATTTAACTCAATAGGAACCATGTGAGTATTCTTTGTCATTCAATCCGAGATCAAATAGTGAGGACGAAACTACATCCATTACCATTAAGTCGGTTATCACATTGGATGTTTTAAATAACCTATCTAATGGTACCACATGGAAAGCACTGTCGCGTCAGCTTCAGCATGGCTCTGACAGTTTAAGAGATTAATTAGGTGATTAAAATGTAATTAAATGGCCAGAACTTTGAAAATTCATAATTAATTGTACAAAAATCTACAAAATACAAATAAACCCATTTTAACGGGTAAAAAAGAAGAAATTAATAAAAATAAAGTCCCCAATGTTTGATTAATAAATAATGATTAATTAGGGTTTGAACTTTAGGCTAATTACCTTAGTTAAGGCTTAATTACTTGGCCCATTGATTCCAAATTTATTTAGTTAATTTCATGGGATGTCCTCTGCCTCCCATAATTTTTTTGGAATTTATTCGCCATGTAATTCAAAGAATTTGAAATTCTAACCCTAATCACCCTCCTTAATCAATTTAATAATTATTTAAAAAAAGCTAAATAGTAAAAAAATTAATTGTTAATGATGATTAATCATGTTAACATTGTGAATGGTGAGGGGAAATAATTAGTCCCTCTTTCCTAATTATTTTCCAAAGTATATTTCCATAGGAGGGTTAATTAATTTATGGCTTAATTAGGGATTAATTAGGCAATTAATGATAAAGTAAAAAATTAAATTAAAATGATAATTGGTTCAGTTAATTTAAATTCAATTTATAGGTTCTCTTTATGTGTTTAATAACATAAAGACCCTTAAAGAACTTATGGTTAACCCATGGGTGTGGGAAAACCATATAAGTACTTAACTTAGATCCTTCCTTAATCTAATTAACTCTTAATTATGAGCTTAACTGCATTAGGCCCCTTTTGGTGCATTGCAAATTTTAATTTCTCATTGGCATATCATTAGAGGCTCTTGATTGAGTAGTTAATTAAACTAAAGAAGCTTATGAAACAAAAATTAAATTAATTGCTTAATGATTTGAACTTAACCAATCCATAAAATTTTCTTAATTAGTTTTCCTTAAATACATTAAATCACTAACATAGGATGGGACAAAATAGCAAATATCATTTCACCTCTTTAGGTTTTTAATAATTCAAATCAAAAATTAAACTTCATAATAAATTTGGTTAATCTTAAAGAATTTTATTTGACTTGATTATCCTTAGGAATTAATATGATTGAATGTATTATGTGGCAATGTTTAATTATTCCTTTTCAATCATTATAAATTTGTATTCCATTTGTATCATGTATTTATGTTTTCAAATAAAAGAATCAAGTGAATATGGTTATATATGTATAAGTTGCATGTGTTGAATTAATCTTATTATGCGGCATGGCTTTTATTACTAATAAATCTTAAATTATTTTTAAAATTATAAACTAATGATGAAGATTTAAAGTGATGTTGGTTATGAATATTCTATGTGATTTACATTTGCTTATATTTTAAACATGTTAAAGGGTTGTTCTATTTTCATGATTCATATGTATGTTTATATATGTTTCAATGTTAGCAAGTATATATTCTAGATATCTCGGGAACACGAGAATTTAAGTAGCCCCAAGGAGGTCTTAGATTATCTCACTTTCCTGGTTTAACAACAGCACATACTTGCTTAATTTCATTCATATGTATACATGTATTATAATTTGGATAGAGCTTTACTTTACATGAGTAGATAAATTTACTAATATACAATCTTTTGTTTGATTTTAATTCTTATGTCTATGTAGATATTTATATGTATTTAAGATAGCAAGTATATAGTTTAGACATCCCAGGAACATGAGGCTTTAAGTAGCCCCAAGGAGGTCTTAGATTACCTCACTTCCCTGGTTTACTAATGACACATATTGGCTTAAATCTTTAATACATGTGCATGTATACTTGGCTAAAGAATGAGATCTCTCTTTTCTATCAAAAATATATGCATTAACAATCATTCAAGTGTGCCAAAAATACATATATGTACATTGCATGTATAGGTATGTTAAGCTCAATATTATATGCATGATATTGATGATGGAAAGGAATGATGTAACATTATCCATGTGATAGTAATTCAATCTCATTAATCTTAAGATACCTTTCATGTTTGAATAAGATTCTTAAAGATTAACCCAAACCTAGGATTAATAAAAATGTTTAATAATTCATTCACTAAAAGAAACCAAAAATCATAATAACATGCCTTTAGAAAATAACTTAGGGTGGAGATGAATAGGGTGAAGCCTTTTTTCTCTCTTGATAACAAATAGATGCTAAGTAAATATTAAGTAAAATAAAAGAAAATATAAATTAAAATCCACCAATCCTTTTAATAAGTTAAAAAATTCCAAGCTTAGATAATCATAATCCTAAAGCCTAGTTATGATATATCAAACTAAGCCTTAGCACACACATTAGAAAATTAAGTCACCGCTTCTAGCTTTAAGTTAGGATGATGTATATTATAATGTTATATTTTATTTTGTGATGTAATATTTTAGACTAGATGTTAGGATTATTTATGCGTAGACTGGATGTTAGGCCGTTATTAGTCTAGTGATATTTTCTGTAGAGGATTATGCTAAAGCGGTCACTAGCATAATAAACAAATATAAATTATTTTGCTTGCAGGTTGCTTATCCCCCTTTGCATAATTAGCATTAGGACAAATGGTCTTGGTTACTCATATGTGCAGGGTACTAAGTCTAAATTTATGGAATATAATTGCTTGGTTTGAATGCTTGTTTGGCTAACATCTATTTTCCAGGTGTAGTTATATTTTATTTTTGATAAACATGTAATTTTATACTAGAAATTAGGATTAGTGTTATGTGGTTTAGGATGAACTATAGCTTGAAGGCAAAGACCTAGGAGGCCCTATGAAGCTTGGAGCAAAACTAAATCAAAAGGAGGAAAGAGAGATGAAGAATGAAGACCCCATAGTATTTATTTCATTGTAATTATAATATTCTTTTGTAATCTAGGTTGTATAAGGGTAGAGCTTGGCTACTCAACTTCTTTTATTTTTTAGGGTGTATGGAGGTACCTGACAGCACCAACCTTTTATTTTCTTATGAAATTTATAAATCTTTGATTGTCATGTTTAGCTTGCGCAATAGAAATGACATATTTTTCATAGGATTCTTAAAGCTTGATGATTGAATGTGTGGCTTGGATACAATAGGCTCTTTAGGATAAAATTAATTTTTCTACCCTTACTAATAGCTCATAATTAAACATTAAACATAACTCATAAACTCATCTTAAAGCCTATGTTATAATCAAGATAATTAAAAGATTTAGTAACCCCTTAACTAAATGATGTATGTTCTAATAATCATGCATAACATCTTATTTCGCTCTTGAATAGGGAGGGTCTCCATTCTTACATGATAGGAGAATGCTTGACCTTTGAGGGCACCCCTTGTAGTAGAGAATACCTCCTCCCACTGATTAGCCCATAATCTTACTTCATCATGCTTTTAGGTATAATTGACCTAAGCCTTCATCCAAATGAACCTGTGAAAAATGATATAAAATATTCTAAAATTTTGAATTAGTTTAAGTCATGTTTTCAAGTCAGTCATGATCTAGTCTCTTAAGGAGTGAGTTTATGACTCTAGTCTCCTTCCTAATTAAATAATAGCCTAGCTATCTTACATTTACATAAGACCAGCCTACATGAATTTGAAGCGTAGGAGGTGTTATCTAGAGACCACTCTAGGAGATTATAAGTCCAAAAAAGTCAGGAAGGGTTTATCCTCTCTTATGGAGATAAACCAACATGTCTCATTTTTTTATTAGACTTAAGTCATGATTTTAGCTTATGCTAAAGCATCCTAGATTTAGGATCTAAGGTTGCTTCTTTCCATCATGCTACGAGTATAAGTTCTCAACTCTTAGGCATTTTCATAATCTTTTGTTGATGGATTATAAGCCCTAGCATTCTAATAAAATTTCAACTAAAAAAAATAAGCTCTCTCTTTTAAACATATAAAGCCTCACTATATGGTAGACTGGAGTGCTCACTAGGCTTCCTAGTATCATGAGTGCTCCCTACTTATCTTCCTTTGGAATATGAAAATAAGTCTTCCAAATTGAACTTTCCCACTTAATTTTAAAAAATACCTAGTTCTTTGATAGTTTAACTTTGAAGTCTTTGGAGATATTTATTGAATACTTTAATCCAGAGTATTCTTAGAAAATTTTCATTCCTCAGGATGTAATTATCTATGGAAGCTTGTTTCCATAATGAACTAAAGAACCTGACATAAAATAAACCATACTTTACTTTTTCATATAAAGTAGGAAAAAGATATCTAATATATACGAATACCCATTTACCTTAGGAGCCCTTATTAGGTGATTAGGTCCATTGTAGGGTGATGCCTCCATCTTTTGAGATGGTACATCATACCTTAATGTTGCACCCATTCAATTCAATAAGTATCCTCTAAGATCTATATGGTGTCCACACGAGCTCCAAATTAAAACACCACAGCATTAAGTTTAATTAAACTATAAGGTTAACAAACTCATAATCAAACCAATAATACAATCCTAATCCATAATTAATGTAAATTAAGAATGGTTTAAAACACTAACCTAAGTGTCTTAGGTTAACATAAATTAATGAATCAACAAAATTCAATAAACATAAACATAATTCTAATAAAACATTAATGAAAATAAATGTTAAACAAATTCAAACCAAATCAAATGAAATAAATCAAATTAAATTAAAAATAAACTAAATCAAGAATAAAAATTAAATTAAATCAAAGAAATGAAATGAAGAATCAAATTCCAAAAGACTTCAAATTTATAAAACATTAATCCAAACTTCAAATAGAATTCAATCCTAAATCATCTATATGAATCTAAAAAAGATTAATTAAGATACTTAAGGATCTTAGTTAGGCCTTTGAGATGGGTCTTCATCTTAAAGATGAAGGTTTTACCACTAAGGGTTAGGATGTTGAATAAAATGGGTTCCACCGAAAAGTGGAATCTATTCTACTCTTCATTCTCGAAAACCTAAACTTCACTTTAATAAACTAAAAGTGAACTTGAAAATAAAAAATAAAAATAAATCATTTGAATTGAAACCATCTAAAGGTAAGTTAAACAAACTCAAAATTCAAATTCAAACTTGAACTAAAAAGGCTAAGTAAAGTCTTGCCACACAAGCCTATTCCCTTCACAAACTAGATCATTAGGTCATAGACCGTAGACTTAGGTTAGGTCATTTTGTGATACTTTATGATACTCTGTGTTGTGATGTGATGTACTTTTCATGTCTTTGTGGTGTACTATTTTAAATTGCATGTCTAGGATTGTTTGCCCATTAGACTGAATGATAGGACTTTTTATTTAGAACTAACATTGTCTTCTGTAGGGGGCTATGTTAGAAAGGACTATCTTCATAAATAAATTAAAATGTTATTTTCTTGCAAGTGTGCTTATGTCCTTAAGCATAACCCAATAGGATAAGTGGGCTTGGCTAGTAACTAATGCTAAGCTTATATGTTTATAAAATATAACTGTTATGTATTGTTTATAGTTTCATGACATTTGTTTTGGAGGGCTTCAGATTCATTTTTGAATTTAAAATGTAAATTTAAGCTTATAATTAGGTTATAATCTATAGGGTCTAGGATTAGCAGGAGCTGACACCAATAGAAGATAGGTGTAGTGGCCTCTTGTGAAACCCAATGAAGGTCCTTAGAGAAGGAGACAATCTTATAAAGAAGACCCATAGCGCTAAACTTGTAGTTCTAGATCGGACTGTATAAGGGTAGAGCTTGGCTGGCTGTTTCCTCTTTCTTTTGGGGTATACAGTGGTACCTAGCTGCATGAGCCTTTCTTTAAATTAAATTGACTTAATTTATTTTGGGTGTGTAATAAAATTAACCTACTTCTCTAGGTTTCTTTCTATGTTGTGCTTTCTATGATGAATGTCTGGACGTAGGCTCATAAGAAAAATTAAAAATTTTACCCACTTAAATCTAATCAACTAAAACATAAAACTTAAAACCTCACATAAACTAAAGCCCTAAGAATAACTTAAAATTAATTAGAAATAATTAGCTCTCAAAAATCATATAATCATATTGCTCTAAATTCTTGAATTTGGTACTTCACCCATTGCACATAAGGGACATCTAACCTATAAGGATGACCACCTTCTTAGGGAAAATTTATTTGGTACAGTAGGAGTGTATGGGCATGTTCTCAATAAATTCCACATAAAGATGTTCTCCACCCAGCCAATGATCATTCCAAATATCAATCAGTCCCTCACCAAGGTCCCAAAAGATCAAATTTTTTGCTTCCTCCCTATGCAACAACATTTATTTCCATATTGCAGAGTCTGTAAGCTTCCTTTTTATAGTCATTGGATGTGAGTTAATGCAGTATTTCTTTAGCATGAAATTAAACCAAAGTGAGTTGTTCTCTCTAAGTTTAATCCATAATTTTATGGTGTTACATTTGATATTCTCCTCAATTATCTTGAAGCCCAGTCCAGCTTTACTAGTCAGTTTGCACAGCTTTTTTCAACTGGCATAATAGATGGATTTAAGTTTATGACTCCAAATAAATCTATTTAACATCCTCTTAATTTTTTGTTGGATAGTTTTGGGAGTGTGTTAAACTTGAGAAGTGTAAAGTGGAATTAAATTGAGAATACTTTTAACTAAGGTGATTCTCCCTCCAAATGAGAAGAATAAGTTTTCCCAAGTGTTGAATTTGTTTTGTATTTTGTCAATGAGATCATAGAATAGGGAAGATGTTAGCTTGCCTTTAGAGAGCTTGATTATGAGGTACGTGAGAGGGACTTTAGAGTGAGTGAATCCAGTCTTCTCAGTGATCCATTTGATTTTGATTTTATTGATCTATTTGCCTATGATAAAAGGACATTTATTAGTACTTAAAGATATATTAGAGATATTCATGAAGTCCTTGATAATTGCCAAATAGGTATTGATAGCTTTCTTGTTCCCATTGCTGAATAATAGGAGATCACCAGCCAAAGCCTGGTGGGTGATGTTACTATTCCAAATGGTGTGGAAATTAATGTTTTTTTTTTTTTTGAATTAGAGACACTGCTCAACTTTCTGGAGAAAAATATCCAAAGCCAATATGAAGAGGGTGGAGGAGAGGGGGTCACCTTGCTTAACACCCCTATTAGCTCGAAAGAAGCCACTTGATTGCCCACTGAGTAAGATCTTGTAATGGCTATTGGAAAGAAGTTTCTCCACCAACTTATAGAATTTATAGGTGGAACCTCTTTCTTTAAGAAAATTGAGTAAGAAATCTGAGCTAATAGTATCAAAAGCTTTCTTTATGCCAATCTTCATCATCACATTACCTCTTCTACATCTTTATCAATGACCTTGATCAATTCTTGAGCAAGCAATATGCTGTCAATAATGTTCCTACCTTTTATGAAGGTTGGCTGATTTGGAGAGATGAGATATGTGAGAAGCTTTTGGAGTCTATTGGCAATGATTTTGCTGATGATCTTGTTAATGGCAAGGATTAGGAAAATGAGTCAAAACTTGTCCCATGTGTGGAAATTTGTTTCTCTTGGAATCAAGATGAAAGTTGATGTGGTAAAGTATTTGTGGCAGCTCATATCTTTGAAAAAGGTTTGTATACCTTTGATGACTTTCATCTTAATGACATTCCAAGATTTATGATAGAAAAGTGCAGTAAAACCATCTGGGCTAGTAGTTTATAGCTATCTATTAAGTTAGAGCATTTCAAATCTCCTCCTCCCTAGGAATTAAAGTGAGATCATTATTAATTGAAACTTTGTAAAAGTTAAAGAAATTTCTATTATGATCATAATTTGTGTTGTTGTTATGAAACTAACTTAGAGAGTTGGTAAAGTAGTTAGTGTAGTCTTCCAAGATGCCATCTTGGTTGATGATCCAGTTACCATTAGAGTCTTTAATCTTATTGACCCACTTCTCCTCCCTCTTCTTTCTAATGCAAGCATGAAAAAAATTGACATTTCTATCTTCATGTAGGAAGTTATGAACAATAGCTTTTTGCTTATGGAAGTCCTCCTCTCTATTAATAAATCCTTGAAGTTCTAGTTGAAGGCTTTCAAGTTGGATTTCAAGGTGAGAATTAGCAATGTAGACCATATGGGATATCTTTTATTCTATTTTGTCAATCCTTTCCTTAGTAACTTTAATTTGTTAATGGATGTTGCCAAAAACTTCTTTTTCTATTTTTTTAGGCCTTGAGTAATGATCTTGTGAAGGGTCCATAGATGTATCCAATGGTTGTGGTGCTCTCCACCATGCTAAAACTTTGAAATGCAGTTAATAAAATCAGGTTGGGATGCCCACATGTTAAGAAATCTGAAAGGATGGTGTTTTGGTTTAATGATATGATTGAAACTACCAGTAAGGGGGAGTGGTCATAAGCTATTCTAGCAACGTGTTGAACTTCCAAAGTGCAGAAAAATGTGTGCTAATCTGGGTTAGTGAGAATTCAATCTAGTCTTTCCCATGTTCTCCTTCACTTCCATGTAAATGGTTTACCTCTAAATCCAAAGATCAAACAAAGTTGATTTTACCTCATTCAAGAACTCTAAAATGATGGATAAGCTTATTTTTTTTTCCCTTCTGTTTGATAGGACTAGTAATCATGTTGAGGTCTCCCCCAACTAACCATCACCTAGAGGTAGTCACACCGATTTGCTTCATGTTGTTCCATAACTCCAATCTATGTTGACGGTTACAAGTAGCATAACTGATAGTGGCAAAGATGCTGAAGTTGGTGTCTTGCAAATGGAAGTGTAAGTATTGATTGGAATCAACAAGGACTTGAATTTGGAATTGAGGCTTGTAGAATAGCCAAATTTTGTTGCTGATGTTAGCACAAATGTTAAAGTTGGGAAATCTTCTATTGATCTTTTGAAGATTTCGTATATGTACAAGAGGTTCTAATATGGAAAATATCTCAAGTTTGTATGATCTCACAAGGCTTCTAAGTCTATTAGTGGCATTGACATTATCAATGCCCCTAATGTTCCAAATCATAATATTTGTCATTTAGGGGTAGAGTTACTTCTAATGGATCTTCTAGAAGTGCCTTCTCCTCTTGAGCTATTGCCTACATTCTAAAATTTGTTTGCCAAAAGATGTCTCAGTTCCTTAGTTACTTTTTGCATCTATTTCTTACTTTTATGGGTGTGCCAATCTTCCATAGCTAAGTTGAGGATGTCATCATAATGTTCTTCAGCAGATAGATTAACTTGGTTTTGATTTTTAGTAATCATTTCATTATTCAATTCAGGTTGTGCTTGCTGGAATGGTGTAGAACTGCTGTCAGGAAGATCATTTACTGATAATAGATTTTTAACAAAAGGTGTTTCATTTCTCAGATGACTGATATTTACTTCAATAGCAAGTGTGTAGTCAATCTTGGAATTTGGGCAATCTTGATGGGTTTCTTGAATAGGGGATAGTAGAGCTGTAAGAGGTATTTCAGCATGGAGATTATTTTCCCTTGAGTGATCAAAATTCAGTCTCCTTTTAGATTCCATATATTGCATTTCAGAATTACCTGAATGGAGGTGCTATGGGTCTTCATTATTAAGTTGTAAAAGGGTTTGGTTGTTACTATTATTAGCCATTATTGTATCAAATTGAAAGGAGATTGAGTTATCTTGATTGGAAGTGTCAATTGGCTGCTTATTCCTCTCATTCTTATTGATTCTCAACTCAGGATGTGCAATGAAGAACTTTTCTAAATTAGGACCAAACATTCTACATTGTCCATAATACAATGGCTTTTGTTCCACTTTTTGCCATTACCCATTGGATTGTGTGCATATCCAAATTTCATCATTATAAGCAACTGTTATGTTCATTTTCATAATGATTCTTGTAGTAGATGGTTTGGTTAGGTTGTTGGTGGGTGTGTCAAGTTTTAGGAGTCAACCGTATATAGCTACTATTGAGCAAAGGATTGCTTGTTAAAGAGGTGCAAGTCCAGGTAATTTAATCCAAATGGGGGCAATTGGAGGTTCTATGTTGTAGTCAAAAGAAGGAGTCCTCTTTATGAATTTAACTGGTACATTATCAATGTGGTATAGCTTTTTAGAGAAGAGTCTAGCATAGTCTCCTTCTTTAAAGAGTTTAATCATGATGTGCCTTCCAACCAAAAGGCCAACCTTCCAATCTCCAACAAGTTTCAATTCATTGAAATGGTTTCTTATAGTGTCTATCTTAGGATGCTTGTAGGAAAATTTTCCATCTAGGGTGAACTTGAAAGGCTCAACCAGGTTCCATGTTTCTAATTTAGTAAGCAAATAGCAGGTTTTCCACTCTTCCTAATAACTTTTCTAAGAAGGGAGGAGCTAGAGCCTTCGACAAAAGTCTCATGAAACAATTGTGGGAAAAGTAGGATATTTGGGTTGGGGGACCACCATCAGCCATTGAACTCCCAACCACCACATGAGCATAGGAGGCGGACACCATGGGCAGTGGGGTGGTGGAAGAACACAAGAAGAAATGGACGAAAGAGCTAGGAATCCAGTGAAATAGTAACTAAGTATAGAGGGAGAAACATACTTAGACGGAGAGCCATCGTGAGTATGTCATTTTTTTATCCTTTTTGATGAGGCAAAAGGGGGAGTAAAGTTTAGTGATCCATGTTTTCTTTTATTTTGCATCCTTTGCATGCCTTTACATCTTTGCAAATCATTTCACTTTTTACAGGCATAATTTAAGGAGTGGGGTCACAGGGCTACTTCATTATTATTTCCACCTATTTAAACTCCCAAAACATAAGCATAAATATTTTCCATCATCAAAAAGAGGGATATTGTTAGCCCCATGAGTCTTCACTTAATATTCAAAGTTTAAATGATCACAAATATGTCTAGTTAAACAAATTATTTTTTTCACTGATTAGTTGTGTATGCAGGGTGTGTTAAATCTATAATGTAGGAATCAAAATCAAGCATCAAAATCAAGATTTACTCTGGAAGCATGAACTATGGCTGATTGTGAAAATGCTTGATCAAGGATTCATGAAGCTAACAAATAACAAAAAATTGTTACCATAAGATTTGTAATAAGTTTAAAATTTGTATTATCTTATATGGTATTTGTATTTTAGTTTTTTTATTTTATATTTGACATGTGAATGAAAAATGGAAACCAAGCACACACACAGACACACATACTTGAGAGGATATAAAAATAAAATTTTTTATAAGTAAATTGTACTATATTATGGCCCTATTTTGCAAATTACTTCTATAGTTATATTTAAGTTAGTTAAATAAAACTTTTCCAAAATTGTACTGATCGTATAGAATAATTTGAATCATACTATATGATTATCCATTTTTGTTAAATTTTCAGCCAACTTAATCAAGTTAGTTATGCCTAAAAATTTGTCAAATTAAGTTGATCGTACATCATGATTCTATTCATACTTTAATATTTATTTTTGTTAATTATGACAGTTGCCAGAATTAATTTGGCTAATTATAAATCATATCAATATTGAATGCAAAAAAGTTATAATTTGTACTACTTGTATAGTACGATCCATGATCGCATGGTGCGAGTAATTATGGCTATTTGGGATGACCTCATTATCCAAGGCTCTAACACTAGAAAATTAAACTTATCATATAATATGATTTGGATTAACTTTTAAAAAAATAAATGTAATAACTTTTTATTCAACACTATCATTATAAATACCCCCTTTGGGGGGACTTAACTCAAAAATTTTGAAAATGAAAATTTCAAAAAAGGCTTAGGAAAGAGTGCTTTTCTTAAGAGAAAAGTGGGGAGATCTCTCTCCTATTTTTTTCTAAGGAATTTTTGAAGGTTGTACTTGATTGTTTATTTCTCATTTATCTTGCTTTATGTCACTAACTTGAGATTGTGTTCTTTAGTGTGAGAACTTGCGTAGGTTTTTTTTCTAAGAGATTTTTCTTTGTACCTTTTGTGAGAGAGTGGCGTCCTTCTTGCCATGAAAGAGAAGGGGAGTTGGTGCATGATTTCTCTATTTCCCATGAAGAAGAGAGGCTTCTCCATTTTTGCAAGTTGCGCCAAAGGAGAGATAATAGATTTTGGAGGAGATCTGGAGAGTGGACGTAGGTCAGTTGGACCGAACCACTATAAATGTTGTGTTCCACTTTTCTTTTCTTTTTGTTTATTGTTCTTTCAATTTGATTAGATTGATGTATTTTTCTTTTATGTTAAACTTTTGGTTTTTCTTTATTTTAAAAATTTTAAAAGCACAATAGACCCCCTGACCCTCCTTCCCTCTTGGGTGTGCTAATAGTTACATTAATGACAAATAACTTATATTATATGTAATGTTCCTTAAGATAGCGCCTTATATAGGAAATATTTTTTATTACACTTAAAGAGTCTTAGTATGCTAAAAAGTAAAAGTTTGATATAGACAGGATTGTAAGTCTAGAGTCAAATAGCTCATGTTAAGTATAATTGAGATATCTGTTTTTTTAAACCACTTCTCTACATATATAGAGATTATAAGTCCTACATCATTTTAGGCTTCTTTAAAAATTGTTTGTATAGAATATTTCTATTTTATTTTCTTAGTTTAAGGTCATGAGACCAACTCTAAAAGATAGAATTCATGATTACTGATAGAGCATCTCACGACTGGGTTGGATTGACTACTTCTTAAACTAATTGACTTTGAGTTTGACATTCTAGGATGATGGATACATGAAATCTTTCTACCATTTTTTTTAATCTTCTTTCCTTTACCCACTTACCACCTTGTGCTCATTATACACTTTGTTGAGTCCTTCGTAGTTCAATGATCATTATTATCATTTAGGATTTCTGTATACTAAGTTGCCATTTCATTTGATGTATATTAAGTTTCCATCTTGTTTGATTATAGTAATTTACCCTCTATCTTGTAAATTGACACTTAACTATTCTATTGTTGAATCACGAGCCCTCCTTAGTTTACTCAAGAAAGAAAATCAAATTAAAGATATAATTTTAATTATCAAGATTTTATTATGAATGTGTCCACGAGTGCCATTAAATAAAAGAAGCCTAATCCCTTTAGGAAATTGGATAATCCACATTCTCATGATTTTTATTAACTCAAAAAGATATCGTCAAATAAATATTTGCCATGAGTTGAGATGAGAGGTGCTCTGACCTTACAATGATTCTTTTCTCATCTCTCTTATGAACTATTTTATATGAAGTTCATATCAGGATAATGCATTTTCTCACACCAAGGATTAAGGAAAATTCTTCACCTTGGAGGTTGGATGCTTCAGGAGCAGTGCTATATGCCCTATAATATGGCCTAGTAAATATCAATGGCATGATTCTCTTAAAGTAACAGCTCACATCTCATTTGTACATTTCACCACATTATAATTAAATCAACTAAAGTTTCAAAGGTTTTTTATTACAAGTCCATAAGATCATGCATGGTAACTTATGCAAAATCAAAAATAATTTTATAAAGATCTCCTCTAACTTGCCAAAAGTATTAAAATTTAGACAAGTTAGCACAACACTCAAGTGCAAATCATAATAAATATGTCATAAATAATGGAGAAGGAGGGCATCATTATTGCTGATGTTACAAAAATGAACCTTGTACTAGGCAATAAGAT
Source organism: Cymbidium sinense (assembly GCA_021442155.1). NCBI lineage: Eukaryota > Viridiplantae > Streptophyta > Magnoliopsida > Asparagales > Orchidaceae > Cymbidium > Cymbidium sinense. Next base: position 89,733,739 of record CM038219.1, read on the forward strand.
GGCATGGATTGCTAGTCCCCTTTTGAGTAAAATTAGGAGTATTATGTCTTTTAAATAATAAGACTAGTTCCTCTTCAAAATATGATCTTTCTCTTTTAACTGAAGACCCACCTTATAATGCTACCAACATAACTTTGACTTTCATTTCTACTATAGATCTAATATGAGCATCATATATATACCCACTAGGGGATATTATAGATGACATAATAATAGGTGGCCCTACAAATAATATGGGCTTTAATTTTGTGGATGTAGGTTGAGCTTGAGTTTGATGAAGTTGATTTAATTGAGGCATAGAATGAGTATCATTTTGTAACATCTTGACATGTAATTTGAGCTATCAATGTGGGCATATGTTAGCGATTATTTGTCAAATTTATTTTTTGAGTTTTTAAATAAAAATATATTTTTTATCTTGTTCTAGAGCTAACACGTTTTTTTTCTTAGAACTTGATGATTCACTTTATTCTTCTCCATGAATATTTTTTAAGAAAACTTCCTAGGAAGATTCACCATTTTGGCTAGGTTATCTTTTAGAATTTTTAGTTACCATAACATTTGTAATAAGAACCTTCTCATTGTCATCCATAGGAAGATCATCATATAAGTCATCTCATTCATTATGATTTTTAGCAAGCATAGTTTCATTAAGAAAAAAAAAAGGTTAGAATAGATGATGCTTTTTATCGAGATAAGATGAGCACCGAGTCAACAATTTTCCATTCTTGTCGATGGAATTAGAAGGATATTCAAAAGGTTTCAAGAAAATATATAAAGTGGTAATTTTAGGAGAGTCCTTTTTCTTATTCATTTTTGTTGCATTCTGTAGGAAGAGGGAGTCTTTTCAAATATCTCTCTTTTGAGTACCATCATGCGCCTGATAAAGGTTTGAGGGGAAAGTAAATCTCTAATCTTATCATAAGAAATGTTAATATGGTGCTTAGAAAAAAGTAAAATCTTTTGTTCGGAGCCTTATTTAAATGAAGATTGATTGAGATTTGATATACAATTAAAATATATTCAAAAATGTTCATTTCATGTTCGAACCTAATAAATAACTATTAAATAAGATTCAAACTAGATTTGAATTAGGTTAAAATAATGATTTAAAATTTTTTGAACAATTTTTTTGTTTGACCCTTTTTCTTTTATTCTCTATCTAATTATGTATTTAGACACCATCAAAATGACTTTAATTCTTTTTCTTAAGCAGAATATAAAGCATATAACTCATTATAAAATTTCTTATACTATTTACTTATAATATTATATAAAGATAAAAAAACTACCTTGTGGCTATCAAAGTTAGAATGAACTACTTAATTCAATTCGATTTCCACATCACATCCTAATGTGTTGAGGAGTCTTAGATAAAAAGTTGATCAATGTTGCTCAATATTCAAGACAGATAGTTCAATAGAGTAATTTTACAGTATTTTTACAGTAATTTTACAGTAATTATATGTATGTTTTCAAGGCAGTTAGTTATTAATATTAATATATATATATATATATATATATATAATTGATAGGTTGTGAAACGCAACTCTACATCAAGTAATGGGCCACGAGACCTTTCTACCACGGGGGGCCTAATCGTTTTGTGCTATAAATGAGTTCGACCTCGTGTGGCGGAGGAATGGCGTTTCTGTTTTCCCCCACACTTGAGAACAGCCTTTCTCTTTCTTGCTGAACGAGAAGAAGAGAAAACCCGATTTTGAAGAGGGAAACAGATCTGCGCGCGCCCCTACTTCTTCGGGCTTCTGCACCGTCTTCCATTTTTCCTCTTGTTATCTTACTCTAGTTGTCAGCTTCCGGTTCCAAGGTATTCGCTTCTATCCATGTTTATATGTTTCTTTCCGCGGTCCGATTGCATAGGTCAATTTCGATCAAGGATGAGATTCATGGGGGGCTTTATTGGACCGGATGGTTTTAAGAAATTGGGATTAGTTCGCGGTTCGACGATCGAACTGACAATCATCCTTGGTTCTAGTAGGTTCAATGCCAGACTGGTTTTTTGGAGTAATTGTACCAGCTTTATGATGGGCTCGTCCGGTCTGGTTTTAACAACATTATTTGGAACTAATATTTATTTAATTGTTTTACATGATAGCTTGATCTATGTTCTTTAAAACTAATTTCCTAGTTTGTGGTGTTCAAGATTTATAGTGGATGGATGGTACATGACTTAATCTGTGGCTTGGTTTTGTCCGTCTTTTAGCAGTAGTTGTCTAAATTAACTCATCGATAGGCATGACCTTGACTGGTTGATGAATTACCTCAAACACCTGAGACTTGTGAAGCTCTGTGGATAAACAGTTTAGTTGTTAAATGTCAAATTCTCATTTTCTTCTATGAATCTCATGTAATGTAGTTCATAAACAACTTATTAGGTGAACATCAACTTCAGCAGAGTTGATAACTTGATATAGCAGACAAATGAATCTAGTTTGCGCAGCTTTTCTGCTCTCTGTATTTTTTATAAGTGGTTGTGTTTCAGTCATATGCTTGTGAGGTTCTTGCATGCTGATTTATCACATTGCTATACAGGTGCTACTTACCCATGGAAAATACATTTCAATTAGATACATTTATCTTATTGATAAGCTGATTGGGGGCAACACTTTGTTTTTTAAAGATTAATATAAGATGGCTCGAAAAGGAAGCAGACCAAGAAATGGACTTGATCACAAGACAAACAAATTTCAAAATGTAATTCCAGGATCATTGGATGCTTCTTTCATTGAGAGCATGGAAGAGAAAGGGAAAAGTGAGCAGAATGATCTGTCAAATGGAGATTTGCGATTCAAATCAAGCAGTCCTTTTGCTGAGCGAGCAACAAATACCGAGTTTACTGGGATTGCTAGGAATTGCAAGCGAAGAACCTCTGATGATTTAAGGGAGAAGTCAGGTGATAGGATCATGAGTTCAGCACGAGCAGATATGTCTTCTAAATTAGCAAACATTGCAGAAAATGACTTGTTATCTGATGCATCTAAGTTGACTGAAACTAATGGTGTGATGTTCGATCATAATTGCAATCTTAGCAACAACTTGTTTGGTAGTTCTTTTGTTGGAAGCACTGCAGCTATAGTTGGATCTCTGCATGCTATTAGTGATTGGAGTTTTAGATCTGCTTCATATGCTTTTCAAATTGTTTGTGGATGGATCGAGCATCAAAAACCTTGGGTCTCCTCTTTCATCAGCGATATGCATAGTACTTATGATTATGGTATTGCAAGAATCAAGTTTTCTTATCCTGTGATTTGTACTTGGATTTTGCACTTCAGCAAATTGGTAGTTCTTCTTTCTGCTATTTGGTTGGACTGCAGTATAAGGGGTCTTACTTCATTGCTGCATTTGGGTACTGCATCATTATTTACAATTCTCTGGTGCAGCCTACTTTCATTTATTGGTATGGTTGGATTCATAAAATTGCTCATCATGGTGGTGAGTATATTTTTTTTCTTTATGTTTTTCCTTTCATTTCCTATCGCTCTTATTTTGGAGACTACCTGTGGATTGACTTGTTATATTGTTTGATGCTAAAACTAATAAGTTTTTTTTTTTCCTTCATCGCTCTTTTGTTATAATTTAATTTTAATGGCATTCATCTTCATAAAATTACTCAATTTATTTCTGCTACATGTCTTCTATTATATTTGTGAATATATTTCCATGCGATCCTTAAAGACTTTAGATAATTGTGGTATAATAAGGCCGCAAGTCATAGAAACATGACTGTATGATGTTAATATAGAGCTCAAGGTCTATAGTCATCGTTGGTGATTTACATAGCTACATTGCATCTGTTTATTTTACCTTTTTTTGGTATCATTAGCCACTATAAGCACCAAAGTGTATCTGACATTCAGTTCATAATCACCTAAGTGTACATTATGATCATTACCATCATATTGTACAATCTGTCATCATACTTGATAACATAAAAGATGTCGATTTCTATTTTGTTTAAGGAACTGAAAGAAAGCTATGCCTTATGATCATATCTTTCATTATTCATCATAATCCTCTGATTAAGTTGCCTACACCATGTCTTGGGAGCCAACTAATTTTATAACCTCTATCTTTTGAATATTTCCAATAGATGTGTGGAAATGTTTAGGAGATCAAGGAATTTCTTGGCTTACAAATCTTTTTAATGTTATTTTAAAGACTAAAAAGATGCCGAGTGGAGAAAGAGTCTATTGGTTCCTATATTTAAGAATAAAGGTGATGCACAAGAGTGTGCAAATTATAGAGGAATTAAGTTAATGTGCCATACATTAAAATTATGGGAGAGAGTAATTGAGCATAGGATGATGTGATGCGAAGTTTCGACAATCACTTTGGTTTCATGCCGTAGATCTACTATGGATGCTATACATTTGTTAAGATAGAGCATAGAGAAAGTAAGAAGGATCTACATATGATATTTATTGATTTAGAGAAAGCTTATGATAAGTCTCAAGAGATGTTCTTTGGAGAGTTCTAGAACGTAAAAGAGTTAATATTGGTTATATTCAAGTCATTAAGGATATGTATACTGAGTTACTTGTGTCCAAACACAAGGAGGATTGACAAAATATTTTCCTATTTCATTGGATTACATCAAGGATCAACATTAAGCCCTTATCTTTTTACTTTAGTTATGGATATTTTTTTTAAGCATTTAAGATGTACCTTAGTGTATGCTTTTTGATGATTCTTCTTGTTGATAAGACTAGAGAGGAGTCCAACGAAACTTGAATTATGGAGGTCAACTTTAGAGTCTAAAGGTTTTCAAGTAGATCTAAAACCAATATATGGAGTTGTAATTTTAGTTGTAAGTTTTATAGTGTTGTGACTTTAGGTGATCAAGTCATTAATAAGAGTGGCGATTATATTTAGGCTCTATTGTCCAAAATGATGGTGAAATAGATGGAGATGTTATTAGTAGAATTCAAGTTGGATGGTTGAAGTGGAGGAATGCATCCGCCTATTATGTGATAGAAAAGTTCCACTTAAACTTAAGGGAAAAATTTTATAAGATGTAAGACCGAACGAATTTATATGCAAATGTTCCAATAATAAAAGAGAAGCATAAGACTAAGTTAAGTTCAGATGAGGATGCTTAGGTGGATGAGTGGCTTTACTCTTAGAGATAGAATGCAAAATGAGTATGTTCGGGAAAAAGTTGGAGTAGCTCGGTAGATAAGATTAGGGAGAGTCGCTTAGATGGTTTGGCCACATAAAGCCGGCCGTCAATGACCGATTAGAGAGTAGATGCGATTATTTTTTACGCAAGAAAAAAGGTAAGTAGACCAAAAGACATGGTTAAGATGTATAAATAATGATCTTAGTATACTTGAATTAGATGAGAATTTGACACATAATAGGACACAATGGAGACAAAGGATTCATGTAGCCGACCCCACCTAGTGGGATTAAGGCTTGTTGTTGTTGTTGTTGTTGTTGTTGTATCTTTTGAATATTTCATTAAGTATTCTAATTTCTTATTGATTTTTGTGGATGCTGCATCAATTAGAATCCCATCATTTATAAAAAACACTAAGGTACTTTTTTTTTATAAATATTCTTTATAAGCATCTCCATAGCTAATGAAAAGATACGCACTTATTAATCCTTGATGTAATCTTACAATATTTGAAAACTCTTTGGTCACTCCACAACAACTAAAATCCATTGTGCTCCATTATACATATTTGTAATAATGTCAATGTATTTTTTATACACACTTTTATGCTTTAAATTAAACCAAATCAATTCATTTGATACTTCATCATAGGTCTCTTCAAAAACAATACAAATCATATGAAGATCCTTTATTTGTTTGTATACTTCTTTATTAGTCATGTTAACGTAAAAATTGCTTTTATAGTAATTTTCATTGCATGAAACAAAATTGATTCTGTAAATCAATGCAAGTTTTTAAGCATATGTTTCATTACTCACTTTTATAGTTTTATTGTATGACTACTAAGTCTCATTTCTCTTTAGAACAATCTTGAACATTGCTTTTATTCTTAAATATTTTCTACCAAAATGCTTCTTCATTAATCATTGGCATACTTTTAATCTTCAAAGTTCTATTAACAACAATTGTTAACAAATTATAATATCTAAAAACTTTTCACATCTCATTGTGGTACGTCTTATTTGAATCTAATACCTTAAATTTATATATTTCTTTTGGAGCCAACTCCCCTCTATTTTGTCAATATATACAATTTGCTATAATATTTGTTATATTATTTTTTTAATAATTCTTTTTTAAAAAAATATTTTTTTTTTCATTTTTCCTTAATGCCTTCATTTTTATTTGAGATTCTATTGACATCAATTTTTAATGTATCTAATTTAAATCCTTAGGTTTCTTATATCTTGTAGCTTAGCTTTTTTTTTTACTTGCTTCCTGGTTTGTAATACTTCTTAGCTTTCTTATAACCATTATACCTCAATAATATTCATTTTTTGTTAATTCTTCTTTCCTTCATAACTTGTTTACCTCCTAACTTCACCAAATCTACTTATCAGTGATTGATCTATTTTTAGACTTTTGCCAAAAATGTCCATGACAATCGTCTTAATAGAACTATCCATTTTATCCTGTATTAAGTGTTACTCAACTAATAAATTTCAATTTATTTCTTTTCGTAACTAATCTTGAAATATTAAAAATTTTTTACTTTTCAAATTCATGATAGATAGTTGCACCCAACGGGCATAAGCTGCTTCCCTAATTTGAATCTCAATTGTAGAGAAGCCGTTTTTATTGTGTTTAGGGTTATTGTTCTTTAACATAATTTTCTGGTTTTAGCTTTCTTCAATATAGTGTTCTTTTCTGGAGAAGTGCTCATGGGTTTCAAGCCTGTGAATGTTGGCCAAGGTCAACTTATGCAGCTATCATATGCATTTGTTTCTTAACGAGAAAACATAAGGTGCTGGTTGTAATAAAATATTGATCAAAGAAAGAGTACAGACGTTTTTTGAATTTGGTTGATAATTAGCCTCTAGTTCAATTATTTGTCATACTAACAATGAACTGTTTTATCATTTAATTATCCATCTATTGCTATGCATACCTTAATGATACTTGTCATCTGCTTGTTGCTTTTAGCTGAAAAACATTTTCATATGAAAGAACACAAATATATTACTTTAATAGTCAGCAAGATGTATGATTTTAAGATGTATATTAGGAGAACCTGTTGCATCTTTAAGATTTGAAATTTACTTTTCTCTTCCACATTCAGGTCATTGCCCTTTTGCTATTGATTTTCATTGGTATTGGTCCTGCAATTTTGGTGCTTGCCATTCATGCAACTGTGGTTTTGTGGCTATACGGAAGCTTTTGGATGACAAGCCTTGTCACGGTTCTGGGAGGTTCACCTCTGATATCCTTTTCTAGAATTTTTATCTCGATAATGCTTCTGATCCTGAATTGCTAGATGATCAATTTTTATTTCTTGTGAAATCAACATGTAGGTGTCTCATTTGGCTTGCGTCATGAGCGAATTGCACTTTTTGTGACTATGCTGTATTCTCTGCACTGTGCAAGAAGTTACATGGGCTGGCTAGGCTTGCTTCTTGGCCTTAATCTATCTTTTATCTCTAGTGATCTTCTAATTCACATCCTAAAGAATAATGCAAATGAAAACAGGTATTATGTTCCACAAAAACACGATACAATGCAAGTGCTAGAGCTGATTAATGCTTTTATTCACATTTTTTTTGATGTAGATAATGTCTTAACTACTTCATGTAGGGGATCAGCTGATTTTAGTCATGATATTCCTTCAACCAGCGGGAGGGAGACAGAGTTAACATCAGAAGATGAAGTTGCTCGGCTGTTGAAGTGTAGTGATCACTATACAGCGTTGGGCTTCAACCGCTTCCAAAATGTTGATGTTTCTGTTCTCAAGAAAGAGTACCGGAAGAGGGTAAATCTTTATTACGAATGTTCTTTATTGTAGTTAATCTCACAATATTTGCCACGGCTTGTGCGAATATACCATGTTAAAAAGCTTCATTTATTACTTTCATCATTGAAGATTAACAGTTAACTGACTTTTCCAGGCAATGCTAGTCCATCCTGACAAGAATATGGGTAATGAGAAAGCTGTAGAGGCCTTTAAAAAACTCCAAAATGCATATGAAGTAAGCTTTCTTCATTAATATGCTCTTTTGTATGTGATTATATTTTTATTTCATTCAACCAATACTATTTGGCATGAGCATCATTTTGATGTGTAGGTTCTGCTAGATTCCCTAAAGAGGAAGAACTATGAAGATGACCTAAGGAAGGAGGAACTGTTGAATTATATTAGAAGTTTCCAGACTTCATCCCACCAGGTGTTTTTCCTCATCTTGCTTCGACTGCATCAATGGTTTAATAATTTATTGTCTTAGTTGATACCATACGTAGGCTTCCAGCATTCAAACATAAGTTCACTAGTTAGGTATGTTATCTTATTTCTTAAAAATTGACATACTTAAATGTAGGATGAGAGGCATGGTATCTTCAGTCCTGAATCCACTCATATTGATGCCGAAGATAGTGGTCCTCATGGAGAATCAAGAAGAATATTCTGCAAGAAGTGTGGCGCCTTCCATATCTGGACTCTTATAGAAAGATCAAAATCTCAAGCAAGATGGTGTCAGGTCCTTTTTATTTTTGAATATACACTTTTTAAAGGTTAATTGTTCTAAAAGTGAGTAATACCGTGGATACAATAATCTAATCAGGTAAATAATATTATTTTTCTTGGCAGGATTGCAAAGATTTCCATCAGGCTAAAGACGGTGATGGCTGGCTTGAACAGTCAAACATTCCATTTTTTTTTGGACTGCTGCAGAAGGTTAGTGCTTATGCCATACTGAATTTAGTTGATGTTTAAATGAATTCATGCATGTCAATTTTTTTATTTGGTCTCATGATTTAGTTTTTAATTTTATCGGTTTATGTGGTTTTCCTTGTACTAATATAATTCTCTTACGCATCTGATCAATAAAATGTAGGGTGATACCCCACGTGCTTATATTTGTGCAGAGAGTAGGATATATAATGCAACCCAATGGTTCATTTGCCAGGTTGGTGCTTGAGTTTCTTTGTTTTTAGACATAAATCTTCACTTTCCATTTTTCATCCATTTTATTTTGTTGCAGTAAATGGTTTATTTCTTGAGGAAACAACTAGTGCATGTATATTTTGATTATTTTAGTTTCACTCAAACTATAAAGCGTGTATTGGGTATGGTTGCATGGGATACACGGCCATTAAACCTAACATATCGCTGTAAATGTATTCAGTTACTATATAAAATAACAAATGGGCTGTTCTCTCATCATGAAGACTTTTTTTAGCTTTTATTCTTGCTATGTGTGGACTCTTTTGTTCCTGGTTTCTACCCTCTATTGGGCGATTTCAGCAAGTAGCAATTTATAACAGCAGTGATACAGCAGCCTTCAGCCAACCGGAGCAGCACCCGTAGCAAAACAGGGAGCAGCAGGAGCAGCAATTTGCAGTTGTTAAGATAACAGTTGCAGAGCAACAATAATGTGGTAATCAACAAGTAGCAGCTAAGCTGTCAACAGGCTTTGGGATGACAGTGACATTGCAAGGACAAATTAGTGGCAAGTCCACTAACTCCGATCTTGCTTAAGAGAAAATAGGGTCTTTGACTATTGCTATAGAGACCGGAGAAAACTGAGTGTTCAAGGATTTTACGACAGGGAGAAAAGCAGAGGAGAGGAAAAAAAAATTACTGTCGTAGAATTCCTGATTTTTCAGAATTTTTTTTCTTCAGGATTTCAAGCATATTTATAGGCAATTACAAGGGGAAAATAATTCTTATCTACTGCACTTAAACAAACTGTACAAAGAAAGTAACTCAACCTATGATAACAAATTTAGATGAGTTTAAACTAAATAATAATTTTTACAGGAATTATTTTAATTTAAATTTAAATTCAAATACAAACTTATCCCAAAAACTACAAATTCATCTTTATCCTGTTATGATATGAAACTTGTTCCAATAATCTGACTTTCGGAGCAGTAAATTTTCTTTTATGGTGTCCTATTGATGATTTGATTGCACCTAGGGACTTTTGGAGGCTTAGGGTGCATTTGCCACGGCCGTGGAGGTGTGATGCAGTGCTGCATTGCATAGCAGTGCCGTTTGGAGCACCTGCGTTTTGAAAAATCTATGATGAGAAAATTGCGTTTTTCAACTTTACCTGGCTCCCTGTGGTGGCGGCCAAAAAACTGCGATTTGACATTTTGAAAATAAAAGAAATTTTTTGGCCCCACTACAGCTTCTTAAATAATAGATTCTTTTATAGCACTTCCATTATTACTTTTTCAGATAGTTGCAACTATCTCAAATAGGCCCTTACTCTTCAATCTTAAAGTTTTGTTTTAAGAATATCTCAACCAACAATTTTTTTGGGGGTTGGACCTTTAAAATTTAAAAACACCATTTCTTCAATCATTTTTGGTATGCTATTTTGCCTTTCTTGGCAGTTGGCTTTTTCTGCCAATGTTACATGTCTCTTTTGCCCATGTCTAGTGGTGGTAGTCTTTTGCCCTATGAAGATGCTCAATCTAAAATACTTCTGGCTCTTAGAGACTAACAGTTGATCATCCATGGTATAGGCAATACCTGTTTCAACTTATCAACAAGCATGGAAGGCTCAAAGGTTTTAAATTCTCCACTTTTGCAATCAAGTACATATCCATATATGAAGATAGTTCTATATAACAAGTGTTGACTTCAACCTTTATGGGAATTTTAAATGACCTATATTCGATTGGCTTCAATTTTTCATTCTTGTTTAAGATGATTTTTGCATAATATAGCCATGCAAGATCTCTTATTCAGATGTTGGCCTTGACATGATAACAATCATGGCTTTCTTTGCATCTTTGTGGGATATTTTGCATTTGCTTTGCCACTAATACATGAGTTTTGCAGATTGCCTTAATAAATGTTTGGCTCTTTTTATGTTAATCTTTAACCTTGTTCAATGTATAGATAGAGCAAAGACTCTTCTCTTCCTTAAATGACAAGTATGATTATTCGAAGTAAAAATAATTTTTTGTGTAGTGTTTATAATTTTACTTGCTTTTCTAACCTTCACAAAATTCACTATTTGTGCACCATAATTCTTCAGCAAGTACTTCTTCTCATTCTTAGTCATTTGACCTTTGCAAGGATGGTGATGCAAGACTGCAAACCTACTTCTAGGTATGGACTACTAAAGATAACTTTACATATGTCAAGTGGCATTATCTTCCGCAACATTTAGTCTATATAGTCTTTGGTGATTGTAAATTTCAGTTGATATTGGTGATCAATCCTCAATCCTCATCTTAGGTCCCTTCTAGCCCAAAAGGCATGGACTTAAGGTGAGGTATGGTGTTCAATCCCAACTTTTATACTGATGTGGTAGAAATGAGGTTCTTCTATCTACTAGTGTCAATCATGGTTCTAATCACCTCTTGCTCAGCTTGGATCCTTTGAATGAACAATTTTTGACCCACCACTATATTCTTTAACATTGCCATCAGAGATAGGGATGGGCTAGTCTTGTCTATAGGCATGGCGTTGTTCACTCACAATTGCTGTAGTTGTCTTCTCTTTCACATCCTTTCACTTCTCTAGAAAGTGCTTGAAATAAACCTTTGAGCATTTTTCTCTTGTATGGTCATGTATATGATAATGATCATATAACTTTCCTACAACATTTGACTTAAGGGGTAAAAATTGATTTTGGAGCACTACCCATCTTTTTGCACTTTATTTTATTTTTCGTGAAGTTTAATCCTTTCTTTAATAGTTCTAAGACTTTTTTTTCTGCATTGACTTATTCACTTTGCAACCATCATACTAATTTGATTGAGATTAGTAATTAGATAAATATAGTTTACTTGCAATTAGAGTTTGTTTATTTGTAGTATTTACTCCCAAAGTATTGATTTAATGTTGAAATCCCATAGTGTATTCTTGGACATATTTTCATTGATGTAGCAGCTACTGCTTGAACTTCCACAAAATCACTTCTTGATGGCCATTTATCTTCATATGGGTATTCTATTATGTAATATATGTTCTTAATATTTGAGACTTAATCTTGTTGCTATGATTTATGGCACAAAATGTTGGCCAGTAAAATAGAAGTATAAAATTAAGTGTTGCAGGGATGATGATGCTTAGGTGGATGAGTGGCTTTACTCATATAGACAAAATACGAAATGAATATATATGTGAAAATATTGGAGTATCTTCAATGACAGATAAGATTAGAAGAGCTGCTTTAGATGGTTTGATCACATAAAATGTTGACCATTTGATGACCTATTTAGGAGAGTTGATGTATTAGTTTCGACCTTTGTTAAGAAAGGTAGAGGTAGATCTAAAAGGACTTGGTTAGGTAGTATAAAAAATGATCTTATTTTGTTAGAATTAAACGGGAATTTGACTTAATAAGACACAATGGAGAAGAAGGATTCAAGTAGCCAATACCTCATAGTGGGATGAAGGCTTGTTGTTGTTGTTGTTGTTCATTGTTATAGATTTTTAGACACCAACTATTTTTTTCTTAAGAATATGAAATGCATATTAAACTATATTTTTTTCTGCTCCTTATATATATCATAATGCTACTTTTTAGTCTTTTCAATTTTCCAAACATTTTTTAGAAGAATGATGTTCCTGTGATTTTCATATATTATTTTCAATGCTTATTTATTTTATATTTTTATCACAAAATCTAATTTGGCTTAATAATGTAGCTTGATGAAATATATGCTAAAGTTGATTGATAGAAATAGAATTTGCCAAATTTTCTTACTTGTATTCATATTATACGTAACTATTAGAGGTTGCACTTTAGTTAATCATGTTTTTAAATTTTTTTTACATACGCATTATTAAAACAATAGTAAAATAATGTGATATAGTATCACTAATAGTCGACGAGTTTAAATGATAACTTTTGAGAACCAAGTATGATGGTGATTGTGTCAACAAGTTGGGAAGTTCTCATAAAACAGTTCATTAAAATCTTAAAAGTCATTTTAACAGTGAGAGTATATGACATTAATTTTGTTTTGTGATAGAGTTGTTGAACATGAGCTTGACACTCTCCTAGGCAAGCAAGGTGAGGTGTAGTGCTGCACACCCGCTTGAGATGGGCACCATTACTAAAACATGCATAGTCAAGCGCCTTACCTTAGGAATTAAGTAGTTGAGGTAAGCACTCTAGGACTATTAACGAGCTGATTTTGAGCTGATTCAAGGCTGGCTCAAGTTTGACTCAAAAGATTTTTGAGTTGCTAGAGATTGACTCGTGGCTCGAATTATTCGATTTCAAGCTAGCTTAGCTCATTTTTTGATTGATTTCGAGCCGACTTGAATTGAACTTTTTTCTATTTTTTTGGGTCGAAATCGAATGGAGTTGGCTCATTTTGATTAAACTAGTTCGAATTTAATAAAAATTGATTATTAGAAATTTTGAAAAAATGAATTGAGCATATGAAATAAAAGAAAATATGATTTTCAATGAGATAACATTTATACTTATACATTTATTTAAAAGATTATAAGTCACAATTCAATACATTTAATTTTAGAATCTAAAATTTTTTTGTTTACAAGTATTATATATATTTAAATTTTTTTAATAATAAAAATATTCGATTCGATCTCGAGCTAGTTCAATCTGATCTGAGACCGGCTCGAGATTAGCCCAAAAAAGGTTCGATCCGAGCCCTTGGCTCATTGCTCGATTCAATATGTTCGATCCGATCTAAATTTCGATTCGATTTTTAAGCTAAACTAACAGTCTTACAACACTTTGCCTAAATATGGAAAGGGTGTTTGAATTCCAAATCTTAAACATGGCTTAGTTTTGATATAAATTCGTTGATTAGATGTAAGTGCAACAAAAACAACAAGCCTTTATCCCACTTAGTGGGGTCATCCACATGAATCCTTCATCTCCATTGTGTCCTATTATGTGTCAAATTCTCATTTAATTCACATATACTAAGATCATTTTTTATACATCTTAACCAAGTCTTTTTTGATTCTATCTCTCTTTCTTAACATAAATAAATCTAATTCTCTTAACTTAAGTCATTGGTGGCGAAAATCAACCTCTCTAATCTTATCGCCATTGGAATTTTTCCAACTTTTTCCAACATACTCATTTTGCATGTTATCTCTAAGAGTAAAGCCACTCATCCACGAGCATCCTCATCTCGCAACACTTAGTCTTATGCTTTTCTTTTATTAGCCAACATTCACACATAAGTCATTCTGTGTCTTACCACCATCTTATAAAATTTTCCTTAAGTTTAAGTGGAACTTTTTATCATAATGCAATGTTCTCCTCTCCACTTCAACCAGAATTCTGATAACATCTCCATCTATTTCACCATCATTTTGAGCAATGAGCCTAAATATCAAATATTTCACTATTAATGACTTGTTCATCTAATGTCACTACTACTAACTTTACAACTAAAATTACACTCCATATATTTAGTTTTAGATCTACTTAAATGAAAACCTTTGACTCTAAAGTTGACCTCCATAATTCAAGTTTCGTTGGACTCTCTCAGTCTTATCAAGAAGAATGTCATCGACAAAAGCATACACCAAGGTACATCTTCCTGTAAATGCCTAGTAAGAACATCCATATCTAAAATAAAAAGATAAGGGCTTAGAGCTGATCCTTGATGTAATCCAACTGAAATAGAAAAATATTTTGTCAATCCTCCTTGTATTTGGACATAAGTAACAACTCTAGTATACATATCCTTAATGACTTGAATATAACCAATATTAACTCCTTTTTGTTATAAAACTCTCCAAAGAACATCTCTTGAAACTTTATCTTAAGCTTTCTCTAAATCAATAAATATCATATGTAGATCCTCCTTACTTTCTCTATACTTCTCCATCAAATCTCTTAACAAATGTATAACATCCATAGTAGATCTACCTGGCATGAAACCAAACTAATTGTGAGAAACTTTTGTATCACATCATAACCTATGCTTAATTACTCTCCCCCATAATTCTAATGTATGACACATTAACTTAATTCCTTTATAATTTGCACACTCTTGTGCATCACCTTTATTCTTAAATATTAGAACCAACAAACTCTTTCTTCACTCATCTGATATTTTTTTAGTCTTTAAAATAACATTAAAAAGATTTGTAAGCTAAGAAATTCGTTGATCTTCTAAATATTTCCACACTTTTTTTGGAATATCATCATGTCCTATTATTTTATCACATTTCATTTTCTTTAATTCTTCTATAATTTCAAATTTACTAGTATGATGATAAAAATATAATTTTCTATTTTTGTTTAGGGTATTAAGGTTGCTAAAATCAACCATATTTTCAGATCCTTTATTGAAAAGTTTATCAAAAGACCTCATCCACCTATTTTCAATATCCTTTTCTAAGAAAAATATTTTATGATTTTCATCCTTAATACACCTCACTTGAACTAGATCTTTATTTCTCCTATCTCTTTGGTTGACTAACTTATACATATATCTTTCACCTTCTTTCGCATCTAATCTATTTTATAAATCACTAAAAATTAAATTTTTTGTATCATATATTGCTTTCCTAAAATCTCTACAGGTCATTTTATATCTTTTTCAATTTTCTGAGTTTTACATCTAAACCAAGTTTTATAACAATGTTTCTTATTTTTTATCTTTTCTTGTACATTCTGACTCCACCACCAATTATTTTTATTAAAAAATATTTTTCCTTTTGATTCTTCTTACATATTTTTTTGCAACTTACTTAATTTCACTTGTTACTTTTTTTTATATAACATCAACTTTCTTATGAATATTCTAAATTCTAAGCTCTTGTAGTTTGCTCTTAAAAATATTTGTATTAGTATTTTTTAAGTGCCCTCATCTAATCCTAGTATAATAAATTTAATTTATTTTCATTTTCCAATCTTTCATTTTAAAATCTAAAACTAATAATCGATGTTGGGTACTTAAACTTTCACTTGGAATAACCTTACAATTTTACATTCTAAACGATCTAATTTTCTTATAAGAAAATAATCAATCTGTGTTTTACTAGATCCATTTTTATAAGTAATAATATACTCATCTCTTTTCTTAAATAAAATATTAGAATTCGCAGAAATCTAATCTATAACTCTACCTTTTCATTACCACCCAAATCCATAACCATCATAAATACTTTTAAAATTTTCTACCGTTCTACTAACATTTCATTTAAATCTCCTCCAATAAATATTTTTTCTTCAAGAGTTATCTTTTGTATTAATTCCTCTAATTCATTCCAAAATTTTTCTTTTGAGTCTACATCCAAATCTACTTGAAAAGCATAAACACTTATAATATATTAAATCTTAGCATCAATAATAATCTTTAAAGCTATAATTTGTTCTCCACATCTATTAATATTTATAACATTATCCTTCAAATTTTTATCTATAATCACACCTATGTCATTTCTAATTCAACTTCTACCTGAACTATAATTTAAAATCTAAATTATCAATCTCCTTGACCTTCTCCCCAACCCATTTAGTTTTGAACACATAAAATATTTATCTTCTTATGAACCATAATATCTATTAATTCCATTAATTTATTTGTAAGAGTACTTATATTCTAAGTTCTTAACCTAATTCTAGTTTCATGGACTAACTTCTTTTCCCGCATTCGTCTATAATGTGGGAACTCTTACTTATTTAACATTGCATAGCAATGTAGCGACTCGCTTTTTTCACTATATTCAGGCATGTCTTCTGGAGATGCCCTAACATTAACACAATGTTTTAAATGATTCATGTCATGATTATTTCGATAAGTTTTACGCTGTCTGTCAACTGCCTATCACAATCGTCCACTTTTCACATTTGGACTTGGTTCCGGCAAAAGTAGTATGCAACAAATTAAATTTTATAGTACATCCTAAAAAATGAAAATGATCGGTCTAAGAAAATAAAAATAAAAGTTGAAGGGCTACAAAATCGCTAATATAGAAGATTAGCGTAGACAACGTGTAAGTTGAACTGGATAGTAATCAAGAATATTATCTCTAGGCTATGTTATACAAAAATAATTAAACTTAGTTTGAAAATTTATTTACCAAGTTTCTTGAATTTTTTCTTAAGAACTTGGTTATGGTAGCAATTTCTTCCAAGAGATAAATTATAGAAATTTAATTAACTGGTGAGCTAACCATGTATTGAGGATTGACTTTCTAGGTAGGAAATACAATGAATGAAAATTCTATATTTTTTTGCCTTAGATTTAATGCGATATTTGGTTTTATATTTTTCAAAAGTATTGTTCATAATTAAATAAATTTATAAATGATATACCTATTTTTTTCCCTGCATGCACCCCTCATTATTAATGTGGCAACTAGCTCTGAAAAAATTTTATTTGACTAACAAAACAAAATGTAGAAATTTATTGTGTTTGCCTGCAAAATAAATTAAATAATATGAAATGGTAGTACCAATAATTTTTCCACAATTATTGATTACTATAACATTTCATTAATTAAATTACATTAGATTTTAAAACTGCATATACTAAATTTTTAGTGATCTAGCTAGAGTTGACTAGTGATATCCACCCTTGGTTTGTTTGTTTTCTCAATAACTGAATTCATTGCCCGACTATGATAGCTATATCTCCTTTTCTCATGCGTAAGGTCAAGTAATTCTACGAATATTGAATACGTACTTGGCCCTCACTGAACGGCTGCTCCATTTTCTTGGCATTGGTCTGTTAGAAAAATGAAATGATAGTTCTATGTTTAAGTTAACGATAACCAATATGTTAACTGGAATATAGCCCTCCAAGTCTTAGTTTATTGTATCAGTTAACTTTAACAATGAATAATTATAGGAGGTTATAATAGTGAGGATTTATGGGAAGTTAAGTGATGCAGGTTGGGGATGGGCCACTTAGGGTGACCTAATTAGTGGATGGGGGTTTCTCTTAAGATGTGTAGGAGAATGAAGAACGGATCGGTAAGGATTAATGGTGTTAAAGTTATACAAAAGATTAGGGTTGGCCAACACTAAAATTAAATTTAGACACCTAGGATTTGCATAACTTCAAAGAACTAGAATTTTCTTTGTATAACTCTAAATCATATGTAATTAAAGTTAAAATGTAAGCAAGGATGTCTATTTAGGATTTGGAAAGTTTCATGAAGCTTCATGAGGTGTAGGTGTTTTTTTAAGTTCACTTAGGATTGGTCACTAGATAATCTGTTTGGCTGACTGGTTGGAAGGTGATTGAGGGTTTAATAAACATGGGGAAACATTAGAGTTGAACACCAATGAATACTTGGTTGTGAACAATAAAAGTGTCTACTTCAATTTTGTAGAGTTTCACTGGATTTTATGAGGTTCAAGTATACTAACTGACAACAAATTTTTCAGCCCTAGATTTGGCTGACCACTTCATGACATAAATGTTAGCTTTTTAGTAGAGGAAATTTAAGCAGAGCAAATTTTTTTAGATTGTAGGGTTCATCAACAACACAACACGAGAAATTTTATAGAAAACATCAGCATATAAAATAAAATCACTCACCAAAATAGTCTTGGTTATAGGATCACCAAATTTTTTCCTAGGTTAGATGGCCATCAAGCCTCAACATTATGGATAATTCTCTTTCAATTTCAGTTCAGAGCAGTAAAACTCATTTCTAGCAAAATCAAAGTTTTAACATAACACAATTTCAATTAAGAAGTGGAGGGAGAGGTTGGGAGAGAGTGGAGGGGACCGGCCACCTGCTAGCCTCCTATAGTAAATAATTAATTTTAAGTGATTAATGATCTATTAATTAATTATAATTATACTTAGGCACCTCCTCATTTAACATGACACCATACACATCATTTGTACATAGTTTTCACACAACAATGCCACATATACTAAAATAAAAGAAAGCTAAATTTCTTCCAAATATTTCTTTAAGCATCAATCTCCTTCAATGGTCTTCATACTTCTTGTAGTTGGATCTTTATACTTGTTTACTTGTTTGAACTTTTGTGATTGGAGCTTCTTGTGTTCTTTATGTTACACCAATAAGTTAGTAAATAGACTATTGAATTATTCCACTATTTGGGGCTCAGCTATATTTTTCCAAATAGTCTTAGTATATAGAAATATGAAATAATTTTCAGGAGATGGGCAACCGAAGTCCGAACCATTAATAATTTTCAGGAAGTCTTCACTCTTCATGTGCATACTATTCTCTGTCACCTTATGAACTGGCTGACTTCTCTTATCATTTTGTGCAGTGTACCATTTGTCTTAAAATCTGAGTAACAGTGGCCCAACAATTTTTTTATCATTTCATAAACCTCATTTTGTAATCCTAATATTTATTTGATTTTCTGTTTTTTGGTTAGGGAATAAGAGTTCCGGCAAACACGCACAAGCCTAGCTTCCATGTGAACATTAGCTTAAATTCAAAATACAATAACAGTTCCAAAGCGTCCGGCTCATTTCATAGAGACAGCGGAAGCATGCCATCCCCCAACATGGGTGACAGCATGACTGATGAAGATTTGTACGAATGGTTGCAGAATGCTATGAATTCGGGCACATTTCAACCTGACTTCTTCACCAACCAAGATAGTCCTTCTAGTAGCCGCAGCGGTTCTAAGACCAGCAGCAAGAAGAAGCGGAAGGGGAAGAGGCAGTGGTAGACTAGCCGAGGAAGTATATTTCTGTGAGGAAATCTTGTAAGGGTGGGTTTTTTTTTACCTCCTGTTAAATCAACTTCTTTCCAGTGTTACACTCTTCCTAAATAATACCTTATCGATGATCTCTCTCTCTCTCTCTCTCTCTCTCTCTCTCTCTCTTACACGCTTTTAGAAATTTTGTAATCGGTGCAGAATAAATGTATCTGTAAACAAACATAGAAGTCCATAAAATAGGTTGATGGATAGTGGTGGGAAGACCTTGAGAGAGCAGCACTCGCATTTTGCTTGCGATGAGGATAGGGGAACGATCTTGGGTTGCAGTTAGACTATAGATCAGATAGGGTTTTGTGGCATATGGTATGGTGGCCTAGAGCTTTTTAGATGGGAGAGATATTTTGGTTGGTGTTCTGGATTAATTACGGTTTCAATGCCATCGAGGGGAGGTGGGCGGTGGCTATGAGAAGATGTGGTTGATTTTTCTCAGCGTTGTGGAAGAGTAGAACATGACAGCTAAGTTGGGACTTAACGAGTATAATTGAGACGGATGGAGAAAGAAAATAAATAAACACGATAAAATTGTAGAGATTTTTAAGACAATAATTAAACTGAATCAAAATTTTTGAGTAATTTAGATCGGTTTTTAACTTGGTAATTTGGATTTTGGTTTTAATTAATGAAAATTTTGATTTTTGGTTTTTGGATTAGTTTGTTAAATAAAATTTTAGATGGAATCAAATAAATCAAAGTAATTATATGTAATATTATATTATTAATTTATGTATAATAGGTTTATTTATTATATATTTATTTTTATTTATTTTTGAATATTTAGTAGATATTTTTTTTAGAGGATTATTATTCAATTTTTTAAAATATTTTGATCTCATAATATTGTAGTAATATGGTTCCATTAATTTCTAAGTTTAAAATGTAAATAAAAATTAGTATTAAATTTTTTTTTGGGCATGAAGTAGTTAATTGTATTTTGATTATATTTATATTATTTTGCTTATAGCTTGTTTATTATATAATAAAAAATTACGCAAATAATTTTTAAATGTAGTCAACTTGGATTTATCCAAAATTAAATCAAAATAATTGAATTAAATTATTATTCGGTTTGTTTGATTTTGTATTTTATTTGGTGGGTTTAGTTCAATATTTTTAGGAATCTAAAAGCAATTGGTTTTAAAAATTTATCATCCAATCCATTCAAATCAATCAAATATATATATATATATATATATATATATATATATATATATATATATATATATATATATATATATATATATATATGAATGCTTGAATCAAAAATAATAATTTATTAATGCAAATTATTAGTGCTATATGAAATGCCTTAATCAAAATTTTAAAATAAAATTTTGCATTCATTAAAAGTTCTAAATTAATATTAATTATATTATATAATGATAATCATATTTGTATGGTCAACTTCATTTAAAATGCTAAAAACACAAACAATTTTTTTAGTTGGATCAATTTGTATTTTATATTAATTGCATTATACGATGTATATTATATTTTATGAAGTGTTTGTCTAATTAATTTAAAATTTCAAAATCAAGGGAAGATATAACGTGGATCATATTGTATGATATTTTAATTTTTTTTAAGTTTATTATTTAAAAAGTTTTGATTTAATATACATATGTATTGTTTATTACCAAGCCTTAATAATGAGAAAGTGATTGAAGAGAGTTTGACATTCAATGAGAGAACTTTAATGATATTTTGTAAGCTTGAATTTTTAAATCTTAAGAGAAATTTTCCATGTGACTGCATATAAAATTATATATTTTTAATATTCATTTTACAATCTTATGAGATGATATTATTGTTATCTTTAGAGATATGGTTTAGTGTTGGTTGAAGGCCATTTGATCTCAAATTGTTATGGGATGAGACAGTGTATGGTTCTTTCATTATGTGTTAAGGAGGGAGGTTTCTTTATTTTGCTATGGTGAATGGAGAGAGAATAATGAGAACTCAAGATGCAGACGTAGGTTTTAGTCTCAAATTACAATGAATTAATTTATGTTTTTTACTCTTTATTTTTTATACAATTCTCTTTAATTTATATTGTTTTCCTTTTCTCGCATTTGTCATATTATGGTATGATGCAAATTAATTGAATTAAGTAATAATTAATAATGACTTGAGTCACTCTTAATTTGTGAAGTACTTTGTGAGGTAATTATGTAAAGAAGATACAGATCATCAATAATTATGCCTTTATTTTAGATTATTTTATCACAATTAGTTTTTATTTGTTTTAAAAAGAAAAGTTATTATTTGTGACCTTGCCTTGGGTTACTTTAGTAGACAAAATTACTCATTTATTTTTAAAAGGAAAATAATTTTTTTTTGTGTTGTCCTTTGATTTTAATTATAAATAAATTAAATTTTAATATATTAAAAAACCATTAATTTAAAGTCACACATTAATACACCCTTTCACTTGGGTGTGTCATACACTTCATTTGATATTAGAGAGATATGATTGATATGAGGTTTAACTATCATAAGTAGATTCACTTGGCTCATGCAAATAATAAAAGCATCACAAAAGGGTATTGAATCATGGCTACCACAACATTTCTTGTGACTTTTGAAAAGTTTACATGGCCTTGTTCGAACAATTCAATAATTATTGTATGTAAAACTTTATTTAAGCAAAATACACTTCTCCCCACAAAATTGAGAATGAAAAATTTGTGAAAATCCCTTTGGATGAATGGGAGTTAGAAGAATGTTAATTAGCTTAAAGAAATTAAAAGATAACATTCAAGGAAAGCAAAATGTAAATCAAATTCTGGTAATGATGCTTACATAATTTATTTTTGAGTAGAAATTAGGATATAGAAAGTTAAAGTGTCCAACTCTCAAAATTTTGCCTTAAAAGAATAAATCATAAGATGAAGATGATAATAAAAAAATCTAAGAAAAAGTCTAAAAAATCTTTTTGGATCAAGTTAGATATAGAGATATCTAATAGTGAATTTTAGAAAGGAGTCAATAATTTAAATCTGATTGTTCAAGATGGATCATGGTATTTATACTTTGATATATAATATTCCCTCTAGTGAATTACTTTAATGGTAGAAAAATTATATGATAGCTTTGTATTACTCCAAAAATGGTATTCTATTATGTAAGTAATTTTTGTAAGTTTGAAAAATAAATATAATATCTTGTTGTATGAATTATAATAGAAATAAAAAGAACTTAAAATAGATCATGTTATGCATCGAATATAAAAAAGAATAATAATATTATACAAAAAGAGATTCTTATAATAAATAAATCAAAATTTAAGTTGCATGCTAGAATAAGATCACTTATTCATGCTAATCATGATCTAAGAGAAAAATTAAAAATATTAACATCTTTTTATCACACTTGATTAGGTTTATGTGCTCCATATATAGTTAAGCAACACATGTTGAATCTATCTATGGTCATAGAAATAAGGTTATAATATATTTAAGAGATCATACATTCCATGCCTAGCATAAGGTGTTGTTTATGTGATTTGTATGCACACCTAGCTTATGTGAACTTATATAGTTCATATAGGCACTAAATAGAAGTGGATTCCTAAGTTTATGATTGCATGTTATAAGATCATTGCACCTATATTCTTCATTAATGAACTCAAGATCATTCAAATTTTTAAAAAATTAAAATGTATCATATTTCTATAGGCCTCTTTATAGTAAGATTAGTGAAGGCATGTTGTATTTGGATAGTGGGTGTTAAAGATACTTGATTTGCGATATAATAAATTCATCACACATGAGTCCAAGGAGGAAAATTCATTCTTTGTGACAACATTGCAAGAAAGGTTCTTGGTATTGGTGATGATGATAAGAGAAATTGATTTATTACTGAAAATGCCTTTTTAATCAATGACTTAAGCATAATATATTTAGTATAAGTTAACTATGTAATTAAAACTTTGATGTTATGTTTTTTTAATACATTCTTGCTAAAAGTAAATGGAAAAACTATCTTAGAAGGACTTAAGGTTTATAATGTATACTTGTTGGATATTAATAGCATAAATGAGTCTTAGTGAGATCTATTGTATGAAAATAATGAGTTTTGATTATGACATAAAAAAATTATATTTTGCTAGCATGCATACACTTAAGAAAATCACTCACTGAAATCTAGCTATAGTGCTTAAATTAAACTACACTAATGATTATTTATGTGATGAATGTTAGTTAAGAAAGCAATTTTGGTCACCATTTTATTATATTAAGATAGTTGTCACATATGTACATTTAGAAATATTTCATATTTATTTATTTGGATTAGTTTGTACCATATGTCTATAAGAGAAAAATTATGAATTGATTATAGTTGATGATTTAATTAGATTTACTTAGGTGAAATTCTTTGTGGATAAAAATATTTTTTGAGGATGAGTTTAGAGTATTTATCATATAGATTCAATAAAAAAGGATACAATAATCACTAAGGAGAGTTTGAGAACAAGAAATTTGAAATTTTTTGCAAAGAGTTAGGAATTGGACAAAATTTTTGTACACCTAGAATTTTATAATAAAATGATATTGTAGAAAGAAAAATAGAACTTTAGTTGAAGCCATCTAATTTACTTTGAATAGATATAAAAATTAAAGTATTTTTAAGTTTGAAGTAGCAAATATAATATGTTATATTTTGAATAGAATAGATGTTTACACTAAACTGAAAAAAATTTCTTTTGAATTATTCAAGGGTAGAACTTTAAATTTATCACATTTACATGAGTTTAAATGTTTTTTGCTGAATAATGAAAAATTAAATTTAGAAAAGCAAGATATTAGAGTTTCTGAAATTAAACTTTGAATCATTTTTTAGCAAGAAAAACATATAATATTTAATAAAACAATTTTAATAATTTAAATGTCCACACACCTTATTTTTGATGAAACATATATGATAACAGCTAGTAAAAAAATGGATATAGGTGATGTTATCATAATTGAGGTTAAAAATTTAGAAGGGCATGTGTATGTTAAGCGAATTTGATTTTAAACATTCCTTTTTAAATGAAATGAAAACGAAAGATGTATATGTTGAGTAGCCACCTAGCATTAGGATTTAACTTATTTTTGGGTTCGTTTGGGGCAGGTAGCTTTTTGTAAAGCTACTGTGGGGAAAATAACTTTTTAAAAAGATATTGTGGGTGTTACAAATATTTTCTTTTTGAAAAATTTAAACATTAGTTTTTTGACAATGACTACACTCTAATAGCTCTAGTTCTCAAAAGTAATTTTTCACCATAATTTTTTTAAAAAAGTAGCCAAAATGTTTGTGGCCAAACATAGTTGTGGTTGCTTCCTAAAAAGAAAAGCTAGAAAGATGTCCCAAATGCACTGTTAGTCATATTTATTAGTTGGGTGCTATTTCTATTAAAATAAACCCCTAAGGTATGGTGTGGCAACATTATGTTCTTTAAATAATTTTTTAAATGAAAAATTACCAAGAATTATTTATTAGAAATATTTGATCTGATATTTTGATCATGCAAATTTATGTTGATGGCATATTCATTTGCAGTTATAAATGACTTATTGTATTAATTTTCACAAATGTAATGAGTTTGAAATGAGCTTTACAATGGAGTTGACATATCTTTTAGCTTTTCAAATAAAATAATTAAGAAATGATTTTTTTTTTAAATTGACATGAAATGATGAAAGAGCAAGAATATCTTTATGATCAATAAACTCATATATAGATCTAAGAAAAAAAATCTTTTGATTTTAAATGGAATCAATGTATGCATGGATCACTACTTGTTTAATAGTTAGTAGACTTGACATCATGTTAATATTTGTTTATGTGCTTATTCTCAGGTTAACCCAAAAAAATTTAATATAAAAATAGTTAAGCATATATTTTGATATTTAATATGTAGCGCTACATTATGAATTTGGTATCTTTGGAATAACACTTTATTTGATCTTATATGATGCTTAGATTTGAACTTTATAGGTTAAGATGAGAATTAGAAACTTATTATTTTATATGTCATTCTTTGATTTCATGGTCCAATAGAAAATAAAACTTATTGCTCTATGTTAGCCCTATGAGCCAATTGTATGATTTTGATGATTACAAATTACATTAAACAAATTATTGGATTGATGGCCTTTATTTTTTGAGTTAAATGATCACATCTAACAAGTACACCATTAGGATGAAGAATATAAAGATTGATGGACTAGTGAAAAAGACTAATATGTTGTCTTTCATATGTAAATGCCATGTATTTCAAAAACATAATTAATTTTATGATAAACCAAGCTGGTGAGGTAAAGTAACAATTAAATTCTTTACTTAAACAACCTTTTTATTTTCAAATTAATTTGAATAAATTTATTAAATTATTCATTATTATATAGTTAATTTATTACTTATTTTTAAAAAAATAATACAAAATATAAAATTTATTATAATCAAAATAAAATAAAATAAAGATAATTATGCTCCATATTGTTTCACATGCCTTTGCAAAGGTAGTGTGGTCAACCATTAATTATTATATTGCTTTGTAAAAATATAGAGATTTGGCATGCTAAGGAGTTAATTATAGCAAGCTTCCTTGATGACTTTGTGAGTCACCAAAACTTTAATGGGTCATAGTAATAGAAGCTTTAAAATGTTTTAATAGTAGCCAATAACTATTTAAATTCAAATTTAGGCCAAATTATATAGAGTTTCAATGGGATTATAATGTGAAATAAAATAAATTGAGTTAGTTTGTGTTTTTTTTTAAAATGAGAATCTTAAGTATTGGATTCAAGAATATTTGTGGGTGACATTAGACAATACTTGCAAGACTAGCTCTATGAGATCGAAAAGGGTGGTGTTCGTGTTTGGTTGAGTAGCATAGATAGAGACAAATAAATAGAGCTTGATAGAGAAAAATTCTCTATTGAATCCTTTAATTTCATAAACCAAGTATTGAATCTAAAGTCAAAAGATCTTAAAGATCTTATGTTTAAAAACTCCCTAAAAGTTCCAAAATATGCCTCTTAACCTTTTATTTATAAATTTGAGAATGCTACATAATGGTACACCATAAATAAGAAAGTTATAAATACATCAGGTACATATACATGGATTAATTCTAATGAAACACATACACAATATTATGACAAGAGAGTGAAGGAAGGCTTTTGTTGATGTGACTTTCTTAAGTTGAATGTAGAGAGTGACACACCAAGCTAAGAGTAGTAGGCTAGCACTTGGGTGAGCCCTATCATGTTGTACATATGGTGAGTAACAAAATTAAGCTTCTTAATCATGTAGCTTAAATGAGCACCTAATGCGAGTTTTCCTTAGGAGTTGGGGTGAGCTCTCCGATGAGGTGGTATGTTTTTCATTAGATGTTGCACTAGGACTATGGTGTGTTGTCACTTGGTTGACAAGTAAACAATGACTTAGCATAGGTTGTGCTTCATAACTCACTAAGTGAGTTGAGTATACCTCTAGTATACATTTAGTTCCTTAACACTCTCTCTTCTTAAAAAGGTGAATTACAAAAAAACTTAGGGAATTAATGACGTCAATTATACTTTAGTGCTATAAGAAAAAGGAATAAATTATCTTATGAGTATTTTTTGAGATGTTTGTACCATCAATTTTATAATTTACTTATGTGTGATTGTTGATGTGTTTTTGGCCTACAAATGAACTAAAGAGGTAATATGATGTCTTGTTCATTATTTGCTTTTTTGTCTTTATTATTGATGATCATTTGCATTTTGAAATAGTTTTATCTACTCCCAAGTTGTTTGCTGATCATGAAAATTATAAGCTATCTAAGTCTCTTATGTGCAAGGTAAAGTGGCGAATGATGAGGTAGAGGGCCATAGATTGAATAGATTTTCAGAGAAAGTTGTGAGTAGTGATCATATCAAGGTTTCCCCATCTTTCTATGATATTGAGGAGAGACCTTTGGTGAGGGGAATGTAAAGAAGGTTGTCTCACGTGAGTTGAGGGAGCTTACTGGTGATGACAAGTTGTCAACTCACCTCTTAGAGATACTTTCTTGGGTGTCTTGCATTATAGTTTTATCACAATTAGCATATTTTTGAAATTATTTTCTTAAATACAAGAAGAGTTTAGAACTATCCTTCTTTAGAAGGTGGCTAGCTTCCAATTATTGTTAAAGATAAGTCTTCCTTGTTTGATGAGTTTTTTTGAGGAGAGTTGGGTCTATCCTACCCCAATGAGTCTTGGATCCACCCACCTATAAGTGAGTTTTTATGTCAAGAATGGAAGGTGAACAAGGCCTAAATGATTTCAAAATAAGTCTTAATATTAGACTGGTGAACCTTATAATGTGATTTATATCATTATCGTGTAGCATTTTTGATAGGATGTTTCCTAATCATAGTATTTTATTACATTCCACAAGGGTGACTCTAACTATAGAAGGAAGAGAGGAGGTGAGATCTTGAAGCTCAAATCCTCAAATTGATGAGATCATTATCCATATAAGATAGCTTCACCATTACCAGTGGATGAGTTAGTTGCTCCTTCCTTGCTAGTATAAGTTGAGGTCTCATTACCCTTATATAAGTAAGTTTAAGATTTTCTTTGTAGTCACTATTACTAACCACCTTGAAGCATAATTAAGAATTATCAAGCGATATGGGCACTTTTGTTGGAGTTTAGTCCTTAGAGGCTGAAGTTGCCAATTTGAGGGCTAAATTAGTTGGTGTAAAATTAAGGATGACTATATTGGACTAGTGAGTGAGTTTTTACTTGGTGGGGAGGTCAAGTTACTATGCATAGACCTATTTGATCAATAAGCAGAAGTTGTGATAATAGCTCATCACCAAAGTAGTCAATGAGATCATCTCAATTTTCGGCAGTCAATGAATTTGTCTTGCAACAATTAGGAGAGAGATTGTTCCCTAGACATAATTTTATATTCTTTGCATACATATTGCATTAGAAGATTATAAGTAAATGAAGCATTATAATAGTTATTCATATTAAATTTGTTTGCTAAGTTTGGCTTTCCATTTGTTTCTTCATACCATCATTATTTTTTTATTTATTTGATGAATTCAATTACCTTTATTTTTGATGTATTAAATGATATGACTAGTAATACTCTTTTGTTAGCTTTATTGAGTATAATTTATTTTCTTAAATCTATGGTGTTGAAAGTTAATGATATTTTTTAATGATTAGTGAGAATATTTAAGATCTTGGTATTCATTTTAATGTGACACGATCTCAAAAAATAAAAAATTTCTTTAATAAATATTTTACTTGGGTAATTAAGTAATTTATTGCTATCATTAATCTCTTTAGCTTTCACTTTCTTCACTTCTCTCAACCTTTTTCATATGCAAGTTATAGGTGACAACCTTGAAGAAGTGTGCTCATGCATTCTTAACTTTGCATAAAAGAAGTCCTTAAACATAACTTAGTTGTTGGCAGACATTGCGTTTATTAATTACTACGACAATAATACCAACTCCTCTATGAAACCTACACATATTGATGAGCACTTCAATATGATCAACTACGATGAGCTTTATATTCCTTAATCATTTTAGACTTGGCTTGAGTTTCTTGCTCTGCCCAAAGATGGCCAATATTTTCAAATTTTATGGACTTGTACTAGCTTAGTGATTGTTGAACTCAATAGAGAGTATTATTACCTTCATCTTCTACTTGAGAATAATGAGGATTCCATGGAGTTTGACTCTATTTTTCCACTTGTTTGTGGGAAAAGCTCATAATGATTGAAGCATATAGTTTTATAATATAAATATTAGAATAACTTGCTTGATAAATAAAGATAGAATTTAGCTAAAATAGATTATTGTATGTGAAGTCATTAATCAAGTTGCTCATACAAATTTGGACAATTTTATTCATGAATAAATGTGATAACTCCAAAGCTAAATGCAAAAAGGTGGAGTCTTTTAACAAACTTCATGGTAGAGGACTTGCCATTGACTTGTACCATAGGCCAAAAAGATTTTCCATAATTTATACTATAAGAACTCATCCCTTATGTTGATTCAGTGTTGATTCCAAGTTGAGATTTTGTTAGCTAAGTCAGTTGCATTCTATTTTTTAATTAAGATTAATCTTACACTTTTCCCTATGGATCAAGAACACACCTAGATTATACATGGCATTTTTTTATTACTAGTTTAAGATCGACTAAACTAAATGATCTTATTAATTCATCCCTTCTTAATAATGAACATCTCTGCTATTAGCTAGTAATTTATCTTCAACCTTAGCCATGAGATAATGTCATTGCTTAATAAGATTAGCAAGTTGGAGATAAGATGGCACTTAGTAAATGCATCACTATGAGAAGAGTTTGACCTCTATAAGGAGGTTAAGAGAGCCTTAAAGCAAGTTAAAGAAGAGATGAATAAGTAGCTTAATAAGAAGGAGAGTTCTAGCACAGGAAGTTAACTATGAGGTCAAGTTCTACTTCTAGAAGTTAGTTGCCACTACAAACTTGATAGTCAATACTCTAACATCAACTCTTACTATGAATTAGTGTTAGATTTTGATGAGAGTGATAAGGTAAGCACAACAAGCTAACTTAGTTTTTATTCAAATTTCCTTTTTTTTTAACATTAGAGTTGTACTTTTTAAAAAAAAAATTTTATGTACATGTAAAAAATATAGTTATTAGGAATAATGGAATGAAAGTTTCCTCATCTATTTATTCATTATGTTGCTTATTATGTGTTAATGTGATTTAGACTTCATCTTTCTGAGAATGTATTTTGGTTTATATAATCTTGACTTTTTATAGTTAAGTTTCATTAGGTGGGCCTTGCCTTACATCATGCTCAAAGTCTTTATGAGGGAAATTTATAAGTGTAGAACTTTCAATTTAGACTATGATATGACCACATTTTTGCATTCTTTTAAGAATTTGTGGAACTTATTATTTAAATTTAAAATTTTTGTAGTACCACAATAAAAGAGGAAAGTTCATTATTAATGAGCAAAACCACATGGAGACATATCAGAAGTAGAGTTGGGAGTAAACATCGTGATTTGAAGATCAATTGATGCTTGGAACTTAGCCAGGTGCCTTGGCATCAAACACTAAGTTTATATGTATGAACAAGACAAAGAAGCCAATGCTTAGACACTGACACTTAGCACCAAGGCACCGGACCTTGCAATTAAGTGCAATTCAAGATAAATACCTCTGTGCTAAGTTCCCAATCCTTATGCTTAAGGATAAGTTCAAGATAGAGAGATCGGTGCCTAAGCACCCAACCCTGGAGCCTAATTGCTAGACCAACAATTGTTAGTGCATGTAAAATAAAGAGCATAGAGCCTAGGCACTTGACCTTATCACATAGGCTTTGGCCTGGCGGCTACTATGATTCACACAAGATTCATTAAACATTTTCATTTTTAAGAATATTGGTGTAACAAAATTTAAACATATATTATGGATGAATTAGAGTATTTCTCCAAAAACATTTCTATGGTTTTTTATGGTCTTAGAGAAGTCCAAGACAGAAGTTTTGTAGGGTCTTCTTCATGTGTCTTGGACAGATTGCTTACGAGATCTTAAGGGAAAACAGACAAGGTGACAAAGAAGATGTTCTCGACATCCTTCACCAAGTGTTTTTATTTCTTCTCCCATTTTATTTGTTATAATCATGTTCATGTACTGAGCTTTTATGTATTTCTTTTCTTTTACCTTGAACTAAACCCAACTTTCTGGGTTTTGGCGTAACCATGTTGTTCATATTTATTTTAGTTTTAATAAAAGTTAGTATTTTAATTCTTTTAATTCTCATATATTTTATTCTATGCCTTATTGACTATTGAATTAACTTGCGATTAATTTGAATAGATTATAAGGTCTCTTTCGAGCTAAGAAGTGGAAAATGAAACCATCATTAGTAGAATATAATGGTGATGGGTCATAGATTAAAGATTAAGGTGATGAAGTTGTGTAGTATTTTTTTAAGATCCCAAGTGCTTCGATAGCTTTTTCATACATGGAATTTATCATCAAGAGGTAGGTATATTATGCAAGTTAAATAATGACCCTAGGTTTTCGAGAGAAAGGTAGCGACTACCTTGAACAAACTTTGGTAATATTAGCTCCTTTGTTATAATTTTAACTTTACAAATTAATATTGATGAAACTCAATCTTGGTTCATTCATATTGAGATTGTTTCTATAAATTCTGGCTCTTGTTATTTTATTAGTCTTTTAAGTAGATTTAAGAGTAGTTCATAGTGGTTGTCTCAACACCCTATTTTCATCATCTAAATTATTGTATGTCAGTTTAATTTTGGTACTTGGTGTTTAATTATTGTGGGAGTGATACTTTGCTTACACTTTATAACTTGACACAAATATGTACTCTTGCACATAAGGTTCACCTTGCACTATATCAAAATTGTAGCATCGTTGCTAGAGCTTACAACACCAATATTAATACTAAGTTAATTTCAATTAGTTTTGTTATTTTTTATTTTTATTTACTCCACTTTTAGTTTTTTTACTCTATTTTATGGATTGATTGTTATGTATGTATAGGATTGGTGGTCGATCTTTGAATCTTGAGGGCCAAATACTAAAATAAATTTGCTAAAGAAAGTTAGGGAGAGATGACAAGAAGACTAGATTGAAGCTAAGGCAATGGCTAATCTTAGGAACAAAGGAGAGATGGCTATGCAAACAAAGGAACTAAGAGACTATGTGTTTCCGTATGTGCATGACATCCCCCAAGCTATTATAAATCGAGGAGTGTAGGCTAACAACTTCAAGGTTAAGTCTCTTGTGTTGTAGATGATTTAGAGCTCCAAAAAATAGGAGACCTTTCCACTAACGTAATACCCACATTATAAACTTTTTGGAGATACATGAAACCTTCAAGTACAATAGAGTTTTTGATGATGCCATCAAATTAAGAATTTTCTATTTTCACTAGGGGATAGGGCCAAAAGTTGGCTTAATTCATTACCTAGCAATTCTATCACTAGTTTGGATGACATTATGCATAAGTTTTTATCCATGTATTTTCCACTTCCAAGGTTGCTAGAATGAGGATTAAGATATCTATCTTTTTCAGATGGAAGGTGAGGTGTTGTATAATGCATGGAAAGGTTCAAGGACCTTTTAAGAAGATGCACACACCATGGTATAACCAAGTAGATGCATGTTTAAACTTTATACAACAGGCAAGCTAGGCCAATGAGAACACTAATTAATGTTGCATCTAGCGACACTTTTATGAATAAGTCACAAGAGGCATCATATTATTTACTTAAAGAGATTATCATGAATAATTACTATTGGCCAACTTGTCGCCTCATGTTGAAAAATTTTGTAGCTACAATACAAAGGATAGAAGTTATTCTTCTCTCATCACATAGGTTGATTCACTGATGAAGTAATATAGCACAAGCACTACTAGCACATGACTTTTATTATAATCATTGAGGAGGGGGCCGCAATAGCAATGACTACTAGACAAAAAACTTCACACAATCTTACATGAAGTTGGTAAATTTTGTTAAAAATCAATAAGTTAATAACCCCTAATCAAACATATATAATCTTTGGTGGAGAAGCCACAAAAATTCTCTTGGAAGAATTCATAAGTAGGGCAACAATCAGGTAGTTACTAAAAAAACTACCTAGTTTTTATTAATAAGGTTGATATCTACCACCTACCTTTACTTCACAATAAAGGCTATAGTAGTAGAAGGCAAAATAAAATAAAATAAAAAAAATTTATTATAGGAGGCCTTGGTATTGCTAACATCTAGTACCATGCAATACATGGATCACACAAATGCAACACTTCAGAGGCATGAAGCTTTTTGTTCAATACATTTTTCTTTAATACGTAAGTGCATACGTTGAATCAAGTTATACAAAATGAGTAGAGTTTCGTTCCCACAAGGATTAGAGCCAAATTAGATATTAATTTATATTAAGTTAAGTATTAATCTCTTTAAACCTAGTTTTTATTCAACAAAATGAAAGTGCTTAATTAAAATTTCAATCTACTATTTTGCAATATACTAAAAAGATGAATTTTAATATTTTTATAAAAATATATAAGTGTTTTATTAATTTTAAAATATGAATTTATGGAATCTTTTTTAGATTATGTATTATATTTAATCATATGGTGGATTAATTTAAAGCTTGAAGTATCTTCTAGGAATAAAAGTGATATACCCTCTATCTCTAAACAAATATAACCAAACCAATCCGTTCTCCTAGTTTTCTACCTAGTGACAAGTAAATTTTGATTGGTTGCTTTACCTATATCCCTTCAAATGAATATAAATTCTAAAAATAATTATATATATTTATTAACTATTTAGCTACCCCCGACCTATCTAGCATATTAATGATTATTCATTATATTTATTTGCTATTTCTCTACTTATTCTTCTAGGATTCTATCGATATCTCTAGATCACACTTATTTTTAACTTTATAATTGGCCAGACTATAAGTAAATGAAGCATGAAAAAAAAAAAAAGAAAACACCATATTCAATTAAAGCACAAACATATATATATATATATATATATATAAAGTTTAATACAACACCATCGTCGAAAAGCTCATATAAATTCAGAGTTAGCATACTTAGTTCAACATTTTAGAAAGTAAAACACAAACACAATACATAAATATGTGTAGAAAATACAAGTAAAAGAAAAAAGAAATACACCAATAATTTCTCTCCCTTTATTGAGTATCCTTTTCCTTGATCTTTTGATTTTAATGTCTCTCACACACTCCACACACACACACACACATTACACAGTGCAGTTAGAGTGTCTTTCTCATAGTGCTGTCACTACACTCTCAATATTCACCCTCTTGACAAGAAAAATAAGAAAGAAAGAAAACGTCTGAAAAAGATTTTTTTTTCTTGGATATTTACCCTATATAAAGCCTAGATATAGCCTTGGTTTGTTGTCCAAACACTGATACCATAACTGCCTTGAATTGTTTGAAACCATAGCTAAGCCATCACGAATCTATTATATCAAGCCCTAGCACTGTAGCGCTATTGATGTAGCGCCTATGCACTATGCTCTATGAATGTTAGCTTCAAATTTCTAGTTCTAGTGCCTCAATGATGTAATGTAGCGCCTTGCAACTGTGTCTGGCTTCTCGGTATCGCAAATATGGAACCACGATGCTATCTTTTTTGTTCTACATAGCTTTTCTTTTGATATTATCGCCTCGACACCATACCATGAATCCACATTCTCTAATTTCTTTTTTTTTTGTTTAATAAGATATTTCTTGTCATAGACACTTAAAATTATGAAAATACACCATAAGATAAATAAAGTTTTTACATAAAAATACATGCAAATTTAACTAAATTTTTTCACTTATCAAATACCCTCAAATTGAAATCATTACTTATCCTCAAGTAATCATATGTATTTTCTTGGATTCTTAAATTTATTTAGCAGCAAAACTTTTAGAATTTAAAATTATTAAATAGCCATTTTAATTGAAAAATAAACTTACAAGAATCATTATTAAATATAAAAAATATCTTAACTATAATAGCATAAATTTTTACTTAAACTAATATTTCATTTGAGTTATGTCATTTTAGTGTTGAATATTAACATAGTTGATTCTTTTGAAATTTCAGTAATTGACTATCATACATAGTCATTACTTAATATTTAAATAATCATAACATGATTTTCTCTCTTTAATTTAACACATTTAGTTGCTTTAATGACATCATTGACATGAATATATAATTGGGAGAATTTCTAAGTATTATTATTGTATGATTCTAAGGCTAAAGTGTTTTATTCTCATTACTTTTAATCTTTTTTTTCTCTTTTTTTAAAAAAATGAAAAGTTCACCTTATTGGCTTTGTAACCCATAGAATTATTGATTTTCATGCTTTTCTATATTCATTATATATCTAACACAATTCAAATGAATTATTATTTTTTACTAAATGGGTTAATCTCCAATTAATACTAAGCAAAACTATGTTATTGAAATACTATAAACTTCTATTTATTTTAAGCCAATTACCACAATTCAATAAGAATCTCTTATGTGTGATGTGTGTAAAAAATTTCTTAACTCATTTAAAATTACTAATTTTTATAAGAAATATTACTTATTAATAATTTAAGTTATAATTCAATATTAATAATTTTAACTCAAGCTCTATTTTCAAATAAAAATATTATTTAATTGATTTTAATTCTATAGTTTTGTTTTCTAATAAAATTTCAAGTTTCAAGAAATCACAAATAATTATAAAGATGACTAATACTTATAAACTTTTACTACTAAAACAAAACAAATATAATAATTTAAATACTAGCACTAGTTCTACAAAATGAAACACTTCAACTTTTTATATTCATAGATTTCAATAACAATAAAACTATCTTTCCCACTCTCCCAAACTCATATATGACTAATAAAATAATGAAACATTCCTAAAAGAAAGAACATAAACTTCTCATCCTTTAATCTTCTGATTCTGACTCTTTCTCCTCTTTTTTTAACTTTTTTTAATACAAATTAGTATTATAGGCACTTTCAACAACAAAAAATAACTTTTAAATAATATTACACGTTCTCACTTGATGCAATTATAACTCACAATTACAAATCACACCACTACACACTAAATCAAATAAACATTGGATTGTCTCCCAAGCAACGCTTAGTTTATACTATTTAGCTCGACTATACCAAGTTTTCCTAATTTTAGATGAACAAATTTGATAGGTATTTTATGTCAACAAGTGTCCAATCCATAGCTTTTTAATAATCCCAAGATTTTCATCCACTCTTTTTTTCTTAACATCATCAAAATTCTTAAAAATTATGGTTAGTAAAGATGATGAATCACTTAAGTAGGCATACTTTAAATTACTAGGTAATGATTTTAATTCCATATCTAATTCCTTTAAGATAGATAACTTAATAGTATTAATAAACACATATAAGAGCTCACATTATTCTTTAAACTCGCTATAAGCAAATCTAAGAAATGGATCGGCATCATTCTCTTACTCATCCTTAATTAAGGCTTATTCTAATGGATTTTTAATCAATGATATCTCCAAACCCTCAATTACACTTTGTTCTTTAAGCTCAATGAGTTCATCATTAGAAAATTCCATAGAAATGAAAAATATTAAAAGTGATTTCTTGACTTTGAATTCTCATTGTTAATTCCTCTTTTTTCACGTCTATCATAGTCTTCCTTATTGTTAAAAAAGGTCATCTTAAAATATTCGGAATCTCTTTATCTTCATCTATGTCTACCACAATAAATCCACATCTAGCATAGTCCTTCTTATTGCTAAAAATGGTCTTTCTAAATTAATAAGAATCTCTTTATCTTTGTCTATGTCTAACATAATGAAATCTGCAGGAAATATTAATTTATTCACTTTAACCAACATATCCTCTATTATCTCCTTAGGATAACTCAAAGATCCATCAGCTAATTGAAGGGTAATACTAGTGGGTTGGACTTCTTCTAATCCTAATTTCTTAATAATAGGTAATGAAATCAAGTTTATACTAGCTCCAAATTACCACAATGGTTTCCTAAAGAATTTATCTTCTATAGTGTAAGTATAGTAAAACTACTAAGATCTTTCAATTTTTTAGATATTGGCCTTTGAATTATAACACTAGATTTTTCAGTTAATACTACAGTTTCATTTTCTTCTAATTTCTTCCTTTTTTTTATAAAATATCTTTCATAAAATCTATTTAAAAAGGCATTTTCTCTAAGACTTCAACAAAAAAAATATTAATGGAAAGTTTTCTAAAGGCATCTAAGAACTTGGGGAATCGATTGCCAGAATATTTTTGAAGTCTTCGAGGGTAAGGTGGAGATAGTCTCTCTCTCTCTCTCTCATTTTTCTAAAGGAATCTCTCTCAGCTTTCTCTTCCTCACTAATTTTATTTTATTTATGTTTTCCTCAATAACATCTTCTAAACTCTAAATTTCAACTTCAAGTTTATCTTCATCAATCTTTATCCCTCCTAGGTCTTTTTCACTTCTAAATTTATCACATTATTTTGCTCTTTATTCATTTCCTTAGGATTAATTTTTTAGTTAGAACATAGACTACCGTGGGATCTATTACTTTGTAATTTGATTCCCATTTGCAAAATTAAGTCTTGAAGTGAAGGCTTCTTTTCTTTAAGTTGATTTTAAGGATACCCTAATGGAACTATATATGCATAATTTTGATTATTATTAAAATACATGTTATTCCAATTTTCTATATTTTCAATTTGATTAAAATTTGAATTATTATTGTTCCATGAGAAATTAGGATTGTTCCTTTAATTTAGATTATATGTATTTAAGAATGGGTCATTGAATCTATTAGCTAATTAAATAAACATTTATGCACTTAGATTTTAGACTATTTTATTTCATAAATTTCTTGCAAAGTCATTTGATTTCTAAATTCAATGACAATAATTCTATAATATTATCTCTATGCATGCAAAATTTAGAAATTACAACTTTAGTTTAAAACTAAAACAATAGTACACTTAAGTACAAAGATATTTCACACTTAATACATAACACACATGCATATAACAGAGATGTTGAATTAAATACAATTTTGCTTCCAATCCTCGGACAGACACCAAAAACTTGATTGATACTTTTTTACCTTTATACACAAGTGCATGTGTCGAATCAATTAATACAAAATGACTAAAGTATCATTCTCGTGAGGATTAGAGCAACATTAGTTATTAATTTATATTAAGTACTAATTTCTTTAAACCTAATTTTTATTCAACAAAATGCAAGTACTTAATTAAAATTTCTATCTACTATTTTGGAAAATATTAAAAAAATATTTTTATATTTTATAGAAAATATATAGGTATTTTATTAATTTTAAAATTAATACAATGAATTTATGAAATCTTTTTTTGACTCTGTATTATATTAAACCATACTATGGATTAATTTAGAGCTTGTAGTGTCAACCAGGAGTAAAAGTGTATACTTTCTATCTCTAGACAAGTATAACCAAACCAATCTCTTTACCCAATTTTTTGCCTAGTGCTAAATAAATTTTGGTTGGTTGCTTTACCTATAGTTTCCTTTAAATGATTGCAAATCCCAAAACAAATCATATATTTAATGACTATTTAGCTACCCTAACCTATCTTGGACATTAATGATTATTTAATTCATTTATTTGCCTTTTTTTCAACTTATTCTTTTAGGATTTTATCGATATCTCTAGATCACACGTATTTGGAACTTTGTAATATCCCATATTACAAGTAAATAAAGCATGAAAAAAAGCAAAACACCATATTTAATTAAAACATAAATAATATTTTTATATTAATCTACAAATAAAGTTTAATACAACACCATCATCTAGAATCTCATATAAATTTAGAGTTAAAATACTTAGTTCAACATTTTAGAAAGTAAAATACAAAAACAATACATAAATATATGTAGAAAATACTAGAAAGTATAAGAAAAAGAAAATAGTTAAAGGAAAGAATGCACTAGTAATTTCTCTCCCTTTGTTGAGTATCCTTTTCCTTGATCTTCTAATTTTTATCTCCCTCACACACTCAACACACACATACACACACAACCCACAAAAGTTGGAGTGTCACTCTCTAAGTGTTTTTATTGCATTCTCACATATTCACTCTCTTGATAAGAAAAATAAGTAAGTAAGAAAGGAAAAGTCTAAAAAAGAGTCATTTCTCTTATAGCTATACCTTGTATAAAGCCTAGATACATCCTTAGTCGGTTGTCCATATGGTCATGACATAGTTGCCTCAAAAATTGCTTGAAACCATCATTGAACTGTCAGGCTGTAGCTTTGCGATACTATGTTCTCTAACTTTTGGCTTTAAATTTCTTATTCTTGTGCCTCGGTGTTGTAATGTAGTGCCTTGGCGTTGGATCTAGCACATTGGCATTGTAAATCTAGCATTACCAAGGTGTCTTCTTTGTTCTCCACATCTTTTTATTCTGATACTAGCACCACGGTGCTATACCACGATTCTGCATTTTTTGTATTTCTTTTTTCTCAATAATAGATTTTTTTTTTCATAAACACATAAAATTATTAAACTAAATTATAAAATAATAATTTTTTTACTTAAAAATGCATGCTAATTTAACTAAAAAGTTTCACTTATCACTTTATTATAAAGACAAAAGATAACCTTTAAAAATATTGAGTTCCAAATTGGGAAGATCTCTGACTCTATAGCTATTAGAATGGAGTGCTTTAAATAAGTATTAAAGTGAATCCCAATGAGCACCTCAACATCTTCTAACTAAGGAGCAAGAAATTTAAAGGATTTGGTGGGTTAGGAGAGGCCAAAATGAAAGAAGAATGATGCAGAAGGTGTGGGCTATGAGAGGCCCAATGAAAATGATGATTGGGCTTAACATGAGGATGAAGATAAATAAGAGCACCCTAGGGAAAATATTTTTCTAGATAATTCATCGCTATGTGTAGCCCCACTTCCATACCCCTAGAGAAATTAGAAAAAAATTCTAGATCAAAAATTCTCAAAAGTTTCTAGATACATTAAAATTTTACATTAATATACCTTTTGCTAATGCCTTGGAATAGATGCTTGGCTAGGTAAAATTTATAGAAGAGATATTGACTAAGAAGAGAAAATTAGAAGATCAAAAGATAGTAGCTTCAACATAAAGATTACACTGCCATGCTAAATAGAAAGTTGCCTACAAAGAGAAAGGACAAGGAAGTTTCACAAACGATTGTGCCATAGGAGGTGAACTATTTAAGAATGCACTATGTGACCTTGGAGTCAGCAATAAATTTGATGATGCTCTAAATATTTAAAATTATGTTTGAAAGAGGAAGAACCGGTATCTCTTTGCAATATCATAGTTAAGTAACTATAATGCTTTGTGAACAATATGTTGGTAAAGGTTGGTAACTTTATTTTTTTGTTGATATCTTAATACTTGACATAAATGATGATTAGCTTGTAAACCCAATCATTTTGGGAAGAACTTTATTAACTATGAAGTAGGTTCAAATTGATATTTAGAAGGAGGAGAATACTCAACACTAAAAATTGAAAGAGAAGATAGCGGCTAAAGTACAAGAAAAGGAGGTGAGTCAGTGTAGAGAAAGAAAAGGGGCCATGTCAGGCCTCCAAAAAAAAAAAATTTAAAGACCTCATCTAAAGGTAGGAAAGTTAAACTTATACAAGTTTGGATGACTATATCAAATCTAAAAGAATACTTGAAGTTAGTTGCATCAAATTTTTTGTGGGTGTAGCAACACTTGCTACTAAAAAACACGTGATATGGGCAAAATGAACATTAGGTTGATGATGTTAAACCAAGCACTTGCTGGGAGGCATCCGAATTTTTCATTTTTGCCTCCTTTACTGTTAGTCAATTTTTTCTTTTCCACTTTAATTTATTTTGATTTAAAAAATTTAAAATTATTTTTGTGCGTAGCATGTAGGCTCCATGCTTGTTGACCCACCCTTCAAAAAAGGGCACTAAGGTACCAACAATTGTGCTAGATTCCCTTTAATTTTATTTATTTTCTATATTGCTATCCCACTCATTATTGATGATGATTCTTTTATTATTTTATCTAAAAATAACATGATGTGATATGATTCCTAAAGGTAGACCTGGTAGCAAATAATAGATATTTTAAAGCAATCATTCTTAGAGAATATGAGTAAACTTTTAAATTGAGATAAGACCCACAAGCTATTTGGGTGAGGTCATAAATAGAGGGGGAAAAAGTGGCTTCTTAATCACCAATAACCTCCATAGCAACTCTATTGCTTCCCTTCTCCCTCCATTGATATTAATAACCCTGGGCAATATAAGGATTATAAAGAAAGCAAAGGGTGTCTCCTTCTCCACCACACCCAATAGAAGTTTTGGTAGAAGGAAATTCTTCTCACATGCCATAGCAGAATGGTTTAAGAAGATCTTTTCAAGCAAACCTTCCATTGTAGAGCGAGGTTTTGATGCTCTTGGAGGTCATATTAAGGAAAAATTAGCTAAAAGATAATGACTAAATTTTGACAGACAATTTGCCTCCACTTTTGTTCTAGTAGTTAGATAAATCTATACAAATTTACTCAAACATATAGACAGTATTATGTGAGAGGTAAATAGGTTCTCTTTAGTGAGGCTTAGATAAATACCTTTTATGGCTTATTAGATATACAAATCACATGTATTTCAATTTTTTAGAGAACAAACTATACTATGATGAAGTCATCCACCTTGGCATCAAACATGCAATGTAACCATCATAAAATTTTCTACCTCTGGCTTTATATAGTTGAGTCCAAGGAAACATTCCCCTCAACCAGACTACTACTTAGTGGCAACCTCAGTGACGTCATAAACGAGGGAACCACATTGAATTTTGAAATTTAACACAACATGCCAATAGATGTTGTGCCCTGATTAGTTCCAACATCTTATAGAGGTGAGATCCATGGATTTTAGGGGTTTGGGTTATTCTTCCTTTATTTAAGGTCTATGCTTGTAGATGAGAGTTCCTATAAGTGTATTAGAGGATGTGGTCTAGCCCAAGTGTTTGCTGATAAGAAGTAGGATTTCATAGATGATAGCTAGTGATATGTATCATTAGTTTGACTATGAAGAAGAAAAAAATGCTTTAAGCATAGAGGACCTTACAACCATGGAAACTATGGAGATACTTAGTTTGAAGATCAAAAGATTGATGCTTAATTTGAGGGGATCAATAACCACATGGACATGATGGAGAAGCGACAATGAAGTTTGCATCAAAGGATGAACATAAATTTGAAGTATTTAATGAAATGTAGCAAGTTGCACTACAACTATGTGTAATGATTCAATAGTTCCCTAGTTGACATGGACTTAAATCTAAACCTATAGGCTAGCTAAGCAATGTTTGTTTCCACCTTTGCAATAATTCCTTGTGGCACCTATCCATGTAGAAATAAGGAGTATAATGATGATGAGTAGCTCCACTACATGGGAAGTTTTTATCCCTTAATTTTATGTTACATTTACTTGGACTTTTATTATTTCTTTGATGCATTGGGAACAATGCATAGTTCATGTGTTGGATGCTAGCTTATATGCTTTTGTATTCCTTGATATCTTCTATCTAAGTTTGCTACTTTTTGAGTTTATGTGTGATGTTATGTATTATACTTATTTCATCTTTTTAAAATAGTTTAGTTCATGCTTAATCTTTATTATTCATATATTTTATGTTTTAGTTTGCATTCAAGCTTAGCTTCTATAATAATATTTTAATTTATAATTTTTAGTTCTATTATATTTAGGAAGGGGGAGGAGGGTAATCGATTACTGTTTCATGTTTCAATGTGAAATCTTAAAATTGAGATTGTATGTTAATTAATTTTAATTATCTGTGCAAAACTTACTGCTTGAATTATATGTTGCAAAATTAACTGTGTT
This sequence comes from Cymbidium sinense, assembly GCA_021442155.1. Classification (NCBI taxonomy): domain Eukaryota; kingdom Viridiplantae; phylum Streptophyta; class Magnoliopsida; order Asparagales; family Orchidaceae; genus Cymbidium; species Cymbidium sinense. Next base: position 89,777,068 of record CM038219.1, read on the forward strand.
AGTTACAGGATCATTGGTCATATTTTTATGTAACTTATATATTGCATATAAAAATAAGCTAAGCTAAGTAGCGACTTACTAGCAAATGCACTATATAATTCACAACATAAAATTGAATTTTATTTGAAGGTTTATATAATTGGACAATTATATGTAGTAAGGGATATATGAAGGAAATAGAGTAAAATCAGTTGGCCATCATGAACAAAAAAAGGGTTGTAAATCTACATCCACTTAGTGAAGAAAGAAAAGGAGATGAAATAGGTTCTAATATTTGGAGAATTAATTTTTCTTTAATAACAATGGCTTTATATTTATTCTATTAGCTATAAAAGTTCATTTAAGTGTATATACCAAGCAATAAATATTTCATGGCATAGATGCGAATAAAATGTTAGCTTTCTTGAAAGGTGTTCTACTTAGTGATAAAGTTGACTTTATAAACTTTGTATAAGTTTATAGAAAATATGCATCTCTAGGCTGTAGCATGAACATGTTAAGGTGTGGCATATACTTAGTGATTTGTTTTATGCTATAGTTAAATCAAAAACCTTGTCATAGTTAATTGAGGTTGACAAATGACGCACTTTCAAATGAATAAGTATTATGTTTTCCATAACATGGTGCCATTAGAACAAATCAAAGATTCTACCTTGCTTAATTTTTGTTATTACCTTATTGTTATGTCTTTAGGGTATGTCTAAGAATAAGCAAAAGCTAAGTGTGGGGAGTTTGATATGAGTAAAATTTACATGATTTTTCAGACCTTAAATTGTGATATTACCACATATTTTTGCATACTTATTAAGAACTTTATAGAAATTATCATTTAAATTTTGAATTTTTATAGGATCATAATAAAGGAGCAAAAGTTTATCATCAATGTGCAAAATAACTTGGAGAAATGTTTAGAATAGATTTGAAAGAAAATGAAGTGATAGGGGATTAATTGATGCTTAAAGCTTAGCTAGATGCTTAGGCACCAAAACTAGCACCTAGGTGACAGACACCAAATGCCTAAGTGCTAATCACCAGTCACCCAAGTGCCATATTGCAGGAACAAGATATAGGAACTCACACCTAAGTGCCAACCTTGATCTCTAGTGCAACTAAATTTAGAAAGCTTGACACCTAGGCACTAGATTTTGATCCTTAGTGAAGTGAGAAATAGAGGGCCCAATGCCTAAACACTATTGGACCACAAAAGCCAAATCCATAATGCCTATATATCAAAAATTGAGAGAATAGTTTAGTTGTTGTCTTGGCATATACTATGATTCACCCTAGGTTTTATTAAAGACTTTCCATTTGAAGAAATCTGGTTTAACAATATTTAAGAAAATCTTATGAACAAATCAAAGGATTTCTCTAGCCATATTTTTAGGGTTTTTCTTAGGAAATAGAAGAGTCCAAGAGGGGGGTTTTGAGGGTTCTTCTTTAGGCTTCATGGTGAGATTGCTTGGGATATCTCAAGAGTAAGGATATAACACAATCAAGAGGATGTTCTTAGTGTACTTCACCAATGTTTTTTTTTTTTTTTGTCTTTTTGGGTTTATATTAATCATGTTCATTTATAGAGCTTTTGTGTTTTTCTTTCCCTTTACCATCAACTAGACTACCCTTTTTATGGATTAGTTGTAATTATATTGTGATTGCATTATTTTATTTTTTATAATAGTTGGAGTTTTGATCTTTTTAATTATAGTGTATTTTATTCTATGTCTTATTAGCTATTAAATTGATTGTCCATCATTTTCAATAGATTAAGAGGTGCATTTGAAGCCAGGGGGTATAGAATGGATCCATCATGGACAAAATACCATAATGATGGTAATACATTAGAGCTAACTATGATAAAGTTATGTATCCCTTTTTGAGATCCTAAGTGCTTTGATAAATATTTTTTGTATCAAATTTATCATCAAAAGGAGGTAGGCTGTGTGAAATAAGTAAGGTGCCTAGACTTTCAAGAGAAACATAGCGACCACCTTGATTGGAATTTGATAAAATTAACTCCTACTTTGTTAAAATTTTAACTTCTCAAATCAACATTGGTGAAACCCTATCCTTATGTTTATTCATATTAAGGCCACCCTTATGAGTTTGCTCTTATTATTTTGTTTGTTTCTTATGTAGATTTAAGAGTATATGGTAGTGGTAGTCTTGGCACTCTATTTTCGTTGTCCAAGTGAAAGCAAATCAATATAATTTTGGTACATAGTGTTCAAACTTTGGAGGAAAGATACTCTAGTCATACTTAATTTCTTGACATGATAATGAACTCTTGCATGTTTGATTTACTTTGCACCACATCAGCATTCACCTAGACTTGTTAGTTTTTGGGATTCATTCTCTACTTAATGTAGATTGATTGCATTAGTGTTCACATCAAAAATGCTAGTAGAAATAAAGCCTAATATACTCTCTAGCCAATTATTAAATTGTACCTAATCATCCCATTAGTCTTAGTAATCCTTAAATAAAACCAATGTAGGAGGGTCTTTTGTTAAAATGTTTTGGTTAAATCTATTTTGCAACATATGTTTGACTTTAGCTAACCCAATGATAGATTTCCTTCATTTCTTAGATTCAACCATTCTTTAGTGAATATAAATGTTGATTTTGATAAATAAATCCATCTCATTGACTCAATAACTTATGAAAATGATCATGAAACTCTAGGGTTTAGACTTGGCCAAGCTCAAATATTTTAGAAAATTTGGACTAGGGTTGATTCAAAGAAACCCATCTACTTTCATCCCATACTTAAACCCATAGATAAGTGCCTTCCTTTATTAATCCTATGAGTCATGGACTATAATTTCAATCCTAAACCAATCCTTATGAGCTTTTAGATCATTAAGATGAATGATCATGTGTCAAACTTATGTCAAGCTAGGTCCGTCCTAGGCCCAATATAAATTAATGTGAAAGTAAACCCATTCATTGGTCATCAATTATTTAAAGGGTTTGCTTACCTTTAGATGAACATTTTGAAGTTTATTAATGGGCTCAATTTCATTAGATTAACTATTAACCCTTTTTGACATTATTTGAATCAATTGGGCTAACTAAATAGCTTTGGCTTTAAATTAATTATCCCAATTTGGGCCAAAGAATTCTACTTGACACCTTAGACATCGTTCATACTTAGCTTCACCCAATTACCTATAAGCCTTGGCTCAAAAAGGTCATGAGAATTGCTTTAACCCATGAACACCCCCACACTACTTAGAGCTTAAATTTGATTAACCTAATCTTCATAACCACTATGCATCATTATAGCTAAGGATGTCTCAATTAATTATTTTGATGAGCCTTCAATTTAACCAATCCTTTTGAATGATCCATGTGTCCAAATTGAGCCTAAATGGGCACACCCCACTTTGGAATTGAATTTGACTTGTCAAATGGCCAAATAATTCCATCAAAATTAACATGAAATTAGAGGACAATGATCAGAATAATACTCTACTTGACACCAACTTGATTTGACTAATATTTTTGGGTCAAATCAATGAGTCAAAAAATAAGTCTTAATGGGTCAAACTATCTCATTAATAAAAACCATTCATAATTCACATTTAAAGTCCAACAAATGTTAGAATCTTCTGGCTACCTTTAATCTAAAAAGTTATAAGCCAATTTCATATTGGGTCGAGGGGTTAATGAGGTACCTAGGCTGTAGACTTTTTCATAGCGGTGGCAACCTTCTCCAATGATAATCGATGGCGGAGCTCCTCCCATCCATCCTTATCTCCTTATCCAATATCTCACCACCTTCTTAGCTATTGTAAGTTGAGTCACCATCAACTTATAATTTATTGAGCTTAAACATGGTTGAGCTCATGTTTATAGGCTCTTAAATTGCCAATTTAAGAGATTAGAAAACTTCTTCTCAATCCCACAAATTAAACTAAGTCCTTATCCCTCCTTCTCAACAATTGAATCCTCCTCAAGGCCAACTCATAACCAAAACTTGCCAAACTTTGGTTCAACTAACGAACTAGAGGGAAGTAATTTAATTGGATGCACCAATGAGTTTGTGGAAATTTATTGAAACTTCACAAATTGGCTTTAGAGTAATCATAATACTTTAAGGTGAGAATTCTTCCCCTCTTCCTTGTTCTATGCTTAGCTGGGTGTAATTGATGGCTTAGTGAGTTATAGGATTGAATCCTTTCATCCCTCTCATGCTTCCTAGAGAAGGAGCCTAAGATCATCTCAAAAGGGAGAGTTTCATCTATGTATAGGTTATGCTACATCAACTTGAACTCAACCAATGATCCCAAGTCATGACCCATCTTAGGGTAGAAAATGAATTTTGAGCCATTGGATCTGATAGTCAAGGAAGAGACAAACCATGAAGCTTACATTGAATTTTAAGTATTTTTCTTATATTTATTTTGAATTATATATTATATAAAATGACTTGAAACTTTTAGGGCAACATGAAATCTTTATTCTAAAAAAATATCAAGTCAATTACTTGACTATTTTTAATTTTTAATAATTAGATTTTTCTTCTATTTTAATTACTTAAGTCACTTAGAAACATCCACAAATTATCAAACTTATGAAAACAATTTAAAATAACAATAGAAAATTACAATTAAAGTTCCACACTAAATTAAATAAAATTAAAAATATATGAATTTTTAAAGTCACTTATTTACTATTCAAAATTTATAGAAATTAAAATAATTACTGAAAAATTATAAAAAAATAATGGAATGATAAAAACATCAATATACGCTTATTACAATTTTTTTTATACAATTTTAGAAATTAAAATAAAAAATTTACAAGTTTCAAATGGTTTAAGCACTATTCAAATATCCAAAAATAATAAATATATGTGAGAAAATTATGAAAAATTTAAATAATGACTAAAGCAATAATTCTGACTAACTCTAAATGTTTTATAATTCTTTGGATTAAAATAAATATTTAATAATTTTTAATTAATTAACTATAAAAAATAAAGATTAATTAAATAATTAAGTAATTTATGAAAATGAATGAAACACTAAAAAGATTAATCTAAGACTACTATAAAGTTTTCATAATTTCTAAATTAAAATTATTATGTTATGACAAAATAAAGAAACCTTTATAGATCAGCTTAAAGAAACATCTATTCTTAAGAAACACTAAAAACACTTATATAAATTAAAAAAAAATTAAAAAATTTGATGAATCTTCAAATCCCTAACTTATGCTTTTTGTAGAAGTTTCATATTTCATATTTTTTTTCAAAGTAATTTGAATAATGGAACTAATTTCCATATTAAATTAGTAATATAATGAGCTAAAATAAATAATAAAATAATTACAAAAAATCATAAAATTTAAAAAATAATTGAAATAAAGATCCAACGCTCATTAAAAAGCAAGCATAAATTTGTTAAATTAATATAATAATTAAAAATTTATTTTATATAAGTAAACCTTAATTTAATAATTTAATAATCAACCTAATAATTAATATAAATGACTCCTAATTATAGAAAATTCATAAGATAACTTAAATAATTTCAAAAAAGACTAAAATTTCAAATGAATTTCATGAATAAAAGGGTTAATAATCATGAATTTTAAAATTAATAAAAATAAATGAAAATTAAATAAAATTAAGTGAATTTGAAAATCCTCTAAAAAATAACTTGACAATCTCAATAATTAAACATTAATTTGCGTAAAAAACCTCTAAGTCTAAATAAACCATGTTAATGAGTAATAAACATCTAAGGCCATAAGTTAAAAAATTCCCTTGAATATAAGTTAGTTTTGAATATCATGTTTAAACTCTTCTCTTTATCATTTCAAATCATAAGCATTTTAGATAACCAAAGAAAAATAGTAGAACACTTATGAATGCGATAATACCTCTTGTGTATACATTTGCATTAGATTAGGCATTTACAATGTGCACACCTCTTCATTATAGATTTCTCAATCTGATTAATTTGATTTCAACCTTATTTTCTTTTGAGATGGGATTATTTCAATTAACCCCTTTCACACTATATCATGTGCTTATGATGATCACCTCACTAGGGTAACCCAACTAATTGGAGAAACACATAATCTATGATTACCCTACATAACACTTTAGGTCCTGATTGACCTCTAAATTAGCTCAATAGATAATTGCATCATAGCATGGATTATCTTCTTCAATAAACTTAGCAATGTTCACTTTTTAAACTTTTTAGCACTTAACCAACCCATTGGGTGGGTTAACTATTGTCCTCTCACACATAAGATACATGTTGAATCAACATCCTTGATATCCTCTTAGTCACACTTGTAGGAATGAAGAATCTTTATGAGTAAATCATTCATAATTATGATCTAACTCATTTTGAGCATGATTGTCTTCATATTAACCTACTAGATTTACTTGATGAATTTGATCATCCCTTTGGATCAGATTCGATTAAAATTGATGAAGAACTATTAGTTGGTCCTTACCAAACTAAGTCATATACATATGACTAAGTCAATCCATGAGTGCTCAGCCCTTTCCCCTTTACTTTGAATGGATTATCTCTATACACATTTCCTTTGCACTTTGAACACTGTGACCTCAAATTCACCTTCTCAAAAATTTTAGCACTGAAGCAATACTTGAGCACTAAAGTTATATTTTTTTTTTCTATAGTTGACCAGGTTAACTACTATCTATCATATTAATGCAATTGCATGGTAGTCAACACTTTAGTTGATTTTATTATGGTTAAAATATAAACTTGACTTTTATTATGGTTAACTAGTTGATTTTATTATATGAATACTCATCTAATAGAAAATTATTTAATTATAACTTTATCCTCACATGACTAATCAATATATTTAAATAGCCTAAAGCCTATCACTAGCTTCCAGTATGTTATATATAAAGTGATATGCTTTAAGATTGTCAATCTGCTCACTTGACTTAGCTTGTTAAGTCATAGTCAGACATGATATCTTTAGAATACACATGCATACTCATACTTATATGATGTGATAGTTCATAACCCTATAGTAGCTAGCATAGAGAGGTTGTAGCTAGGTCATTTTCTTGTACTATCGATTGCTTATATGGGATGAGGTTACAATAGTATTGCTAAAATTCCCTATGATTATTTGTTTAAATTGTAATGTGTTTCTCTATTATACTATTATATTGCTAGAGATATTTTTTTGTAGGTTCTATTTGTATGACCAATGCCTTTACTTTCATTTTACAATGGTCGTGTGCTAAGATAAAAATAATTCTATAATAATTAATCTTTGATGTGATTTTTACTGTGATGACTCCATTTAGATTATGAGTATTTTTATTGCAATACTCTCTGAACTTTTCTTATATAAAAATAAAACATTAACTAATTTTCCTAACCTAGTCCCAAGAGAACTTTGAAGGATGAACTTATAAGTTAAGTTGAAAGAAGGATGAGGAGCAGAGAGAAACTTAATTTGTATTTTATTTCTAAAATTTGTCCAAGTTTGCATTTATGTGTAGAGTTCAACACCCTTTTATACTTTTTATCTATGTATGCATAAGCGAGATGCCCAACCACTAGCCTATTAACTCTTATCATTTTAAAACCATTATAACACAGAGATTGTTTGGTTAAATTGCTTATTTTCTTTGCTCTTTTCCTTTCTTTATTGTAATATGTTTGGTTGGGATTATCTATGTCTGTAAGGATCTTAGGATGAAAAAAAATTATATTTTCTACCAACTTTATTAAATTATACATAACTTAAAATATGATTAGAATAACATTTAAAATATTAAAATTAAGACTTTATTTAGGTGACTTTTTTAAAAAATAAAGCTTTATCTTCTTTTATATTTCTTTGAAGATGTATAAAGTTGAGTTCTTTAGCATCAACCATTGGTACTTATCATATTATGACCTAACCTAAGCATGTATTAGAAATTTAACTTAATGATAGATAATTTACATACCATGCATAACCCTATTATAATAAAGCTTTAGGTTGAAATGATTGTATTAGTAATTCAGAAGTCTTAGTAGTAGATAGAAATAGCCTAACCTAGAGAGGTACGTAAGTTTGTTCTCAATAATATTAGTTGTGAGACTAGGTTATCACTTGTCCTTTGTTATGTGGAATCTATAAGCCCTACATCTTTCCAAACTTATTCCTTAGAAACCTTTGCTTAATATTGTTTTGTTCTCCATCCCCAGTCTAGGCCATGATACCAACTTTGGATGATCCAACTTATATTTTTTGATAGAGTGCCTCTCAACTAGGTTTTGACTAACTTCCCAAGCAAAATGGCTATGCATGGTAACTTAAGATGATGGATCCATGAGGTCTAGAATATTTCTATCTCTTTTCTTAATCTTCTTTCTTTTTTCCCATAAACCCTTTAAGCACATTGTACTCTTTATAAAGTCATTCAAAACCATCATCTTACTTGGTTATGGTAATTCACTCTTTATTTTGTAGATTCAATATGTAGATTATCCTATTTTAATAATTCTTAAAAATACAACTTTTCTTTAAAATCTAAAAAAAAAAAATTAGAAGCAATTTTATGCCTTCATTTATTAAGAGTATCGTATAGAGGTGTCTATAAGTGTAATCTATAGAAGTAGATATGTCTCCTTAGGAGAATGGGTAACTCACAATCCTTTTCTCACCTATTAACTTAGTAAAGTACATATAAATAAATATTTTTATAAATATAAATAAGAATTATAATCTTACATAGATTCTTTGTTTTATGTTTTCTTTTGAGAAATTTTATTTATAGCTTATGAAAATTAATACACTTACATCCTAGCAATAGGAGTGTCAATTTACTATGACTATCATTATTAGTTTATATAGACAACATCACATGTTAGATTTATAGTATTCATTGAGGATCCCATCAAAACTAATCAACTATGAGAGAATTAAGTGCTTCTCTCACAATTCTTATAAAATATGAGGATTCATCTCACTAGAGAAGGATCAATAAAATGTATGGAAAGAGTATTTAATCTTTATGCAGTGACCTAAATTATTATGTAGTGAGTGATGTCATCATGTTTTTCCATCTTGATGTTTAACTCATGGGTCACAACTCAAGTTTTTCATTCCATACTTATAATTAAATGCTCTAGTTAATTTGATTTTCTCAAATTGTAATCTTTGTATTGATCATTTCCTAAAGTTGGTTGGCTTTAGATAATGGTAAGAAGTTAATGTACACAATGATGACTATTTTCAAAAGCTCAAATAAGGAAAATGGAGGCCAAGTATGGTGGACCACTAATAGGTAGCAGGAAAGCAATTAGAGGAGGATACATTTTGAAGTCATTAAAAATATTGAAGTTATTTTCAAGTTCTGTAGTTTGAGTGTTATAGATTATGTATTAAAACCTATGTAATATAATATTAGTTTAATTATCATAGTATGAGAGGGGAGTAATTAGATAAACTTATAAATAATTAATAATTATTAATGAATTACAATCATATGGAAAAATAGGAGGGGTGGCCTTATTGAAGGGAGAAGTGGCTAGTTTGAATGGGCACCCCCACTCTCACAATCGCCCCCACCATTGGTCAATTTAAATTAGTGTTATATATAACTCTTTTTCTATCTATAATAAAGAGAGGAAATCTCTGAGGTTAAGGCTTGGTGGTCGACTAACTTGAAGGAAGGGTTTAGTTATCCTACATGCTAGACTATTTTAATGATTAGTTCTAATATGTAGTAATGTTTTCAATGAAATTCTATTTTAGTGTATTTTTGAATTTCTCCTCTATGCTAAAAAATTTTTTGGCATAATTTTTTTATTAAAAAAGCCATGATCTATGTGTTTAAAGTGGTCAATAACCTACCAAGTTTTATGGTAATGTTTATTTGATGTACTTAAACTCTATAAAATTGTGTAAGAAATTGTGTAATTATTTGTGCCACTCTTGTTATTATCCATCAATGCTGATTCGGGTTTAATTTCATTGTATCCCAAATTAGCATTTAAGTCTATTCACAGCATATTCCACGTGCATCGCATAAGAGCTCTCAGTTTGAGCTTCCAAAAAAAACCTACTTTTAAAAGTAGTTAGTCGCCTATATAGTGCTATTTGTGACCAATCCTTTAGAGATTCTTAAATAAATATTTATACATTATTAAAATTCATTAATATTTTTAGATAATAATTAGATTTCCCAATCTACACTTTTTATTTCTTGTGATTTGGACTTGCAGAGAGGGACTTCAAAGTGATTTATATTGAGGGTCTAGAATTGAGTCTATTTTTTTGGTCTTGTGTTGGCTGGCCCTAAATCATTGCATATCTATGTTAACACTCTAAATTAAACCCCACAAGAGCCTTTCCTATTCTCCTAAGAATCTTTGAAGAGCCCCCACATACCAATTGGGTCACCATAAGTGGCCCTTCCACTGCCCATATTAGTAGTGATTATATTTGGGTGGCTCCCTTATAACTACATCTTAAGGGAGTGTGAGTTCACTTGGTGTTAAGCATTGACCTGAGGTAAGTTTCCCAAGCTCTTAATGAGCTATTTTTAGTTACTAATTTTTAATTATTGTATTTTTTAATAAAATACTCAATAATTTTGAAATGTTTATTAAAATTGAATATTTTTAATTAACATGTCAAAAAAAGAATTATAAAACTAGTGAAAAAAATCTTTTAGGGAATAACTTCTTCATGACATATGCATTCCACATTCTTGGTACCTCCTTCCTTGAGTATCTATAAAGTTGGTAAGCTTTTGGGACAACTTATTTCTTGATAATGCATGGACCTTTCTACGTATATATGAGTTTGCTAAGTTTAGTTTGATGAGTTGTTGCATCCACCTTTTTCATTATTAGGTCACTAAAGTAAAAAAAATTATTTTGCTTGACATTTGCAATATAGTGTTTTTCCTTTTTTATTTATTTTATCTTGCCTTAATGATGCCTTTGTTATGAGTTCTTCTAATAATTCTAAGGCTACATCTATGCCATTTTTATTTCTTTCATACCATTTGATAACTCCTTTAGAGCTAGTACCCATCATAACCAGTTGGCTACACAATTCATACTCAATTTGTAATGAAGCCTCCATATTGTGAGGAAGTAAAAATGGAGTTTGACAAATTATTGAGGATGGAGTTATTCTTAATACTCATAAGAATGAGAGTAGCGCCTTCAACCAATTGCTTTTAGCTCCTTCGACCTTTTATTTAGCAAATTTAGAGTTTACTTATTTACTACTTCAATTTTACTATTAGTTTATTGGTGGTGTATTGAGGTGAATTTCTTGTGACATAACTCAAATTAGAATTTTCCCACTTTTCAAAATGGCATGTCTTTCTCCTTCTCTGTGACCTAGTCTAATTGTTCGATTGGCCACCCATTTGTAATCTTCATCTCTCCCCCTCTATCTTTGGAGAAGTGTAGCTATGCTATCACCATTATTATTGGCATCTAAGGTGAAGGCTCCTCCAGCATGGCTCTTTTCAATGACACTTTGACTGCCTTCCCTCCTACTTATTTTGAAGGCTTCAAAGCTCTTACTTATGACCAAAATCTCCCATTCATCAAGAAGCATGCTAAGAAGCTTGGAAAGCTTGTAGTCTTTCTTAGAGAAGTAAAATTTAGTGTGTTTGCAGACCCTTTCAAATTTTTTCATATAGGTAAGTGCGCAACAAAGAGGATCATCTTGGTTGAGGCACAAGCTTTCTTTAGCAACCTTAAGTTGAATAGTGTCTTGTTAGTTAGTTTCATTGACTATAGGCACTTCCTGATCCATCTTGACAATGAAGATGATTAGACTCACATTTTTTCTAAAAGAATCTACTATATTAATGAATTTCCATTGAGGATTCTCAAGTGGACTACTAATTTCTCACCAGAGGCTAAATTGCAAGTGGTCCCAGTGTAGGTGCAATTCCCAGGACTCAAGGTCCATTACATCAATAAACAACTTATTTTATTTATTTTAGTTATAAGTGGCAGGCCTTTGAGGATGGATTTACCCATAACAACCCTCTCAAAGCCTTTTATCACTTGGGTTCTCATCAAATTTAATGTTACTTCTCATTTTAAAGTTGAAGTGTGGATTGGAACATAGAGAAATGGTTCCTAAATATTGTACCTAGTGTGGAAGGTTCAATCTTAAGTTTGATGAGTGCCTTGCTCAACATTAGCAAAGGGAATTTCAGCATACTAAATTTTTGCAGTAAGAGAATAATGCTGATCCACAATAAAATACTATTTCTCTATCATCATATGAGAAACCTCAAAATTCTACTCCACCATAAAATCTTACTTGTTGGACAACAACTTGTAATTCATAATCACTAGAACATTACAAAACAACAACTCCACTTTGGTGGAAATGGAGGCTAGAACATTAGTGATGTTCTGCCTAGCCCCATGGCACACAATAATGTTCATGCCCCTATCCTATCCACAACAGCTAGTATTTTCTTTTAAAAGTGCTATTCTCAATGCAATCCATGAGATCAGTTAGCAACTTTAAAATGAGAAAAATAATGTTGGAACCCCTTCACAAGATATTCAATCCTCCTAGCTTTATTAGACATCATAAGAGAAAAGAATAAGCACATGAAGAGAATCACCAGGCTATTAGACATTCATGCTCTATTTTGTTGGATATTTTATTAGGAAGTAATACCCTCAATGAGATCCATCAAATTACCCAACAACAATTGGATATGGAGGCTAATGACCATTTGGGTCATGAAGGATAACCCTCATAAGACATTATTCTGTTACCTAGGTCTACTAGAAATTTGAGAAAAAAAGAAAGCAAGTCCTTAATGTTGGTAGCACTCAACAAATGCATCTGTACAATGGGCACCCATACCCTAATCTAAATAGCAATAGAAAATTTGCTCATAACCTGGAAATCAAATCAAATGAGGGTTTGATCCAAGTCAGGAAGCCTAAAAGTTTATGGAAACTAGGAGAACTGATTAAGGACCAACGTAGTAAACTCAAAAAATCTAACAATGCTAGTAATGTGTCAGATCTTGACAACAACTTAGTTTCTAAACAAATAAATGACTAATTTCCTCATATGAAATGTTAGGAGCATTGTTAAGCCCAAAACATGAGCAATACAAAAGCATTTAATTAGTTTTCACATACTGGGTATAGTAGGAGTTCTATAGCCTATGGAAACCATAAATCACAAAGTGAAAATGCTTAGGCATTTGAGTATGAAACATTTTTATGAAATTTATTGTAATAAGATTTTGATCTTCTAGAAGGAAGCCTGCCAAATTGACATTCTCATTGACCATCAATAATTCATCCATTGAAATTTTTCAAGGAGACACTATGGTGATGGGCACTATAATTTATGTTGCATGTCCACAACAAGGAAGAATTAAATTGTGGGACTTCTTAGATTCAAATTGGATTTGCTATGTCCATTACAACTTAGTAGTGGTGGAGATTTTAATATGATTGCTAGCCTTGATGAAAATAAGGGTGGAGCCAATCCCAACCCTAGGATGCTTGCTACATTTATGGAGCCTATTATCAAGGCATGACTCTCAAAATTTGGTTTCATCAAGAACATATTTACTCGGAGAAGAGGAAGAACCTTGAAAGAGTTGATAGAGTGCTGCTAAACACTACTTGGAACTTCCAAATCCAAAAACTATTGTTCAACACTTACCAAAAACTTCCTCTGACCATTCTCCTTCACTCATCAGTGTGGAACCCACTCAAAGACCAAAAAACACTCTTTCAGATTCTAAAACATGTGAACTCAATACAAGGACTTCCTCCATTTCATGAGAGGCATTTGGAACCTTGAGAGCAATGACTGTAGCTCGATCAAATTGTGGAAACTGTATTAGAAAACTACTAAAGCTCTTAGGGGGTAGAATAAAGATGTCTTTGACCAATTACAAGCATTGCTTGTTAAAGCTAAATAAGAGGTTATCTTTCTTGAGGACCAATATGCTTCCTTTCCAGATGCCCAAAGCTAGCACAATTTGTAGAATTTTGCGCATATCTTGGAAGAAAAGCTGAGAATGCAAGACCTTTTTTCGGTCTAGAAGAAAGTTCTTTGTAGAAGGTGATAGAAACACCAAAAATTTTCATGCTTTATTCAAGAAAAAAAAGAAAAAAGTTACTATAACTAAGATCAAAGATAACATGAATAATTGGCTCACCAAAATTGAAGAAATTTTGGACTATGTTGTCAACTTCTTCAGCAATCTCATGGAACCTGACACCCCCTAATGCCTCCTAGATTGATCTTGACTTCCTCACCAGGGGAAACCCATTAACATTTATAGCATCCTTGATAAGGAGGAGATCAAGAAGGTGGTCTTTTCACTTTGCATTGAAAAAGCAATGGGCTTGGATGGATTCATAACTGGTTTCTACCAAACCTCTTGGGATATTATAAAAAAGGATGTAGCTATGGCCATTCAAGATTTTTTCAATGTCAATAATATGCCAAACTATTGTTGTTCCTCCACTATCATCCATATACCAAAGACCAAGTGGTCTTTATTTAGGCCAATTAGCCTCTCCAACATCATTAATAAAATTATTAGCAAATAAATAAATTATAAAATCCAAGAAGTGTTTCCTATCCTTTCTTAGTCAAAGCACTTTAACCATTGAGAGGGATATAAGTGAAAATGTATTACTTACATAAGAATTAATGAGGGATCTAAATTCCAAATGCATAGGTTGGAGTGCTACTATTAAATTGGACATAAACAAAGCATTTGATACCATAGACTGAAGTTTCATTCAATTAATAGCTAAAAGGTTCACCATAGATTCAACATCTTTGGTTACGAGGATTTTCTATAACAATTTCTATTTTGTCTTTATTAATGGTGCAAAAGTTGGTTTTTTTTAGATCTAAGAGAGATCTGAAATAAGGAGACCCTCTTTCTCCTACCATCTTTATCATTGCAATGGATTGCTTTCTTGTCTTATCAACAAATTAATGGAGCACACCCAATTTGCAAGATATCATATCAAATGAGGGCTAAATGTTTTTAACTTTATATTTGCAGATGATATTATAGTCTTTGCCAATGCATCTATAGGCTCTATTAGAAAAGTCTATATGTAGGTAAAATCATTTGTAGATACATTGGAAGGCACTTTAATAAAGTAAGTCTCATATCTTTTTGAGCTAGGGAGTTAAGGTGTCAACTTCTAGGGGATCAAACATCACACTAGTTTTGCTATTGGTGAACTGCCCACTGTTTACCTAAAGAATTCCCTTTTCATGGGAAGGCCTAAAAAGAAATACTTTAATGCTATCATCACTAAAATCTATAGCAAAATACTATCTTGCAAGAACAATCTACTTTCTTTTGGGGGAAGGCTTACTTTAATCAAAAGCATTCTCAACTCAATTACACTTCATGTTTAGTAGGTCATAAATATGTCTAGTGGTACACAAAGAAGGATTGAATATTTATTTAACAGATTATTTTGCAATGAAAGTTAAGAGGGGCTATCATTAGGCAAGCTGAAGGTGGGTATGTAAACTAAGAGAAAATGGAGGATTGGGTCTTAAATCCTGTGAAGATAGCTTCCTTTGTAACACCCATAAGCTTTCAATTAAATTTTGACAACAAACTACACCTTGGGAAAATTTTTTGATGGCCAAGTATTTTCCTATTGCACATCCCATGATTGTGCAGCATTGCTTAAGAGACTCACCTTGATGAAGAAACATTATTAAATTCAAGAATAAAACTGAAGATTTTATTTGATGGCAAGTTGGTGAGGGTAAAATTAATTTTTGGCATGACATCTGGCTGTAGGATATGGCTCTATCTTCTATCCAAATGTGGCCATCAAACAAGCACATAATTTCTAAATTTTTCCAATGCCAGGGAGGTCAAATAACATGAGACCATGCTGAGTTATCTAAGGTTATGTTTGAGGAAATTGTGATTGATATAAAGAATCCAAATTGAAGAAAACACCATATACCAACCAATAATACTCAAGGTAAACACCCAAAAATTGACATCTAAGTCTATCTATAATAAAATATATGATTTCTGAATTTGTGATTGGGGAAACTTGCTTTGACACTAATGTTGTAAACCAAAAATCTTCTTTTTTTGCTAGTGGTTATTAAATTTTGCCATTTCAACTTATGACAAGATTATAACTAAAGGAATCTCGATGGCTTCTAAATGTTAGAACTAACTTAAAGTTGAAACTATTAGTCATCTTTTATTTCATTGCAACAAAGCTAGTAAAGTATTGAAGAGTTTGGAAGAACTTTTTGGTTTTTAGCTTGACAAGTATACATTAACCAACCCTTCCTAGCTATTACTATGTTGGAAGAACTCCTCTATCCATGGTTCAATTCGGTTAAGCTCATTAGAACCTTGATCCCAATTCTAACCTTTTAGTTTCTTTTGGTTGATAGGAAAGAGATGAAGCATACTAATATTTAAGAAAACACCCATAGATATCATACAAAAATTCTCTCCCATCTTCATAGAGCTCAAATTTATGGAACCATCACCACATTATACCTTAAAGGTGAGAACAAGCTACAAATTTTTGGATCTAATAATAGGGAAATGGGAGTAAGTGACACTTTGGTGTATTGGTTGAAATCAATGCATCCTTGGCTGAAATGTAATATTGATGGTTCTTTTAAATCAATCTCTCAAAGTGTTGGATTTGGAGGCATCATCATGGACTAGAATGGGACATCCATAAGCACTTTCTAAAAATAATGCAAAGTTGTGAGCTCCTTATATGTTGAAGTGAATGGCCTTATATTTGCTCTCAAGATTGCTTGAGCTTTCCCTAACAACCCCATATGGTTTAAAATTGATTCCCTAATTGTAGTTTTTCTATAAAAAGAAACCACCTCCTTGGAAGCTCTCTTACATCTCCAAGAGCATTTAGAACCTCTATGCTCATAGTAACATGACTCTCACACATATTTACCTAGAGGGGAATAAGGTGGTAGATGATCCTGCAAAGTAGGAAGAAATCAAAATTACCCACATATCTTCAAGTGCAAATCCAAATGTAAAACATCTTGGTAACCTTAACTTGCCTTACATCAAAGGAAATTTTTTTGTAATACCTTGTATCATTCAATGGAATTTTAATTTTCATGAAAAAGGTGAATTTCTTTGGATTAACAAAATCCTTTTTGTTACTTATTAATGAATTAGGTTCTACTATCTATTATTATTATTATTAATAGTATCCCATATTAATAAATTATATTGAGACAAATTTATTTGTGGAATTCTGAAGTGATCTTTATAAGTGCCTTTGCTTTAATTTATTTCAATATATAGTTGGCCTTGATGAGAATAAATTCTCTTTGTTTATTCGATAGTGGGAGAGGCCCAATCAAGTCCTTGTTTTAAAAAAGTAAATGAACATGCTATGATAATAAGCTATAGTTTATGCAATGACTGTAACTATATTGATGCAATTTTGGCATTAATTGAATCTTCTTAAGGTGTTCAACATATTTTTGTAAGGTTTGTCAAAAATATCCTTCTTTAGATCTTATGGTAAATTATTCGTCCTCCTAAATGTATCTAAATATACTTCATCTAAGATTTTCTTCTATTAGTCCTCTTTAATATTGTTGAGATTTAAAGACAAACAAATTTCTAAATAACTAACTTCTTAGTAAGAGGAATTAAGCAACATTGATCTTAAACTATTTTGAATATTTGATATTTGTATAATTTGGCACTATATTCAAATACTTGATAAAGTAACCTATCTAGCTTGACAAGTGATTTTTCATTACTTGCATGGTTTGAATTTTGTAACACATGAAATTTAAAGTTGTTAGGTCACCTAAGTTAAAAATATCGATGAGTTATTTTTCTTATCGAATTTACATGATCTAGAAATACTCTAGCTCACTTTATAATCGCCATTAACTTGTTAATCAATAATTACAAGTCTAAATAAGCTATTGAATTCTGAACATGTAGTTCTTGTGGATATCTTAATTTGGTGAGTAGTGCTTCATACATGGCCTTATTGTTGATGTTATGATTATTATTATTATATCTATGTAAGAGTTACTCTAGTTTGACTTTTCAAAGCTACTTTAACTCCCATTCCATATTTCTTGAATGTTCCATCTCTTGTATATAATTTTACTCACTATTGCCATTCGGTTGCCAAAGTAGGCTAAGAAGTTAGCAAGTTCTTATGCTTTTATAGCCATTTATGGCATGTAGATATCAAACTTCAACTTGATCACCCAATTCAACAATCTTCTATGGATAAATTTAGAGAGATTGAGTTGATGGTTGAATGACCTACATTGAGTTTTGAATATAGGGTTGAAGTTGGTAGCTCATTGATGAATGTGAATGTTAATCTCTATGATTGATATCTCAATCAACACCACATAAAGTCATCTTGATAGAGTAAATAGGCCACACTCTCTTTGTTATTAAATTAGGATCAAACTTACAACATCTTTACTAACATCCAAATAAAATAGCAAGTTTTCTTCACATACTTTGTAGTGTGGTGAATAGGTGAGAAGATCCCTCAATTGTTTGAAACAAATTTACATTTCTAGATTAACTTGAATCACTTTGTTCTCCATTGGACCTTGAAGAATGGTGGTCATAGTTCTCTTACTTTTGAAGCAATATGGCTATGCCAAGGAACTCACCTATAGTTTCTACACTTCTTTAGTTGTTCTTAGTAAATACATCTCTAGTTTGGCTTTGACTTAATGAGGGTAGAGTTTTATTCTTTTGAGCATGGGGAGAAATCCTAATAAATTATATAATTGTATATCGATATTACATTTACATGGACTATGGTAGAAAATGTTTCATTGACATATTGGATGTGCAACTTTAAAATTTTGATTTTCACAATATGCCATTAACATATATTCAATATTCCTTTCCTTTTGCACCAATTTTTTTTTTTTTTGTAACTTGTCCTTGTATTCTTTAGATTAAATGACATTATTTTGTACAAAAAGGTCCATTCATAGTGATTCATGTAGTTTTCATGTATTTCTTATATTTTTTGTGATAATGAGGTAAGACCACATCCAAAATACTCATAGTAGGGCAATCAAATGCCATGTTGACTAGCACATCAAATTGTAGAAGAATTACCATCTTTGAGGCATGCTTAGTATAAATTAAACCACACACTTTCTTTAATTTTTATTAATTTATACATAACTTTTGCATTTGATATCTTTTGAGGATATGAAACATCTTTATAGAATCAACATCAAGTAGTTTTTATACTTTTTATAATATTTGATTATCTAGAGTCACCATCTTTCTATCTTCTATTTATTATTTTGGTATATTTTTTTTTTATTTAGTTGATGGTAGATGTTGATATTAATAAAGCATCTAATTTATTATTTATTTGAATAAATCTAGGTTCTTTCTCAAGGCTTGGATGAAGTCATCTTTATGTTCTAGATTATATAAGGAGGCTATTCTCAAAACTCTATGCATCTATCTTAGCTTTTTGACAAATTTTATTATTTCTAACTCTATTCTCACAACTTAAGGTGCAAATCTATTTTATAGTCACCCACTACTTAGTGGTGGCAAGTCTTTGATTCAATGAGGTGGCCCCCCAATATAAGCTTTTGTACATCAATTGAAAACTTGACCACCATATACTAAGTGGATATGACAAGTTTGAAGATATTGAATAAAGGTCACCCAAAGATGGCATTGTAGATGGTTGGTATGTCCATCATATTGAAGTCTAATTTGTATTACTTTTTGCTTTTCTTAGCTAACTAGGAAAATGATCATTCTTTCAAGTATTCATCACTCTCTTGAAAAATTGAAAGTAAGATTAGCTTGTGAACATGAGTTTTGAAATTACTAGGTTCATCTTATCATATATAGATTTAAATATTATATTTATATAGCTGCTAAAGTGTCTATCAATATATTGTAAATTGGATATTTAGTGATCAATGGTCATAACATCATTGAAGGGATTCCTGAACACAAACTATTTTTCTTTTTAAAGCTAAGTACCATGATTTCATTGGATGGTGTTCAAGCCATGTTAGTTGAGTTCACTAATCTTGATCTTAGGTGGTTGAGGCAAACTTTTATTAAGGACTTGGCACTATATCCTCCAAAAATAATAAGTATCACTCCTACTATATGGATGCCTTTAATGTGCACTACTACATTACCTTGATTTTTATTGGCTTTTTTCTTGATTATCATCTAAGATTTTCTAAAACAAACTTCTTTAACATCTAATTCTGATTAGCTCTTCAGCTAAAGTCTTAATATGTAAGAAAATAGTATGTTCTTAAAATATAGACACTCCTCAATGCCATTCCATGATGTCTATGGAAAGCACAGCATCTTGATAGGTTCAGCACATTAATGCTTACCTTCATGAAAGTAGAGAGCTTGAAGTACTCTTTTTTTGAATAACCTCAATCAACTTGACTATAGAAACACATAATGGAATGACGTGGGATAATGGTCTTGAAACTGGTGCTCACTCCAATAATAATGAATAGATTGCAAAATCTTATAATGTGAGGTTGGAGGACTTACTTCTAGTGTTATCTAGCTTAAGTCAACATTCTTTATAGTGGTGGATATGCATAAAAGTTATGAATTTTTCTTACATTAGACCATTTGTATGACATTTTTCTTTGCATAAAAGTAAATATTTTAAGCACTTTTGGTTTGAATTTTAAATCATCTAGATATGTATAAATTGGAAAAAAAATTTAGGAGTTGGTGTACAAAATCATGTGTAGAGCCATCCAAGCAAATATGGAAGAAATTAACATAATCTAAAGTTGATTTGGTGCTTGGAACCTCTTCTATTAAGCATCATAACCAAGTGTAAATTCTCAAACCTAAAGCTTTAAAATATTGAAAAATCATGTAAAGAGTCATCCATAAAAATTTTTGAAGTACTTGGCATGAAAATTAGTTTTTGGCATCTATTGACAGCTAAGCACCCAAATATGTAGGCACCATAACTAGAAACCCAGTCACACACCTAAAACCTTAAAATAGAGAAGATAAAACCTAAGCACCAACCCTTAGCCCTTAGACACCAGACCTAGATCATGCAAATGATCAAGATGGGGTAATCAATCTTGAAATGCCCAAATTATTGCAACCAGTCATTAGACTTTGGTCCTAGACATTTGTAAGATAGAAAGTCTAGTGTTTAAGTACCTTAAGAGCTGAGTTGGTGCCTTCTATAATTTGCCTTAAATTCACCTAGATTTATTTATTAACAAGGGAAGATCTCTTATAGACCTATTTAAGGACTTATTGAAGATAAATTTGGGGACTTATTTAGCAATGTTTTTCCTCTTTTTCTCAAAGTTTTAGAGGATACTAAAGGATAATTTGGAAGTTTCTTTCAAGTTATCCAAGGAAGACATTAGAGGAGATTAAAAGTGACAAGGTGAGAAGCCAAAAAAGATGCATCATAACATTTTTGATGAGTTTGTACTGTTCAATTTTTCTCTTTTATTATCATAATATTCATGATTGATTATTGATTACTTACTTTTATTAAATAATGAATTGGGCTCCCCTTCAAGAGATTGAGATGCAATATTTATTGTATGAAATGTTCAGATTTTTAATAAATATTTAATTTTTTTACCATATATTTTTTTCAAGAATTTATGGTTATTGATTGATTGGTCATTTGTCAATGGTCAAGAGATTTGTTTAAAATCATGAGGTAGAGAACATACTCATCTTGAACAAAATGCCACAGTGATGGGTCATAGGTAATAGATAACAATGAAGGTTGTGTACTTCATATTTTGATTTAGAAGGCTTTAATTAATATTGTCTATATTGAATTAATTATTAAGAGGTAGGCAGATTGTATAGAGAAAATAAGAACTTTGAACTCTTGAGAAAAAGGTAGCGACTATCATGACCAAACTTCAATATAATCAATAATAACTCCTTAATTAAAAATAAAAACCACATAAATCAACCTAGTTAAACCCCAATCCCTAGATTCTATCCATATTTAAATCTCCCTATAATTTTCTATAATAATTAATTTGTTAATCATTTTATAGATTTAGGTGTATTTTTTAGTCTTGTGTATCATCTAGTTTCACTACCCAAATAATAGTGGCTCAACAAAATTTGGATACTTATTGTGTGATCATCAACAAAATAATACTTCACTCACTTTTTATTATTTGTAGGTGATCATGTGCTCATGCTTGTGCAAATTTATCACTCATTGAGATAATCATTTTAATTATTTGAAATTTTTTTCATAATTTTATTAGATTTATTTATAAAATTTTCATTTCTAATAGTAGTTTGGCATAATGAAAATTATATAATTTGTTAATTTTTTTAGGAAATAATACAAATTTTTTCATAAACTTAGATTAATATTCTAAATATTTTCTAAATTTTCATAATTTTTCACTAAAAATTAAAATTATAATGATTTTTGAACAATGAAATATTGTCAAAAATTCATATCTTTTTTTTTTAAAAATTCCAATAAAGTTAAAATTTTTATGAGCGGTCTCCATTATTTTCTTATACTTTATAGTTAAGTTTCATAATTTTTGATATTTTAAACATTTAAACTAGGCAAAATAATTTTTAAAATTATAATCAAAGGAATTAAATTAAGTTTGATATTTTTGTCTCGATTCTATGTTTAAAATGTGACTTCTAAAAATTTTAAACCATTTTACATATTAAATAGCTCAAAGAAAAAGTTAGAATAAATGATGATGATTTACTACTTAAAATTGAGAATTCAAGCTTGAAAGAAAATTAGGATGCTAGGGAGAGACTACCTAGCATATGGAGATTACCTCATTTATTGCTATAAAAAGAAGGAAGGAGATGGCACTTACGTCTTCTACAATAGAGCATAGGGCTAATATTCCATTTGATGACTCCTTCTATGTGTAACAAAAGTTCACTTCATCATGGAGAAGAAGAACTATGCTGCTACTCTTTATGGGAATAGTTGAAAATGTCACGTATTTGAAAGTTAATCTAACATGGCTTTTCCTCTAATTTTGTTTGGTGCTTTGCAGAACTAATCTAGGGATGATAGCCTAACCATCATTAAGAAGCATGTTGAGGAGCTGGGTAAGCCAACAATCATTTTAAATGAAGGTGAAATTTCCAATCTAACTGCTCCATTTTCTTTCTCACTGGTTAGCATAAGAGCTACTAAATGTATCTCTCTAGTTGATATCAAAAAAACTTTTTGGAGAGCTAAACCTTACTAGAAAGTGGTAAGTTGGCTTCATTATTTACATAAATTACCTTTTTAGATTAGATAATGAAAAAGATCATGCCATTGTATTTTTGCTAAAAGGATTTTCTATGTTAATGGACTCCCTCTGAGAATTCTCAAATGAATTGTTGATTTTACCTCAGAGGCTGAGTCGCTTGTGGTTCCTCTTTGGGTTCAATTTCCTGGCCTGAAGGTGCTTTATTTTAACAAATAAATACTATTCTATTTAGGTGAAGTTAATGATAGACCTCTACTGATGGACATCCCTACTACCACTCTCTTCAAACTTTCTATTACTCTGGTCTTAGTAGAAATACATGCCATTACTAATTTTAACAAAGATGTATTGATTGGCACCAATAGATTTGAATAGTGACAAAAATGTTGGAAACAAAGCCTAAATGCTATAATCATTACAAATGATTTAATCATACCATTAAAGAACTTTTAATGCTTTATCCCTAGTCCAATATTTAAGTTGCTATCGAACCTCTTTTTGAGGAATGTACAGCTATTGTAAATTCCCCCACTGAGGTAGAGTTATTGCAAACTAATTTGGATATCAAAAACCATAAAATAGATGCTCAATCTAGTGAAATTCCTTTTGATAAAACATCTTATGGGGACACAACTATTAATGAATATTATCAACTTAACAAAGGGCCATGAATGCTGAGATAGTTAATTCTATTACTACTACTGTGCCTACTATCAATACTATAGTTGCACTTTCTCTTAAACTCATTAGGTCCCAAGCTGAAATCTTAAGGAAATAGATTGCCATGGATTATATCCAAGAAAATTAGAACATTTGTGTAGCAACCAAGAAACAACAAATTTATATTGACAAGGACCAACTTCAATCTTTAGTTAATGATGTAAATAAAGGTTGGGTGTAAGTGAAAATAAAGCACATTAGGGAACTAAAAGGCTTGTCAAAAGACAAACCCAAAACATTGAAGAAGATCAAATAACATCATTAATCTATCTATCTAAAATATCATTCAAAACAAACTCCATCCTAATGATTAACTTCTTTATATGAAATGTTAGGGTATTATTAAACCCCAATCTAAGAGAAAAATGAAACATTTAATTAAAAAACACAACATGGGTGCATATGGCATCCTAGAACCTCTTGCACATTGTAATAAAATCAATTGAATTTTGATTTTTTTGTATGAGATGTGCATTTTATAATTATAGCCAATCTCATTATCTTTAAGGATCCTTGGTTGGTGGGAGCAGTTTTAATATGATTTCATATCCTGATGTGAAATAAGGAGGAGCCCATCCTAACCCTAAATCATTAGTTAATGTTTTTCATCCATTTTTATGGTTTGGACTTAGTGATGCTGGCTACTCAGGCTACACTTCACTTGGAGGATAAAGAAGGTGCATGATAGGCAAGACAAAAATACTCATCAATTTAGAATGAAAATTGATTTTTTATAGTGCATCAGTCCATCATCTATCTAGATTTTTTTTTGGCCATGCTCCACTCCTTATCTCCATCGAGGTTTTCCCTAAACCAACAAATTCCAATTTCAGATATCTCAATATGTGGTCTCTATATGAAGAATTTCTAATCTCATTAACAACATAAGGAAAATGGACCACCTGGCAACAACTAGCTTAAACTTTGGCAATTGCATAAATTAGTGTCCAAAGATTTAACAAATAGAATAAAGAGGTGTTTTGGATAATCCGATCTTAAGTGGATGTAGCATAAAAGATAGTCCAAGTCTTGAGACTCTTATAGCCAACCAATTCTCTAGCACTATTGATTATCATATACAAAATGCCATTCTTGATCTTGATTCAAAACTGAAATGGAGGAAGCTTATTATGTCTTTCTTAGCATGCATATTCATCTAGTCCATGCTAGATGGATCAAAAGTTGTATAAGCATTAAGACTGCATATCTCCCTATAAGTACATTGGAAATACATTATTCACTGGTAGAGTGAAAAAAGTTTACTTTGAAGAGAATATCACCAAAATCCAAAATAGGATTACGACATGGGATAACATGCTTCTTTCACATAGAGGTTGATTAACTATTATCAAAAGTATCTTAAATTTAATGCCCAGGTACACACTTAAGGTTATCAACATGCTTGATGGTACCCAAAGGAGAATTGACTCTCTATGTAATACATTTCTAGAGAATGGAATAGAAAGGGATATCATTTAACATCTAAGAGAAAACATTGTAAGCCTAAAAATGAGAAGGGTAGGTCCCTCAAAGATAGAATTAATTGTAATGTTATGAAGCAATGAGTTAAATTCAAAAACCAACATTCACTATGGGTTGTATTTTTAAATGGGAAGTATTGCAAAAATAATTATGCCACACTAACTCAGGCTTGATTGAGAGCATCCAAGTGGTGGAAACAAATCTATAATTTCAAGGATAAAGCTAAGAGCACCTTCAGATGGCAACTTGGGGAAGGTTATATGAGCTTTTGGCATGATATCTAGATTAAAGATGATCAACTTAGTTTATATAACTAGGACTATTAAGATCAAGGCTAACTCAAAGTCAAGCATTTATTTATTTAGCATCATGATCAAACTACTTGGAATGTAAATGAAATAAAAAAATTCTGCTTGGGGACATTCCAGCTAGTCTTCTTAGAGTTCCAATTTATTATAATTCTTTTAATATGTTGGCTACCATTGAACACCCACAACACTTCATTCTTACTAAAGTATTTTACATAATCAAGAGAAACATTACTCCAAATGCTTAGGGTAATTTGATATGGCATAGAAGTCTAATCCCATCCATTTCCTTTCTCTGCTTGAGATTTTTTCATAATTTAGTTCATACTAATGAGAATATCTATAAGAGAGGTATATCCATTGCTTCTAAATGCCAGCATTGAAATAACTTGGAGATAATTACTCATTTATTTCTACAATACCCAAAAACTATTGCTACTTGGAATATTATTAAAAGTCATTTTATCATGAACATTAGTAAAGATGTAATGGATAACCTGTTGCATATTTTTAATGCCTAGTAGGAATTTAAAAAAAAAAGAGTTCAAAGCATCATATACATAGTTTACTTCCCATTATTGTATTTAATTTTTTTGGTAGGATAAGATGGTGTGCTTTTAAAATTTCATTAAATAAAAGGAAATTGAAACCTAAACATAAAAGAAAACACATCAATCTAGTCATAACAATAGAGCAGTAGACAAAAAGGAAGAAAAGAGATGTGAGACAATAGATTTACAGTGGCTCAGTCCAATTGACCTACATCCACTCTCCGATCTCCTCCAAAAATCCACTAACTCTACTTCAGCATAATAAGCTAGATGGAGAAGCCTCTCTCTTTAGTAGGTAATAGACAAACCCTGCACCAACTCCTCATTTCTTTCAAGGCAAGAAGGATGCCACCCCTCAACAAAAGTTACAAAGAAAAAATCTTTCTTAAAAAATAAAGCTCACATAAGTT
Organism: Cymbidium sinense; assembly: GCA_021442155.1. Classification (NCBI taxonomy): domain Eukaryota; kingdom Viridiplantae; phylum Streptophyta; class Magnoliopsida; order Asparagales; family Orchidaceae; genus Cymbidium; species Cymbidium sinense. The sequence continues at coordinate 89,803,825 of CM038219.1, forward strand.
CTCACACTAAAGAATAGAATTTAAAGTTAAAGCACAAGACTCGAAGATAAGGGTAGATGAGAAATAAACAACCATGTGCAACATTACTGACATTGATCTCTTAGAAGAAAAGAGAAGAAAGATCTCCCCATCCTTCTCCTAAGCAAAACATTCTTCACTAAGCCTCCTTGAAAATTTTCACATTTAGAATTTTTGTATTAGGCCCTAAAGGATGTATTTATAGGGAGGAGGATAAATAAAAAATTATTAAAAATTATTCTTCAAAAAGTTAGTCCAATCTTATTATATGATTTATGATCATAATATATGATTAGTTAATCAGGTCAACCCAAACAACCACCACTACTCATACCATTTGATCATGGATCATACTATATGAACAATACAATAAAAATTAGCACTTTGTTTTCTCATCCTAGACAATACAACTAAATAATACAAACAAATAAAAAAAAAAATCTCAAAAATCAGATTTCTTAAATTTAGGACATAATCAGTTAACTAACAAATTAGAATTGTACTGTATGATTATTCAATTTAGGCATAATTTATAATTACTTAATTTAATTCTAACAGTTATGATGATTAACAAAAATGAATTGCATGGTATGAATTATATTCATCATATATGATTATCTTAATTTAACAAATTTTCTTTGCCTAACTGACTTGTTTAAGTTGGTTGAAAATTTGACAAAAAATAATCACACAGTACAATCCAAATTATATTTGATAATTTTTTGATTTAACCAACTTAATTAGTATGACTAAATAATTAACAAAAAGAAACATTCATACAATATGATTAAGATCATGTAGTATAATTTCCTAAAAATTTTGAATTTGAAAATTTTATTTTTCTATGTTCTCTCAAGTGTGTGTGTGTGTGTGTGTGTGTGTGTGTGTTTTGGTTGTTATTCATCATTTACATGCCAAATACATGAAGATACAATACATTAAAAAATACCATGACCAATAACAAAAATTAGAACTAAATTGGGGTCTTCTAGCATTACTCATTCCCTAATTATGGTCTTCAAAGGCTCTTACAATATTTTGAAACTTAATCATTACTTGTGCTTTGTCAATCAATCTTCTAAAAATTATTTTATTGTAATTCCTCCATTCAAAGTATAACCTACACACACAACTGATTAGTGAAGATAATTGTTCAACCAAGAATGTTTATAGTCATCAAAATTTAGATTTTTATTTAAAGGTTCATGAGGTTAATAAACAACAATCCAATGACCCTAAATAAAATGGTATTTCATAGTACTTCCTACCTCAAAAAAACATGAGCTTTTGGTCTTTTGAAATATGCAGAGATGAGAAGAGAGCATCATTTGTAAAATATGGGATTTCCAACTACAACATAAAAACATAAATGTACATTGGTCAACTAAATTAAACAAAGGTAGATATCCATAGATAAAGATTAATGTAGATGGATTTTTCTAAACCTAATAACATTGCATGTTCTAGTGGAGTCATCAGCAATTGGAATGGCAATATTGTATGTCTTTCTTGAAAGCCAATTTGAAGCAAACAACCCTTGAAATAGAAATTGACGACCTAGCTTTTTCATTTTAGGTTTTTTTTTTGACTTCTAGGGGAATCATTTTTTGATCGAGATAAACTCTCTTAACTTGTGATAATCTTTTATAGAGACACCATACCAACATGGCCTGATTTTAGAAAGTTCTGAAGCATTTGGAAATTGTGTACCATCTTTCATCTTCATCTTACTCACATTCATAAGTTGTTGATTTTTTAGCCAAATAAAGAGCAACTCAATAGGTAACTATAATTTCATTTTTGCATCTATGTCTATTCTACACCTTGATAGGAGGGACATTTTTGGCAAGCCATTTGATAGATGTTGCTTTTTGCAATCTCTCTTTTGCTGAATGAAATTCACACCATCGTGAAAAAAAAACCTAGAGAGTGGAGATATTGTATGTCTTTCTATCAAGCTATTTGAAGCAAACAACCCTTGAAACTAAAATTGATGACCTAGCTTTTACACTTTAGGTTATCTATTCCTTCTAGGGGAATAATATTTGGATTGAGATGAACTCTCTTAATCTTGTGAGAATATTTTATAGAGACACCATACCTCCATGGCCTAGTTTCAAAAAGTTCAGAAGCAATTGGAAATTTTGTACTAACTTTTATCTTCATCTCACTTACATTCATAGGTTGTTGACTTTCTAACTAACTAAGGAGCAACTCAATAGGTAATTGTAAATTCATTTTTGCATGTATCTCTATTCTACACCTTGGTATGAGGGACAATTTTGGCAAGCCATTTGTTAGAGGTTACTTTTTGCAATCTCTCTTTTGCTCAATGAAATTCACACCTTCACAAAAAAAATAGAGAGTGGAGATAAGCTTCAAGTCATCCCAATGATTTGATCATATGAGACCAATCTACAAGTGTTAATACTAAAAATAGCCATATCCATATCCATGACTAAACTCACTAATGTAGATGAAGCTATTTCTAAAGAATTTTGGGCTGAGGCAATATAAGAAGAGCTAAATCAATCTTCTAGAAATGATATTTGGGAATTAGTTCATAGACCCTTATCTTAAATATGATTGAAATAAAGTAGGTTCTTATAAATAAATTAAATTATTTGGGTATTATTGTTAGGAACAAATCATGGCTTATGCTAAAGATTTTAATCAAATACAAGGCATTGATTTTTGAGAAAAATTTTGCACCTATTTCTTCTTTGGAATCTATTCAATTATTGCTTGCATTTGTATATTTTAAAGGTTTTAAACTTTTTCAAATATATTCTAAAAGTGCTCTTTTAAATGGTGTTATAAAAAAAGGATATGTTTGTTAAATAGCCACTGAGATTTGAAAGCTTATTATACTTTAATTATGTTTATAAATTACAAAAGGCCTTGTATGATTTGAAAGAAGCATCTCGTGCTTTACATGATAGTGATAAGTGCACAAATTATAAAAATTTTATGTAATTTTAATGCTTTTATCTTGTGTATTTATGTTAAAATGTGTTTATTTTAAGTATATTTTGTGTTGTAATAAGAAAATTATCAAAAAAAAAAAGAAAAAAAAAGAAAATTAGGCCCAGTGCCTAGGCACTATATTAGCAGTGCTACGGTGCCAAATCTAACTCATTTTGGGATAATTTTACTACAATCCCAGCGCCTAAGCACTGTATAAGCAGCTCTGTGGCATTGTATGAAAGGAAAAATATGATGCAAAACAAGCATAGCACCACAACACCACTTTTAGTGCCACAATGCTACAACTTGATAGAATAGATTCATGATAGTTCAATAATAGTTGTAATCAATTTTTGAGGCAGTTATGGCAGACGTTAGGGAAACTGGCCGGGTTGTATCTAGGCTATATATAGGGGAAATTTATAAGGGAAAAGGATCTTTTCCAATATATATTTTAATTTTTAATATTTTTTTTAACAAGAGGTGAGTTTGTGTGTGTGTTCTTTATCTATAACACTTATAGAGTGACACTCTAAGTGCTGAGAGAGTATTGTATTGTAGTGTGAAAGAGTATTTTCTTAAAAAGAGGTGGAGAAAGAAATTAACAATCAAGGATTTTTAGTGGGGTGCTGGATATTTTCACAAGGAAGCAGTAGAGGATCATGAAGAGAGGGCTTAGAAGATCTACTCGGTGTGCTCTTTTTATTCTTCTTTGGTTAACATCTTATTTTAAAATGATAAATGAGATTTTCTTTTTCATTTCTATAATGGAGCACTAATCTATAAAGTGCTTCGAATTTATGTGAGATTTAAAGGTTTGTGTTGTATTTGACTATATTTTATGGATTAATATAAGAAAATTATTTATGCTTTTTTTGATATGGTGTTTCACTCTTCTCCATGCTTTATTTACTTGTGATCTAGGGAATTACAAAGTTAAAATCAAGTGTGATCTAGAGATATCAATAGAATCTAGAAGAATAATTAGGAAAAAGGTAAATAAATATATTAAATAATCATTGATGTGCTAGATAGTCCAAAAGCGCTAAATAACCACTAAAAATATGATTATTTTTAGTATTTATAATAATTTAAAGAGAAATATGGGTAATGCAACTAATCAAAATTTACTTTGCACTATAGATAAAATTAGGTAAAAGGATTGGTTTGGTTATACTTGTTAGATATAGAGGGTATAACATTTTTGCTCCTAGTTAACACTAGAAACTTGAAATGAAACCACTATTTAGTTTTAAAAAAATACAAAATCCTAAAGCTTCATAAATTCAATGTACACCTTTTAAAATTAATAAACTACTTATATTTTTCATAAAAATCTAAAAAAATAAAAATTAGTTTTCTTCTACTGCAAAATAATAAATAATCATTTTAAATTAATCACTTGCATTTAGTTGGATAAAAACTAGGTTTTAAAAGATTAGTACTTAACTTAATATACATTAATATCACATTTTGCTCTAATCCCATGGAAACAATACTTTACTCATTAGTATTACTTGATTCGCACTTGCACTTGCATATAGGGTAAAAAGTACCAATCGGATCGACTTAGCTCTTTTATGTTAGAAAATTTATTTATTAAAGGATTCATTGACACTACATTATTTATCAAAAGAACAAATTATAATATTCTTTTTATGTAGATTTATGTTGATGATAAAATGTTTGGATCTACTTACTTTATTATGTTAATATTTTCAAGCCTAATAAGCAAAGGATTTGAGATGGGCATGATGGGTAAGTTTACTTATTTCTAGAGATTCAATATTAAAATGATAAAAAGATATGTTTTTAAGTCAAACTAAGAACACCAAAGAGTTGATCAAAAGTTTAGAGTAGAAGATTGTAAGAGCATCAACACACCCATGAGTCTTAGCATTCAGTTAGACAAGGATATTGTAGGTAAGTTCGTTGACCCTAAGAAATATCATGGGATGATAGTCTCTTTACATTATTTGACTACTAGTAGACATGATATTATGTTCAGTGTCTATCTTTGTTCATGATTTCAAACTAGTCTAAAAGAGTCTCATTTGAAAGTTGTGAAAAGAATTTTTTCATATTTGATTGGCACATCAAATTTGAAATTTTGGTACCCTCATGAAAGAACTTCTTTTGATCTTATTGAATATTCAAATTTTGAGTTTTCTTGATATAAAGTGATAAAAAATCACCTTTCACACATGTTAGTTTATTGGTCACTCATTAACTTCATGGTCTAATTGCTTTATCTACTACTAAATCAAAATACAATGTTATAGGATGTTGTGTTGCTAAGTGTTATGGATGAACCAAAAAATTCTTAATCTTGGGCTATAAATATATGATTCCAATTATCATAATAACAATAGTGTTATCTACATAATAAAAAAAATATAATTATGCACTCATGCGCCAAACACATAAATGTTTGACATCATTTTATTAGAGAACATATTGAAAAAGAAGATGTTGATATTAAATTCATTGAAACAAAAAATTAGTTCGAAGACATTTTCACAAAAGCCCTAAATTTTGATAAGTTTAGCTCCCTTAGATCACACTTAGTATGATAGATTTTAGCACTTAGAATATTTTCATTTTCTATTTCTTTTACTTTTACAAGCATCTTTGATTCATAATTTTTTAATTTTCTTTTTAAAAAATATTTCTTTTAATTTTTTTTTTCATAGAAGTTAGATTTTCATTGATAATGTGTGAGATTACAATGTCTTGTCTTTAATGGACAATCAGATTATCACCAAAAATAAAACATCTTACATTGCTATTAATACAAAAGGGGATAAAGGTATACTACTTGATTTCTCCTTATTTGGTTAGATAGACATATACTTGATTTCCCTCCATATAAATATAAATAATTGCAACCTCTCTTTGAGAATTGATGCATCAAATGCTCTTGAGGATGTAAGTTATCTTCCAAAGGGTAGCTTTCTTTTGGTGAAAAATCTATATTTGGTTTTGGTAGTCAGTCTCAATCTAGAAAGGATTGTTTAGGAAAGCTTATGAGATCATAAGTGAAAAAATAAGTTGTTAACTTTAGCATAGAGAGAGTTCATAGCTTTGCATTATTTTGTGGAAGGTCCAAACAACTTTTCCATTTCAATCCCTTAGGATTCCACCTATTATAATTATTTTTCCATTTGTTCTGAATGATCATCAATGTTAAATATCAACCATGGTGCTTTTGGGGCTAAGATTCTGATATGTTTGCTTGAGCTATGATGCATTGAACTTTTCCACAATGATAAAATTTGAGTTAGGTCTGAAAGTTTATGCTTCTGTATCTAAATGCCAAAGTGCTCCTCTAGAATGTTCATATTATGCTTTCTGAAAACACATGAATAAATAATTAATTATTTTAGAATTAGGATAGTGTTGAAATCTTGAGGCAAGTTTTATACCTTTCTCCATTAATCTTTCATTAGTTGGAAGAGCGAGATTAAAAAGCCTTCAATAGAAAAATGAGATGGAGGGTTTACAGCTTTGGTGCTAATGTAATTTTGCATTGCAATAAGGAGTGAATGTATGGGTTGCTTCATATATCATTTTAAAGATATAATATTGATGGTTCTCCAAGATAATCAATTGTTGGTCTTTGCTATTTTGAATGATAAAAATTGATCTAATGTTTGTTATGATTTCAGCTAGCAGCACCTTGAGAAATTCCTCTTCATTCTAGGATTCTTTTCTTTTATGCTGCTAAAAAAAATCATTGACACATTTCTTTCTTAAGTGTTTAGTTGGATGTTGGATAAAGCCACATCTTGCAACAATTTATCTTTCCATATGTTAATCTTTCCTTTTCTAACTTGTCATCTAAAGAATGAGATTATTGTAGTTTTAGCTTTCAATAAGCACCTCCAAAGTGGTGAGTCAATCTTTACCTAGATAAATAATCATTGGATGTGCTTTAAAACAATATCTTTCCATCATGAAATTAGCCTAGAGAGTGCTATTTTGCTCAAATTTAATCTATAGCTTCATTGTGTTGCATACTATGCTATCTTCGAGTGATTTAAAGAACGTCCACCATTATCTTTAGGTTTGTAAACCCTTCTCCAACTAGTTCAATGATATCTTTTATTATTACCCTTCCATAAGTAAGTGATGAATAAGGATTCAATCCATATTTGTGTGTAAATTGGCATGTTAACGACTTACAACACATGTAGAAGAATAAAATTAAGAATGCTTTTGATCAAGGTAAGTCTCACTCCAAAAAAGTAGAGGCTATTTTCCCATTAGCAAATTTATTTTGAATCTTGGAAATAATATCATTAAAGTATAATTTCTTGGTCCTTCCAATAAAGATATGGATTCCTAAATAGATTGTAGAGAAATTTGTAGATTTAAAATGAGTATAGCCTTGAACCCATTTAGAATTTGCATTAGTGGTTTTATTGCTAAAGTAAATATATGACTTTTCCTTATGAAAGTGCATCCCAATAGTATCTTCAAATCTCTTTATGATTCCATGCATTTTCTTAAAAGACATTCTTGATTCATAGCAAAAGATGAGGATGTCATCAACAAACATTAAGTGAAATACATCTATGATTCCCATTGTGTAAAATTTAGTGGATGGATTTGTGTTGATAAGTTGGTTTAATAAGGCTAGAAAGTAATTTATTGCAATAATGAATATAGTTGAGAAAAGAGGATCACCTTGCTTTAGTCCTCTATTAGATTCAAAGAAACTAGCTTTGATTCCATTTACCAGAATTGAATAGTTATTACTTGAAATGATCTTCATGATAATGGATTTTGATTCAGGGTTGAATCTTGGGCATTTAAGACATTGTATGAAGTTATAGTTGATGATGTCAAAATATTTATGTAAGTCAAGTTTGATAGTTGCATTATATCCTTTGCATTTGGTGTTTAGATCTCTCAATATTTCTTGGGCTAGTAGAAAATTATCACTTATCTCCCTTTCTTTGGATAAGGGAGATGTCATCAAGTATAAGCTCTAGTAATCTATTTCTTATGATTGCAATATCATGGTAGAGAGACTTAGTGGTCTAAACATGGTCCATTTAGTACTAGAGTTTTGTTTTGGAATAGGGATTATAGTTGACAAACAAAAGTTGTTTGCCATGTTGTCTCCTTTGAAGAAGTCTTGTATGGTTGAGGATACATCCTTTCTAAAGATATCTTAATTGTATTGTTGGAAACCTGTAGTAAACCATCCAAATCCATTGCCTTGTCAATGGAAAAGGAGAAAACAATTATTTTGATCTCATCTTCTTCTAGTATGTAGATAACATCTATGGGCATTGGATGTATGTTGGTGAATATATCTTGATTAACCTGGAGGAGAGTTGTATTATTTTTGGGTGCTCCAAAAAAGCTAAACTATAGAATCATGAATTACCTATTGGTTTATAATCCATTGATCAAAATGGTTCTTGGTCACTTCTTGACCAATGCATGAAAGAATTTTTTGCAACATTTGCTAGCATTTTTTTAGCCCAAAAAGTTCCTCCATTTTTAGTTTTTCCACCAACACATCACTGTATTGTTTAGTTTGAATCAATTACCTCATCAATGTTATTGGCTAATTTTTCCTCTAAGTTGGTGACTTCGTTTTTAGCAATGGATAGTTGTGTTTATAGTTGGAATACTATTTTGCTCCATTTTCTAAGTTCTAGTGCTATTTTCTTGTGTAGTTTCTAGAGTTTAATCCAATAGTTTTTTATTTGATCCACCTTCCAAATGTTTTTCATGAAAGGTAAGAACTCTTTATGTTGAGTCTACATGTTATAAAAATGGAAGTAAGATTGCATGGGTCTTTGTGTTGTTTTAATGCTTATGAGAAAGGGGGAATGATCTAATGTTGTTCTTGATAAGGGCTGCATAGTAGTAGTTTGCATTTGAATTCTCCATGATGTGTTGAGTAGTACTCTATCAAGCCTTTCATGCACTTTCCCTCTATTCCTTGTAAAGTTATGTTTAATATATATTGCTTCACAAAGTCTAGTCATGAGGATGGACTCCACTAACATAACCAACAATTTAGGATTGGGAGAGATACCTCTCATCTTCTACTGTGGATTAACAATCATGTTAAAATCACCTCCAACCATTCTCAGTAAGTTAATTGAGTGCCTTATTTAAATGTTATTTTCCCATAGTTCTTTTCATCCTTTATATGAATAAGCAACATAAATGATTGTAGCAAAAATTGTGGCATCTCTATGTGTAATTATTATATGAAGAAATTAGGGGTGATTAAAGATTATGTCAATTAGGAAAGTTTCCTTCCAGATCAACCAAATCTTAATGTTGCAGTTAGCATGAATGTTATGCATATTTAGATTTCTAAGGATCCTTTAAAATTGATGGTTTGATGTCATTAGCTCAAGAATTCCATTGAGATCTAATTAATCATTTGAGTCGAGCTTATGATTAGTGATTTATGAAACCCCTAACATTCCATACCAAGAAGTTAATCATATGATTGGTTAGTATGCCTCCTACAATCGAAGTCTAATATATGTCCAACACTATTAGATCTTAGTAGTATGTTTGATTGGTCTTTCACTAGAACCTTTAGTTCTTTGATTGCTTCTGATTACTTTACCTAAATCCATCCTTCATTGGATTTTGCTTCTAGGTTCTATAATAAATTTCTATTTGTATTAATATTTGAGTTTTGTTGTTCCTCATAAATATAATTTGAGTGTGGATTGTCTTCTTATATTGCTTACTTTCCTTTGCTTTGTTGTCAAGTAAGTCTTGGGGAATTTATAATATATTATGATGCCATAACATTTTCATCTGTGATTGCATTTGTGTTACCTTCAATGAATCATTTGCTAGGTAATCTAATGGATCTCATTTAGTGTGGAATCTCCCATGGAAATTTCTATAGTTTTGGATCTATGAGTGGTTTGTAAATTGTTGTGTTTACAATTGATTACACTTGAAATTTGTTTGTCCCTAGAATCAGGTCACTAAAATGGATAGTCATCTTTCTACTGCATAGTAGCTTGCACAATTATAGATTGCTAAATTAAAATAGTATTCTCATTATCCCTTTGTGGTTTTTGAGCTAAACATCCTTCAATAGTATGGTTGAATCTACAATGTGTACAATACTTAGGCAAGTTTTCTAATACCAACTTCTACTAATATCCATTTTTTTATAACCAATCCAAACTTTCTCATTAAATTAAGATTTGCATCAAATTCCACTAGGACCTGGACAACTGATGGCCTAGAAAAATTGGCAATGGGAAGGTTTATTCTCAATTTTCTCCCATTAACAATAGCTAAAAATAGTAATTATTTGTTGAAGGAATGGATTTTTTGGCTTGGGACCTTAATTTAGACTGAAGCAACATTTGATTTAGCATTAGGATTAAAATCTATAGTCCATTTTAGGATGCAGAGAGATAAGTCTTTATTGTAATAAACTTGCTTGGTAAAGATACTTGCAAAATCATCCTCATTATTATGTCTAATGAGAAAGTTTCTATGATCTATGAAACTAATTGACTATCTTCACTCAGTTTGAGTTCATTAAAAAAAGCCTCGAGCATCATCTAATGTAATTCATTTAGTGCATACTTGCTAATAAGGGAGAACTTAAAAGGATCAACAAGCATACCTATTTCTTGATCATTCAAGAAGACTATAAGCTTGTCAAGCTTTTTAGCATGTTTTTTAAAGAAAGGTAGCATGGGTCCATCACAAGGATTTTTGAAATCATCGTAAAAAGAAAGAAAAAAAAGTAGTAAACTCATTCTTCTTAGAATCTAAATTAGATGCTCCTTTGTCATTCAAACTAATGGCATGAGAATGCTTATCAGAAGCCATCATTGCTGTGGTGAAGCAAGTTACACAAAATGAGCCAATGTAATAGTAACCTAGGTGGTAGAGGCAGAGCAGGAGGGAGACACACCATTTGACTACTAAAGTAAAAGTTAACTAGTTTATTTTATTTTATTCATATTTTTTTTCTTATTTCAACTTTTTAGAATGTTCCCTTCAATCTCATTTATTTTTTATTTATGGGCTAAAATTAAAATTTTACAATCAGATTGTATGATCCATAGTCATAATATACAATTGATCTACATAGATTGACAAAATAAGTTGGGATGAAGTGCCAAATGATTTACATTAAAATATATCATATTGTATAATCCACCATCATACTATATGATAGATTTTGAACTATGTGATTGATTCAATTAATCAGTTAATTGAAATGAACACTAGGATGATTAATGTTACATAATCATATTGTACAATTTCCAATCATACCATATGATAGACCAGACAATCATGGAACCTTCTCTAATACCATTTATAGGAATGGCACACCCAAGAGGAGGGGATGTGTGGTTATTTAGTGTGCATTAATTATTATTTTTTACAAAAAAAAGTCAAATCCAATATTTTAAATTTAGTGTGAGAGAAATTTAATAAAATGAAACCAACATTCCATCATAAAGATTAGACCAATAGAAAAAAAAAAGGGGCACAAAGGTTTACAATGCTTTGAGCCAATGAACCTATGTCCATTCTCCAAATCTCCTCTAAAAATTACTCTCTTTTTAGCACAATATGTTAAGGCAAAGATGTCTCTCTCCTTAATGGGTAATGGAGAAACTATACATTGCTCCCCTTTTCATTGAAAGAAAGAAGGATGTGACTTCCTATCTAAGATATAAAGAAACTTTTCTCAACAAAATAAAATCAAACAAAAGGTCTCTACAAGAATAATGTCTCAAGTTAAAGCTTAACTCTCAATGACAAGGTGGATGAAAAAGTACAATCAAAATAAAGTGCAACCTCACTAACTAAAGATCCCTTAAGGGAAATGAGAAGAGAAAATTTTCCCTCTTTTCTTTAAGAGAGTACTCTTTCCTAAGTCTTCCTTAAGCTCTCTTTTATTTAAGTTCTTAGGTTAGGCTCCCTAAAGGGGCAATTTTAAAAAGAAAGCTGAATAAAAATGGTAGAAAAATGAATTTTTTAATAAATCATGCTTATCGTACTATATGATTGGACATTGTATTATATGATTTGTTCAATTTTCTAGGGTTTAGAAATACTGGTCAATATGATTATCCCAATGACTAACAATACTCATATTGTTTGAAGGGTAGTATTGTATGATAAATACAAACTAAAATTTGGCTCTTTGTTTGTTTGACCTATAAGAACTCATCGTATAGTACAAATATATTAAAAAAAATTCTTTTCATCAAATCCCTTAAATTCTAGATAAAATTAAGCAATTATTAAATAATTTTGTACTATACACTATACATGATATTATAATATTAATTAAATCAAGTATAATTATAATTAATTGACTTAACCCTAGTGACTAAAAATAATTAACATAATGACTAAGTATCATACAATATTATTTGTTAAATTTTGGAAATTTAAGAGTTAACCAATTTAATTATAGTAGGTGAAAATATTTAGCAAATATGGATAATCATCTAGTAGATAGGAAATAGCATGATTTCCATAAAAATTACTTTTAAAAAAATTATTTTGAAATCTCTCAAGAATTTGTATGCATGGTTATTTTTCATCATTCAGATGAAAATGCATAAAGTTAAAATAAATACAAAATAAAGATGTAGCTTTGGGTTTAACTTGAGTCTTTTGTCATCAACCATTTCTTATTAGTAGTCTTCATGAACTCTCCTTTGATCAAACTCTTGAAAATAGCCATTATTCATGCTCTTTCAATCAATCTTCATTAAGCTACTTATTTATATTACCTATATTGAAAGCTTTCCACAGTCCGCCCACACAACTGATCAATGAAATTAACTGTTCAACCAAAAATATTTGTAATTATCAAAATTTAGAATCTTATGTGAAGGCCAATAGGGTTAACAAATTGAAAGAGTACATTAGGCACATGTCAATTCTTAAGATTAATAGTGATTTGTTGGTTGTTGACTCCATGAGCCCCATTGAAAATGCAATTGATTTTGATGATAGCAAATATATGATTGGATGAAACTAATGTTTTATTTCATGCAATTTAGGAAGCTAGATTCAGTGTTCTCAGTTAGATTCCAAAAGTCAAGATCAATTGGTGTAGGGCAGTTTGGGAACCATCTAAAGTTTTGCAATAATAAGATAAATAAGAGATCAATAAAATAAAATAATGATTTTAACATTTTCAAATCATTTATTTGAATTTTTACACATTTTTTTATATTTTAATTATATCTTTTTTAAATTATTCTTGGAATTATCCTTTTTGGATAATTTAAGTACTTGCACGAGATTAAGCCTTATTCATTATCTTTTAAAGTATTTTTGATATATTTCACACTTCATTAAGTTATTTCCATGCTTAGTATTACAAATAATCCATTTATTCATTTTCTCTCTCCTATCAATAATATCTTCCTAAATTTTGTTTTGGCTGAATTTTATGGATTTTTGCATGAGAATATTATGGGATTTATTAAAACTATTGCCATTTTATTTTTCCTTTATCTAATATTTAGATTTATATTTGTTAGAAATTCGAATTTAAGTTTTTTTATTTAATTTTAAATTGCATTTTACCTTAAAGTATTTCCAAATGAGTTCTATTTATTTATGGCAAGTATGGCCGACCCATAATGAATTTTTATTCTTCTTATTTAAATTTAATTAAATTAATCTAACTTTATATAAATTCAAATATAATTTGATCTTGAATTAAATGTATTTTTCAAAATTATTTTTCCATTTTAAGAAATATTTTGGCTAGCCCCAATTTATTTATTTTTATTGAATTAATTTATGTCAAAATTTCAAAAAGCTTCTTCAATTGTGCTTGTCAATGAAGGCCATGGGTTTTATTTAAAGGTCGAAGTTGGCTCAAGTGATTTCATCTAGCCATCCAATTGAATGGTGAGAATCCTATGGTTTCAAAGAGATAAAAATATAAAATTTAGCAGATTAAATCATGGTCTTTCATCCTAATCATGTGAAATGGATGGCTGATGATCTATTTCATCCCTCGAGCTCTAAAAGTTGGACACCATTTGCCTTCCGTCGCTTGATCTGAGCTCATTGGAGCTTGTTCAATGATGAGATCAACTCTAAAATGTTCAAAAGGAAGATCTAAAGGATCCTACAGTGAAAACCACATGAAATCACATTTCATTTTGAAAAAGACCAACGCATAGGGGAGAAATCTATAATTACAAGATTTTTATCTTGCTAGAGATAAAGACTAGCGGTCCGTCTGAGCTAGCTTCATCTTGAAGAGATGAAACCCTATTGAAAAGATCTTAAGCTACTTCCTTGCTAATTTTTCTGTGGTCTTAATGGCACCATGAAGCTCACTGGAGTTGGTCTAGGGATGTCTTCTAGTGATTGAACTGCTTGGAGAGTGATACATTTTGACTTGCCAGTGGTGAAGGTGTGGGATGAGTTAATTTGAGTTTGGTGGAGTTTTGGTGAGGTTGGATGGATGGGGCTCTCAGTTTCACTATGTGGTTGGTCTCATCAGCAATGGAGTGCACTAGGGATTCGAGGAGAATGCTCGAACTACTCAGAATTCTATCAGGGAATGGATGGGGAGGAGTATACTCTCCTCATCAAGTGAACCAAGGGCTAAGATTGATTGGAAGTCATTAACTAGGATGGAGGTGGTGGGGAAAGGTGGGGGTGCTTGAGAGGCTCTGGGAGGATCATGCCATGGAATGTACATTCTGGTGGACCAATGGTGCCATGGGTGAACTCATCTGATGACCAAACCCAATATTTTTAGGTTAGGTAAGTGGTCCTAGTGTCCAAGAAGGGCCAAAGGTGGCTGCCAAGGCATGAGGAGGTGGAGAACCCATCTAAATGGGAATTTTGTCCCATTTGGGTGGCTTGGTTTAAGGGTTTTGACCCAAACATGGCCATGGTCATCCACTGGGTCCATTGACCCAAGGATGAGTCATGCCAAGTTTAGTTGGGTTTGGCTCAATTTGACCCATATATTTCAAATGGGTTAAATTGAGTCAAGTTGACCAATTAGACCAACTTGGGTCAAATTGTTGACTTGGGTAAGTTTAATTGGTCATTAGGAATGAGTTGGTGCCATTGGTTTGATTCAATTTTAAGTGGATTTGGATTTGTTTCATTTGGTTTCATTTAGATCAAATGGGTTAACTTGACCAATTTGATAAAATTAGCCAAATTGACTTGGGCATGGGTTAGGTTTATGTTTAATTGATCATTTAGGAATAATTGTAAGTGTGGTTTGAATTGATTTGGATTAGGGAATAATTTAGTTCAATTTAATTCTTTAGGTCAAAATGGGCTAAGTGGGTCAATTGGGTTGGGTTGACCAAATTGGGTTCAATTGGAGGTTGGATCATATTCAATTTATGATTGATTAAAGGTATGTGTTGTAATCAATTTGGCTTAGGATTTGATTTGACTCAATTTGGCCCTTTAGGTCAAATTGGGTCAACTTGGGTCAAGAGACTAAATTGGTTTGGTCAAGTTCAATTGGTGGTTGAGTCATATTCAATACTCAATTTATGATTGATGGGAGTCATTGATTGCAATTAATTTGGCTTAGAACATGATTTGTTCCAATTTGGCCCTTTTGCTCAAATTGGGTCAACTTGGGTTAAATGATAAAATTGATTTGGTTTGGCCCAATTGATTACAATTGGGTGATCAAAGATGATCAACCATCATTATGGAAGAGATTGGGTGAGTTGATTCAATCCAAATTGGATTGGATTGAAGTTTGAATCAAATGGGTCATTTCATATATGAGTCTTTAATCAATTGGATTAATAATTGTTGGTGTGACAAAATGAGATGGGTTCAATGTTGGATTTAGAATTGAATACTGGTTTTGATTGCAATTGATTTAGGCTTGATTGAGTTTTGGCTCATTTGGACCTTTTAGGTCAAATGGTTTAGCTTAGGTTGATTGAATTCATTCGATTTGGTTGGTTTGATTGTAAGCATCGGAGGAGTTTGAAATGATCTATTGAATGATTGGAGTGATTGAGAAAATAAAATTGGGTTTAGTTTGCTTGAATGGATTTTGGATTGGGTTCATAGGATCATGATGGGGTTAATATAGATGAAGGCCTAAGTTAATTTGTCTTGTAGCTCAGACTAGAAAACAAATTCAAGTGAGGTCAATTGAGTAAGCTTGAGGTTAGTCATATCTCATTCATGTGAGTTTGAGTTTAAATGATTGAATAGACATGGGTCTTGGCCTAGGCCATAGAATAGGAAGAACCTATGTATCCTAAGGCATACCCTAGGCTTAGAGTACAAACCAGAGTCAAGCTTGTAGTGTTAATTAAGACAAAAAGATCAATCCCAAGCTTAGAGATTTGTAATTTAATAAGTTGCAATGAGACCCTTATAGTGATCAATAAGAGATACTCTAAGCCTAGGGTATGCCTTAAATAAGTTGCAATGATCCTAAGGCATACCCTAGGCTTAGAGTATGTCTCCTAAGTCTCCTAAGTCTCTAGGCTTATTGATCACCATATAAGGGTTTATTAAGTCAATTTGTAATTTAATAAGTTGCAATGAGTTTCATTACTATTTTAATGTTCATTAAGGTTCATTAAGTTTATTTAAGGTGATTTGAATAATTTTCATTAATTAATTCATTTTAGATTAATATATTTAATTAAAATGGAGGTTTAGGATTTGAAATTTCATTTCTCATGAAATACATTGCAATAATTCATGATAATTTTTCATAAGGTGTATTTAACATCAATTTTAGTTCCCCAAAGTTTCATCTCAATTGGATTATTGGTTTAAGGTTAATTAAGCTTTAGTTGATTTCAATTAAACTTGAATTAAGGCTAAATTAATCTAAATTAATTGGGGAATTTAATTTTAATGGATTTCTCTCATCAAGATGTATCCATAGAGCCCAAAGATTGCATTTTTTGGATTTATATTTATTTTCTATAAAATTTTGAATTTTCTAAGAGTTTTAATTAATTTTCTAATCAATTTAAAGTGGAAATTACCGTTTGGTAATAACGGATGATGCTTCTTCACGCCACCGCCATGTGGCGTGGTGCCATTTGGCCAAACGGGAAGTAAAATTTGGTGATCTAGGCTATGATTTTGCATGGGTTTGATTCCAAAATGATCAAGGCTCATGATAAAACACATCCATATGGTTATCTAAATAAAACATGAATTTCTTTCACAAAGCACCAAACCATATAAGATGTGTGCTGGATTCAAAGAGATACCTCACCAGAGCAATGTCTGACAGTTTTTCTAGTTTGAAAACCTTCATCAAGTTGGGGTGAACCTCTAATGAAGTGGAATCAAATTGCCTCCCCATCAATCACCATGGACATCAATGCCCCGTCTGTTGTTGTCAATCTTGTCATTTTTCAGCTCATTGGTGGCGGGAGACTAGGGTAAGGGATCGATCGAATTTGCATTCATCTCTAGAATGTGTAAGAAGTTTCAATCCACCATGAGGAGTTCATTTTCCCTAACTTCAAAGGTTGGCCAAGAGTTTGCTCTTTATCATTGTTTATGACCAATTTTGGTTTGTCCGAGGGAGACACATGGGTAAGGGTCGATTAAATCCCTCTTCACCTCATAGATGTGTTTGAGAGCCTTGAATCAAGAGAGAAGCTCTCTTTTCTTCTCTTGGTCCTTAGTCGAGAATCAACTCCATGGAGGAGTTTTTTTTGTGGTGGCTGTCCAAGCTGATTAAAAGCTTTGGAAAGTTGTTCTGCTCCCAAAAGGCCAACTTTATTAGCTATCCCTATCATCCATTAGGTGGATTGATAGATGAAGTATGGAGGGGAGATGGAATGGTTTGACTTCATATGCATGTGTTTTGGTTTATACCTCATTTCTCTCACCTCATTTCCCATGGCTACCCACCCTCTTCACATTGACTTCACCATCTAATGGGTTGATGTCACATGCTTAGCTTAAGCTCAAGATTGGTTAAGGGTTATAGAGAGCTCACTTGATTCAATTTTGAGCTGCTAAGACTTTTATTTGAACCTCACTTTCACTTGGATTGATTTAGGTTTTGAGTTAGTGTGTGTTAAATTATTTTGATTAATTAACATTTAGATCTTAATTTGGAATTAAGACTATTTCTCTTTAGATGATTGGTGAACTAATTGGCTGAAGGTTCATTTTGTTCTAACATGATTTAAGTCTTTAGGTTTGTTCTTTTGATTAATTTTTTAAACATAGGATCAATTTTAGTTAGTTCATTTCATTTGATTAATTGAGTTTATTTTTAAGTTATAATTGTGCCTAATTGCCCATTGGAAGGATTAAAGGCCAACTAATCTAAGGTTTATTTAAGTTTACTATGGTTTAGCCAATCATTGGCATATATGAACCAAATTGACTTACAAAGAATAATATCATTTTAAATTTATTTTGGGCTTCATTTGTATTTGGTTAATTTTAATTGGTTTAAGCTTGATTTGATTGATTTTTTTTTAATTCAAACTAACTCATTTTGACTTAAATGGGTTAAATTAGGTTTAATTAAGTCAAATGTCTAATTTGGTCAAATTGAATCCAAGGAGACGTTGGATTATATTTATTTAAGATTTTCAACTGGTTTTGGATGTTTGATTTAGATTAACTTTTAATTTGATTTGGATTTGGCTAAATGAGGTCTTTTTGGGTTTATTTGAGTTAAGTGGTTAAATCAACCCACTTAAGATGTCTTTTAAAGTAGATTTGTTTAGAGTTATGTTTAAACATTTTCATTTGATGATTTTGAATTATTGGAGTGGTTTAATTTGGCTACATTTTGGTAGTTTAACTTTCAACTTAGTAGGTCCCATATTGGTCAACTTTAGGTCAAATGACTTATTTGCCACTTTGAACCTCATTTGGATTTATTTTTGAGTTCATTTATATTTATACATTGATTTTGTACTTTTGGTTCAATCTAATTTGATTTAATTTTGATTTAATTTGATTTTATTTAGACTTAGGTGATTTTGATCTTAAAAGGGTTAATTAAGTTAATCTACCTAATAACCTCAACCCAGGCTCAATTAAATTTAGATTTCAGTTCAAATATATTTGATTTAGATTTCTGTTAAGTTTTGTTAGATTTGGTTTAATATTTTTGACCTCTTTTTTGGTTGAGGTTGACATCATTCATGATCTAAGTAATTAGGTCCCCTAATCTTAGTTTAGGAGTTCCCTAATTAGGCACTTAGGAAATTATGCTTAGTGGCTAGGTAAATAAGCAAAAATAAAATAATAAATTGAATCAAACTTTAAAACTTGAAAGTAAAATCAAATTTAAAATCGAATCAAACTTAACAAGCTAGAGTGAAAGGCTAGGGCATCTTGATAGATCCTTCTAGGATCTATCCTATCCTAATCTTATTAGATGAACCCAAATTAAATTCAAATCTAACAAAACTCATCAAAAATGTAAATCAAACATATTTAAATTGAAATCTAATTTCAATTGAGCTTGGGTTGAGGTAATTAAGTTGATTAACTCAATTAACCCATTTATGCACAAAATTACCCAAGTACAAATAAAATAAAATAAAATATAAATTAAACAAAATTAAATTAAACCTAAAAGAACATAATTAATGCATAAATGTAAATGAACTCAAAAATAAATCCAAATGAGGTTCAAAGTAGCCAATAGGTCATTTGACCTATAGTTGATCCATGTGGATCCCACTAAGTCAAAAGTCAATAAACCAAAATTTGGCCAAATTGAATTATTCCAAAGGCTCAAAACCATCAAATACATATGCTTAAATATAAATATAAATAAATCTGAACCCAATAAGCTTTTAAATAGGTTAATTAGGTCACTTAATTCAAATTGACTCAAATGGAACTTATTGAGCTAAAACCCAAATTAAACTGAAATTAATTTAAATCAAATATCCAAAATTATTTTGAAATCATAAATAAACATAATTCAATACTCATTTGGGTTTAATTTGGTCAATTTGATCATTTGACCCAAGTGAATTCAATTTGACCCATTAAACCCAATTTAGGTCAAACTGAGTCAAAATTAGAATTAAAATCAAATCAAATGGAATCAATTACTCTAATTCATCTTGATAACTTAATCAAATATGATTAGATTATAAACATACTTTGATCAAGCCAAATTTTTTATTTGACACAATTAAATCCAAATTAAATCATTTCGATCAAAATGATCGACTTGGTTCAAACCAAAATCTAATTCAAATGAAATTAGTTAATAAAAAAATTATAAATGAACAACCAAACAAAAATGAAGCTTAATATAACTCCAAGGTAACCAATCATGCTACTTGAATCAATTTGACTCATTTAGATTAAATAAACCATAAACAAAACTAAATTCACATATGACTTAAATTAATTGACCCTTCATCCATCAAATGACAAATTGGACATGATTAAAGCTTAATCACAAAAGTCAACTTGAATCATTTAATCCAAAGTCATTTGAAATGTAATCTAAAAAAAACTTTACATGTACAATTACAATGGACTCATATCCAACTAACCTCACCAATGATCAAATCATCTCAAGTTAGAGAAAACAAATAGATCTTAGCCAAATTAAGAAATCAACAAAAGTTAGAAGGAGAGAGAGAGAGAGAGAGAGAGAGAGAGAGAGGTGTTCAATGGAGCCTTTCCCTAAGTCTCTAGCCACCACCGACCAGATTCTTGCCATCATAAAACTTCCCATGGCATAGCTTAGCCTAGAGAGAAAGAAAAGAAAGGAGAGCTCAAATTCTCATTCCATCCATTCCAACACATTCCTGAAGGAAGGAGGAGCTCGACCAACCCTTTCCAAGATTCCTCACTGCTGGCAGGCCAGAATTTGGCTTTAGCCGGAAGCTAACCTCACTGCCAAATATAGAAGTGGGGAAGGATCACTTCTTCCCCTCAAATAACCTTCGCTATAGCTTTCTTGGATGGAGGCAAACCAAGACGAACCCTTCCCTAAGTCTCCTGCTGCTGGCTAGCCAAAAAATGACCAAGGCCAGAGGAAAGGCAGAGCCTGGTCTCCATGGTAATTGGCGGGGAGGTGAGGAACAAAATTCATCCCAGAGCTTCATATCAATGAGGCAAAGGTGCCCAAAGCATTTTGACCACCAATGATCAATGTAAATGAGGTATACACCAAATTTGACCACCTTTAAATTCAGTTTTAGTCCTTTATGAAATGAATTTGATCTGTAATGAGATCCAACAGTATGAATTTGTGCTAAGAAGAGTCTTGATCATTTTATAAATGGAATCGCATGAAAATTCTAAGATCACCATATTTTAGTTCCTAAAGGTGGACGGCTCTCTGTTCCTTTTTTTTATGGAATGGACGCTGTGATCTAGCCACACCGCTTGATTAAATCCCTTAAGAAAATCAAGATTTCATCTTAGTCGACCGATCTGCGTGATCGGACGACTCTAAATAATCACGTGTCCCCTCCACCATTTGATGTGGGATCTGCGTGGATCCATGTGGCCCAATACCTGTGCAAAATGTGGAAAGGGCCCACCATGTCGACGCCACGTGGCATTGACTGGTTTAAATAGAAAAATCAAACTTTTTTTATATTTAAAAAAATGCTAAAAAATGTCAAGAACTTCCAAAAATCATAAAAAATAAAATACTCAACCCAAAAAAAGCAAATGAGGGCTCTATGGATTCATCTCAATGAGAGGAATCCATTAAATTCAAAATTCCCAATGATATTGGATATTTTTGAGTTGATTTGAGTTTAATTGAAAATAATCAAACTATAATTAAACCAAAAATATTAATCAAATTGATTTCAAATTTTTAGGGATTGAAATTAAGGTTAAAATACACCTACCATAAAAGTTCAAGTGCCTAATTTTATGAAATAATTAATTTAAAAATCTAAGAAATTATAAAAATCATCAAAATGGTTTAAACCACTCTAATTAACATCAAATAACCTTAAGGAAATAATATAATCCTTTGAAGTTATATTAATAAAATATTATTTAAAATTAGGGTTTAATAAATCATTAGAATTAACATTAATTGAATTTATCAAAATTAAACTATAATGAATCAAAATAATAAAGTTAAAATAATAAATACCATACAATCTAAATTAAACTAAATAAACATCACATAACCTTCAATTGAAACTAAACTAAACCTAAGCTTAATCAGATATAAAATTAAAGTTAATTAAATTCTAATTAAGTATCAATTAAATCCTAAATTAAATCTAACCTAGCAAACCTAAATCATTAAATAATTAACTACATCATTAATCTAAACAAACATGAAATCAAATTAAAAGCTTCAACAACTATATAATCTAAATGAAATAAATTTCTAATTAATTTGATAAAAAAGGACTGATCAACCTATGATTAAACCTTAATTAAGCAAATAAAATAAATTAAACAATCAAATCAATTAAATAAAGATCAAACTAATTAAATATTTGAAATAAATTAAAATAATCATCATATTATTTAAATACACTCTAAACATATTAAACATAATTGATTAAATCAAATCAAATCATAATTGATTCAGTTATGTAATCAAATTAAAATTCATTTAAGAAAACTTAATATAAAAAAAACTAAGACAATCAAATGCTTAATCAAATGAAACCTAAGTTACAATGAATCAATCTACAATGAGGTAATCACTAATCAAGCTTCCATTAGCTAATCAAATCAATGATGAACATCCCATCATATTCAACTTAACCATTAATCAAAGCAAACACTCAATTTGGTTAATCAAAATGACAAAGAATTTTAACTAAACTTTAATTTGCTCAATCATCTAAACTAAATTTTAAGCAACAAGCCAATCTTAAACTATCCAATCAACTTAATTAGCTATATGAAGCAAACCAACCTAATTAAGTTTTAATTAAGTACTAAACTTCCACCATATGAAATCACTTAAAATTCAATACATAATAAAACTAAATTGAGCCCTAATTAATTCATCAAACTTTAAATCAAATAGATCACAAATCATAATCAAATTAAATCAAATGAAACTAGAGTAAACCTAAATCAATTCAATATACTATCATATTAGGTTCAATTCAATCTATTTGAATTAGATGAATCAATTAATCATTAAACATACAAGTTTAATAATCAAATTAAACATAAACTATCATTCAATGACATTAACCAAATTCTAATAAATGAATCAAATTAAATGAAACTCTAAATGTGAACAATTAAATTTAATTGAATCCTAAATAAAATTTAATTCACTTAACCTAAGAAAATCAATAAATTAAAATAATTTAACAAATCAAATTAATTAAGTCAAATCCAAAAGATTAAATTAAATCGAACAATCCCTAAACCCAAAATCAAAATATAAATACAATCACCAAATTCAATAAATCAAGTGATCAAACGCCTAATTAAAATCCAAATAAAAAGTTGCTTTGAACCTTAATCAAATAATGAGTTAATTAAATTAAAATATTTTAACTAAATCAAATCAATCTTAAATGAAAAGATGGAATCATTAAATTTTAATAACATTGAAATAATCTAATCAACATTAACCATATAAAGTTAAAATCTCAAATTCAAACCCAAAAGAAAGGAATTAGATATTAATACAAAGGATATTGAATTATCAAAATTTAATCAAATCAAACAAAAATCTAATAAGTCCAGAATTAATCAATCAAAATACATAGAGTTAAACAAACTCAAATTTCAAAATCCAAATAAAATAAAAAAAACATTAATCAAATCAATTCAATTCAACTAAATTGTTCAGGCAAATGGATTAATTAAAATACTTAGGTTCTTAGTTTGATTATTAGGATTAGGATGTTGAATAGATTTGGTTCTGTTCATAATAAAATTTATTCTATTCATCATTTTTAAAAATCTAAATTCAACTTCAACATAAAAGTAAACATAAAATTAGAATAAAAACCTAAAATCTACTAAATTATTTAAATCGAAACCATCAAATGGTATAAATAAATAAATTTTGAATTCAAATCAAATTTAAAATGAAACAAAGCCTAGAATAGACTTGCCACACAAGCCTTCTTTTCACACACTAGAATACTAGATCACCAACCCTAGAATTAGGTTAGGCCGATGTGTTTATTGTGATGCTTTTTCTTATTTTATAGTGTATTATTTTAGTGTGGATGGCTAGGACTGTTTGCTCTCTAGTTTGGATGTTAGGGTGCTCTTTTTAGCCTAGCACTATTTTCTGTATGGGAACTATGCTTAAAGAAACCGTTGTAATAAATATAAAATAAATGTTATTTGCTTGCAAGTGCTACTTAAGTCCCTAAGAATAACTCGAAAGGATAGGTGGGCTTGGAGATCATTAATGCTAAGTCTGTATATTTAAAATATAAACTATTGGTGTGCTATATTATTTTCCTATCATCTACTTTGCAAAATTAAGAATTTTATTTCAGAATTTTAAAATGTAATTTGAGCATAAAAATAGGTTAGGATATAGGGGGTCTAGGATTAACAGGAGCTGATTGAACCTAGTTGATGGTCCCCAGTGGAGCCTAAGGAGGTCCTTAAAGAAGATGACAATGTTGATGTTGCTAAAGACCCCATAGATCAAACTATTAATTATAGATTGAGCTGTATATGGGCAAAGCTCGGCTGCCCACTTTTATTTTCTAGGGTGTATAGCCTACCTGGCCACACCGACCTATTTTATTTATTTAAATTTGGTTTAATTTATTTTGGGGTGCGCAATAGAACTACATGATTTTCATATGTTTATTTCTGTGATTGTTGTATCTTACAATAAAGCCTCGATGCATTAGGCTCTTAGAAAAATTAAATTTTCTACTCCAATTAATAATTTTAATTAAATTTTAATCAACTCATAACCTCACTCTAAAGCCTATGATTTAATCAAGAAATAAAAGATTTAGTAACCACTTAGCTAAATGATTGACCTCCTTACTTTTATTGGGTCTCCATTCTTGCATGATAATGGATAGGCTTGACCTATGTGAGTACTTCCTGATAGTGGAGAACACCTCTTCTTTCTTATTTAGCCAATAACTGATTTTCATCATGCATTTAGGCATAAATCTTCCCATGTATGAATCAAAAAATAACGAGTCAAAATGAATAAAATGATATAAATTTTATTTCATTAGTCTATGTCATGGAATGCATACCACACATGATCTATTTTTTTAGGGAGTGATTTTAAGCTCTTAACTTTCTTTCCTAAACATAAAAGCCAAGACATATTGCATTTGCATAAGACTAGTTTACATGATTTTAAATCGTTTAGGTGGTATTAGCTGGCAACCCCTTCCAGGCGGGAAGTAAGTCTAAAAGAGTCGGGATAGGTTTATTATCCCAAGTGAGAAAAATAATTGATAATTTCTTAATTTGTAAAATTAGACTAGGTCGAACCTCAGGCTTATATTAGAAGCACTTTTAGATTTAGGTTCTGAAGCATCTTATTGGAATAATTCTTCAACTCTTAGACATTTAAACAGTCTTGTGCTATCGAAACCTAAGCCTTAGATTTGTAATAAAATGCCAACTCAAAATTCTAAATATTTCAAATCTCAAAAATGTAAAGCCTAATAATAGAATAGTTGAAATGGTTATTGAGTTTCTTAATGCCTAAAAGCATTTCCTATTCAATCTCATTTGGATTTCGAAAGAACTCTTCTCTCTTTGAAGCATTCCCACTTGAATTTCTAAATTAACCATCCTTTAAATATATACTTTGAAATCCATAAAGATGAAAGTCAATTTATTTATTGAGAGTACTCTTAGAAGGAATTATTTTTCTTATAAGATATAATTAACTATAGGGGCTTGCTCTTATAGGGAACTGTGAACCCTGCAATAAAATAAACTATGTTCTACCTCTCCATGTAGTTCAGGTGAAGCATCTTTAGTATATTGAAGACCCATCAGCTTTAGGAGATCTTATTAAGTAATTGAATCCATTCTAGGGTAATATATTTATCTTTCGAATAATATTTTTATCCTTTAATGACATAATTGATTATCTAAATAAGTACCCCAAGGTCTGCAAGGAGTTCTAAATAAAAATCTCCACAAATTTTTTATGACTCCACTGGGGAATAGTTCCTCTCTCCATCTTTAGAAATTGACTTTTATCTCTATATATAAGCAATGTTTGTGCCACTCACATGTCAGGAATGCCTTTATTTTCATTGGGTGCCTCTCCATTTCTTCCTTAGTAGAGCTCACTACATCCTTAACTTAGGTTCTAGAACTCCTCATTTATCACCATCAAATGAGTGGGCTTTAGAACCTATCCCCATAAAATTTTTAATAAAATTCAAATAATTTAAAGTTCAAAATAATGACTTTTTTTTGTTAGACTCAACTTTGGTCAAAATATATTTGACATCATTCTAAAATGAAAATAAAAACAAAATCAACTTTAAAAGTTGAAATAATGTTTGAGTGAAATTATAAAATTTGAAAAGTAAATTATGAATCCCACTTTGTCCTTGATTTTATCTTAGCTTTGGATAAAAGATAGAGAGAGTTTGGACAGGGTCCTCAAACTGATATTTCGTTGTTCTCATACATACCAAGTGTTTATTTTATTAGAATGTATATTAAAATAAGGGAATTATTTTAAATAAAAAATCCTTCAAATTTCAAAATCCTTGAAACTAATGGAAGTGGGTATAACTTTAGCTATTACCCCTACCACCAAGTGATGTGATATAGGATTAAAGATTATTTCACATTCAAAAATTAATTCAAGAAGAACCTTAAGAAAGGGATAATATTATCTAAAAAGGATACCATGTTGACTAAGGGTAGGAGTTAATTGTGGAAATTAAAGGAGAACATTTTATCCCAACTAAGGATGCTTCTCATGTTGATGAATGTAATTTAGCTTTTAGTTTGTTCAAAATGTTTTTTTTAATTATTAAATCATCTTTGTACGTCCAATAAGAAACTTAGAAGTTAGCTACTTTGGTTGATTTGCTAGTTTTAGGGAGATGCTTAGAGATAACTCCTTTTTGACCCTCCAAAAATCCTATGTTATTAGGAGTTTAGGAGAGAGCCAGAAAGGGAAAAAAACTAATATATATGTTGGCAAAGATGGTAGAACTAGACTCCATGTCTTCTTTATTCTTACTAGGTAAATGAAATATGATAGAGACAATGAAAATAAAATTCAAATGACTTCTCCTGATAATAAAAATGATAATAATAACAATAATAACAACAACAAGCCTTTATCCCACTAAGTGGGGTTGGCTACATAAATCCTTCATCTCCATTGTGTCATATTATATGTCAAATTCTCATTTAAATCAAGTATAATAAGGTCAATTTTGTACATCTTAACCAAGTCTTTTTATGTCTACCTCTACCTTTCTTAACATAAGGCAAATCTAATGCATCTACTCTCCTAATCGGGTCATCAGACGGTCGATGCTTTATGTGGCCAAACCATCTAAGATGACTCTATCTAATCTTATCTACCACTAGAGCTACTCTATTTTTTTCTCCAACATACACATTTTGCATTTTATCTCTAAGAGTAAATACACTCACCAACCTGAGTATCCTCATCTCTGCAACACTTAAATTAGTCTTATGCTTCTCTTTTATTGGCCAACAATCTGCACCATAAATCATTGCAGGCCTTACAACCCTCTTATTAACTTTTTCCTTAAGTTTAAGCGATACTTTTATATCACTCAACAAGCTAGATGCATTCCTCTACTTTAACCATCTAACTTGAATTCTACTAATAACATTTTCATCTATTTCACCATCATTTTGAACAATAGAGCCTGAAAATCTGAATCGCTCACTTTTTTAATGACTTGTTCACTGAATGTCACAATACTATCACTAGAACTTCTACAACTAAAAGTACACTCCAATATTCAATTTTAGATCTACTTAAACAAAAACATTTAGACTCTAAAGTTGACCTCCATAATTCAAGTTTCACTTAAACTCCCTATCTAATCTTATCAACAAGAAGAATGTCATTAGCAAAAAGCATACACCAATATACATCTTCCTGTGAATGCCTAGTAAGAATCTCCATAACTAAAGAAAAAAAGATAAGGGCTTAAAGCTTATCCTTGATGTAATCCAACTGAAATAGGAAAATATTTTGTCAATCCTCCTTGTGTTTGGACACAAGTAATAGGTCTAGTATACATATCCTTAATGACTTGAATATAACCAATATTAACTCATTTCTTTTCTAGAACTCTCCAAAGAACATCTCTTGAAACTTTATCATAAGTTTTCTCTAAATCAATAAATATCATAGGTAGATCCTTCTTACTTTCTCTACACTTCTCCATCAAACCTCTTAACAAATGTATATCATATATAGTGGATCTACCTAGTATGAAACCAAACTGATTGTGAGAAACTTTTGTATCACATCATAATATATGCTTAATTACTCTCTCCCATAATTTTAATGCATGCCACATTAACTTAATTCCTCTATACTTTGTAAACTCTTGTGCATCACATATATTTTTAAATATAAGAACCAACAAACTTTTCTCCACTCATCTGACATCTTTTTAGTATTTAAAATAACATTAAAAAGATTTGTAAGCCAAAAATTTCTTTTATCTCCTAAATATTTCCACCCTTCTATTGGAATATCATCAGGTCCTATTATGTTTCCACATTTTTGTTTCTTTAAAGCTTCTCTAACTTCAAATTTACTAATACGATGATAAAAACAAAATTTCAAATTTTTGTTTAGGGTATTAATGTTGCTAAAATCAATCATATTTTTAGATCCTTCACTAGAAAAGTTTATCAAAATACCTCATCCACCTATTTTCAATATCCTTTTATAAGAAAAGCTCTTTATGATTTTCATCCTTAATACACCTCACTTGAACTAGATCTTTACTTCTCCTATCTCTTTGGTTGGCTAACTTATACATATATCTTTCACTTTCTTTGGTATCCACTCTATTGTATAAATCACTAAAACCTATTTTTTTGCATCGTAAATTACTTTCTTAGAATCTCTACGGGCCACTTTATATCTTTCCCAATTCTCTGAGTTTTTACTTATAAACCAAGTTTTATAATAATGTTTTTATTTCTTTTTTTTGCACATTCTGACTCCACCACTAACTATTTTTATTAAAAGAAGCTTTACATTTGGATTCTCCAAACACATTTTTGCAACTTGCTACTTTTTCCACATAACATTAGCTTCCTTATGAACATTCCAAATTCTAAGTGCTTGTAGCTTGCTCTTAAAAATATTTTTACTTGTGTTCTTTAAATGCCCCCATCTAATCCTAGGAAAATAATTTAATATATTTTTCATCTTCCAATCTTTCATCTTAAAATCTAAAACTAATAGTCATTGTTGGGTACTTAAACTTCACTTGGAATGACCTTAGAATCTTTACAATCTAAACGATATATTTTTTTATCAGAAAATAATCTATCTGTGTTTTACTAGATCCATTTTTATTAGTAATAATATGCTCATCTCTTTTCTTAAATAAACTATTAGCAACTACAAAATCATAGGCTAAAGAAAAATCTAATATAATGAAAATTTTGATCCCTCTAAAATTAATTCTCAAAATCTCATGACTTTAAGATACTATATGAAATAGGTCCTGATAGTGACACTCCTATCGCCAACTCTTAGAGGGAGACTTCAAACATTAAGTTAAAGTTTTCCAATTTTAATGGTTCAATAGGAGAACACAAGAACACCATTGAGGATAGAGTTGGCCCTACTCTCCCTCCTTTCAATTTAGAAAGGATTACTAGAATAAACTTTGAAATGGTAGTCTTACCATCTCAAATAGCAATAAAAAAGGGAGAGAATATCAAATAAGTCATCAATAATAACTACACTCTTGAGCTTCTATATAAGTCATAAATTCTTAATAGAAAATATATTATTTTAACAATTGCTAATAATGGTTTAACCCATCTTAAGAAATTTCTTAGAAAATTAAATAGCTATGACACCTATATTTTCTTTAAGAAAATAAAGAAATCACTGATTAAGGCATTACTCAATTCAGAGATTTGTATTGCTTAGCTACTAAAAAATTTCTTTGATGAGACATTCCACTATAAGAAAGTTCATAAGGTTGTCTTCTTTAACAAAGATCTACTACTAGGAATTGCTAAATAAAATTGACTTTTCTATATAATGGTCAACATGGATAACTCTAAAATCTTCAGAATATTTGTTGACTCAGGTGCATTGATCAACATTATGAATTTTAAATATCTTACTTACTTAAGAATGAATTCATGTAGGATCAGCTCTAAAGATATGGTATTATGTGAATCCAATAAAAAAGGTAAGAAGGTTTCAAATTCAATCCAATTATTATTTGGAAGTGATGACTTATAATCTGAAATTAAAATTCATAGATTCAAAAATATATTTTGTGCTCTTTTAAACCTTGAAGTTGTGCATATAGAATAGTGTTCTTCTTCACCTATCAATCTATCAAATATATACATGATGGAGTTGACTATATCACAAAAAGAGAAGAATGACTATTCTTGATCATGAAGTTAAGATTTATGAGAATGCCACTTGCTATTTATCTGACTAGAAAATTAGTGATTCTATTGAATTTAATATTAGTAAATCCAAAAATTTTATAAAAAAAAGAAGAAAAAAGAATAAAAAAAGAAAGGAAATAAAAAAGAAGAAGAGAGAAAGCAAATCTCCTATGATTTATAGTGACTTGAAGTCTTGTTCAGATGAAAAGTTAAATATATTTAAGGCCTTATTAAAGTTGAAATCTCATTAGAGTCTAACTAAAAAGGGAAGTAGGTCCAAGAGCTAAAAGGATGAGTATGACCTCTCTTTGTATGAAAATATTAATGAATATGTGGCACTTTAGCTCTAACTCCCCTACATTAAAAATGGGTGATAGAGTTAGAAGTCAGAATAGCCTCTAACTAAAGAAGTTGAAAAGAATCCAAATCCTGAGAAGAAAGTGGAAGAGTCTAACCTCTCTTTGTATGAAAATATTAATGAATATGTGGGCACTTTAGCTCTAACTCCCCTACATTAAAACTTGGTTATAGAGTTGGAAGTCAGAGTAGCCCCTGATTGAAGAAAGTTGAAAGTATTAAGATTATCTATCATAAGATAATTATTTACAATCAGAAACTTTTCCTTACCTTTAGACTGTTCTAATTCTTTAGATAAGTATTGTTTAAGACAGGTCTAAAGATTCAAATAGTCTTCAAGTTCGGGATGTATCCCCTAGAATTTGAAGAAAAAGTTAAAACCATAATTGATGAGTTAAGAAAAAATAAATTTAGGAACAAAAAAAAGAAGTTGAAAAATTGATTTATAAGCTCATTCTTTAGTGAAAAGAATATTGATGACTTAATCAAGTTATTTCTCAATATAATAGTCTATAAGCTCTAGATTGGGCTTGATGATCTTGTAATGAAATAAATCTCTTAACACATGTGATTAGACTTCAATTGGAAAAATATTTCTAAAAATGACCAATGATGGCCTTACATGAGAAGAAAATATTCTTCTTGGTTGGCTAACATTGTCTTAGTAAAGAAATGGTCAAATTAGCATATGTGTCAATTCTAGAGACTTAAACAAAGCTTTACCTCAAAGATGGGATCTTGTTATTCATACTTGAACTCAAAATGAATAAAAATTCTATCCATATAAAATATTCTAATTTGGGGATCACTTGTTTGAATCGATCAAATCAAGGTGATCCCTAAGGATAAAAATATACGTCGTTCAGAATCTCTATAAGGATATTTTGTTACACGTTAAGTTGTTTGGTCTTAGGAATGTTAGGGAATGTTATCGAAAGGACATGAATAATATTTCTGATTACCTCACTCATAATCAGGTGACATCGATGATCTTATCAGAAAAGAAAAAAAATAAAAGAAAATTATCCTTACAACTTGATAATTATTGCACTACACAAATTTAAAGGGAATTTCCAAGAATGTTCTTTTGAGGTGGCTTTAAGGGATTTCCTAAAACCTGTAGCAAAATCTAGAGGGATCAAAATTAATCAAAACTAGCCCTCAAATAATACTTCATGATAATATCATTCAAAAGAAGTCTTTTCAAGAGAAGCTATTTTATCTAAAAAAGACTTACTTCAAAATTATCAGGAGAATGTCAACTTTTTATTATCTTAAATCAAATAATTCAAAATTTTATGGATGAGAAATGTCAAAGTACATTTGGAAGATTCTTAGAGTCTACTTGTTCTTACTACTCACATTCTTAAAAAATTATAAAGCTTGTATACTATAACTTTCAAGGAATCTCTTAAGAAGACCAGGAGAATGCCTTGAAGGCTATAGGTAAAGAAAATAATATATATATATTAGTTGTAGATTTAGAGAAACTTCTTAATATTTCATTGACTAAAATCAATGAACAAAACTAAGAGAATGTCATGTAAGCAACATATTTACACAAACAAAAATAAAATATCAACAATTGGGAAGCATTGCTTGACAATAGTTTTTGCTGCTTAAGCACTAAAATGTTACATGCAAACTTAAAAAATAAATTTCTCAGGTTGATGCTAGATGATGTCTTATCTAAAATTGATTAGAAATATAGCATGATCATATAGAACTTTGAGATGATTCAAAACAATAAAATCTTATTCTTTTTCCATTGGCATATCTTACATTGGGTCCGAACCCTTCTTCTAATTATCTAGGTCTGGCGTAAGCCTTTGTACACCATTCCAATAGGTTTGGAGTAAGCCCTTTGTGGTACCATTATTGATTTTCACAGGTTGGGAGCAAGCCTTTAGTGGCACCCTTCCTATAAATCTCTAGGGTTTAGAGTAAGCCTTTGTGCACCATTCCTATAGGTTTGGAGTAAGCCTTCTTGGCACCAATCCTACTTTCACATGTTGGTTGCAAGCCTTTGGTGGCACCCTTCCTATAAATCTCTTGGGTTTGGAGTTAGCCTTTATACACCATTCCCATAGGTTTGGAGTATCCTATTCGTGGCATAATACTTACTTTCCATAGGATGGTAGTAAGCCCCCTGTGGCACCTTTCCTATAAATTTCTTGAGTTTGGAGTAAGCCTTTGTACACCATTCAAATAGGTTTGGAGTAAGCCCTTCATGGCACCGTATCCACTTTCCATAGGATGGGAGTAAGCCCTTCGCGGCACCCATCTTATAAATCAATTAGAATTGGAGTAAGCCCTTCATGAAACCATACCTGCTTTCCTTAGGATGGGAGTAAGCCCTTCGTGGCACCCTTCCTATAAATCTCTTTCGTTTGGAGTGAGCCTTTGTGCACCATTCCCATAGATTTGGAGTAAGACCTTTGTGGCACCATACTTGTTTTACATAGGATGGTAGTAAGCCCTTCGTGACACCCTTCCTATAAATCTCTTGGGTTTGGAGTAAGCCTTTGTGCATCATTCCCATAGGTTTAGAGTAAGCTCTTTGTGGCACCATTCTTACTATCCATAGAGTAGGACTAAGTCATCATGACATCATTCCTATATTTAAAATATGCTAGTTTGGAGTAAGCCCCTAGTGGTATCCATCACTAGTTGAAATTAGTGTAATTTTGTGAGGAGTAAGTATCCACATTAGCGTCCTCCCCAACTACCAACCTAAATAGGAGTAAGTATCCATAGTGACATCATGTTAGAAATCAATATCAAAATCCTTCAGTATTATGAGGGTAGAGTAAGTATCCATAGTGGCATCCTATCTCTCTTGTTGACTAAATTAGGTGTAACTATTCCGAGAGGCATCCTTCTTTTATTGAAATTAGTGTAGTTTGGTGAAGAGTAACTATCCACAATGGCGTCCTCCCCAACTACTAACCTAAGTAGGAGTAAGTATCCACAGTGGCATTTTGTTTAGAAATCAAAAACAAAATCCTTCAATACCTATGAGGGTAGGAGTAAGTATCCACAATGGCATCCTATCTCTCTAGTATGATTAGATTAAGTGTAAGTCTTCCAAGCAGCATCCTTCACTGGTTGGAATTAGTGTAGTTTGGTGGGAAGTAAGTATCCATAATGACATCCTCTCCAACTACCATCTTAGATAGGAGTAAGTATCCATAGTGGCATCCTTTCTATAAAATAAAAACATAAGAACTAGTCTATCCCAATGTGGGTATTTATAGATCCTCCCCTTAGGTTGGTTAGTCATTAGGGCTATCCCTAACTCGTTCCACCTAGGAAAATGTCAGTCCCTATGCTTTCTTCCTAAGTTAGCCATTGAAAACTAATGGAAAGCCCTTAGGTTGATTAATCATCAGGGCTATCCTTTTGACTAGTTCCACTTAGGAAGATGTGAGTCCCTGTGCTTTCTTCTTATGCCAGTCATTAAAAAATTGATAGGAAAAAAACATAGGCTATCCCAATATAGGCATTTATAGATCCTCCCTTTAGGTTGGTTAGTCATTAGGGTTATCCCCTTGACTAGTTCCACCTAGGAAGATGTGAGTCCCTATACATTCCTCCTAGTTAGCCATTGAAAATTAATGGGAACCCCTTATATTGGTTAGTCATCAGGGCTATCCCCTTGACTAGTTTCACTTAGGAAGATGTGAGTCCTTGTGCTTTGTTCTTAGGTTAGTCATTGAAAATTGATGGGAAAAATAAAATAAATCATAGTATCTAGTCTATCCTAGTATAAAATCTATATATCCTTCCCTTAGGTTGGTTAGCTAACAGGGTTATCCCCTTGACTAGTTCCACCTAGGAAGATGTGAGTCCCCATACTTTCTTCCTAGGTTAGTCAATGAAAATTGACAGAAAAACAAAATAAATCATAGGTTCTAGTCTATCCCAGTATAAGCATTTATAGCTCCTCCCCTTATGTTGGTTAGTTGTTAGGGCTATCCTTTTGACTAGTTCCACCTAGGAAGATGTGAGTCCCTATGCTTTCTTCCTAGGTTAGTCATTGAAAATTGATGGGAACCCCTTAGGTTGGTTAGTCATCAGGGCTATCCCCTTGACTAGTTCCACCTAGAAAGATCCGAGTCCCTATGCCTTTTTCTTTGGTTAGTCTTTGAAAAATTGATGAGAAAATAAAATAAATCATAGGATATAGTCTATCTCAGTGTAGGAATCTATAGATCCACCCTTTAGGTAGGTTAATTATTAAAGCTATCCCATTGACTAGTTCCACTTAGGAAGATGTGAGTCCCCATGCTTTCTTCCTTGGTTAGTCATTGAAAACTGATAAGAACCAAACTTTGTGATAGTTAGGATAAGAATAAGTCCTTCAGAGGTGTCTTTTATGGCTATTACCATCATGTCAGGACTAGATTCTATACTGAGTCTCTACCCAAAAGCATCTTTATTCTTCTTAGAAATTGGTGCATCTAGATTTTCTAAGAATGAATTTTTCTAAAATTAAAACAACCTAACATGTGTTCATGCATATCTTTCATAGTCAAATTCAAAATAAAATATCAAATCAAAATGAAAACTAAATTCAAAATCCAAAATTCAAATCAAATTCAAAAGAAAATCAATACTACATTTGAAATCCAAATTTTAAATCAAATTCAATATAAGATATCAAATTAAAATCAAAACTAAATTCAAAATCCAAAATTCAAATCAAATTCAAAATAAATAATCATATCAAAATTAAAATTAAATTCATGATAAAATATCTAATCAAACTCTAAGCTAAATTCACAATCTTAATTTTAAACCAAAATTCAAACCTTCACAAGCAATGCCGCTTGTATCCTCTATTGGATCTATTTGGTCAATTCCAATATGTGCGATGTACTCTTGCTAGTCCACCACACATATTAGGGGTCCATTTATTGACCTCATTTTTGGATGAGGTTAACATCATTCATGATCTTAGTAATTATGTCTCTTAATCTTAGATTAGGAGTTTCCTAATTAGGCACTTAGGACAAGCTTAGTAGGTAAACAAACTAAAATGAAATAACAAATCAAACTAAACTTTAAAACTTGAAACTAAAATCAAATTTGAAATCAAATCAAACTAAACATGCTAGAGTGAAAGGATAGGTCATCTTGATAGATCCTTTTAGGGCCTGTCCTAACCTAATCGGATCAGATGAACCTAGATTAAACTCAAATCTAACGAAACTCATGAAAAATATAAACCAAACATATTTAAATTGAAATCTAAATTCAATTGAGTCTAGGTTGAGGTAATTAGGTTGATTAACTTAATTAACCCGTTTAAGCTCAAAATCACCTAAGTCCAAATAAAATAAAATTAAATTAAAATTAAACCAAATTAAATGGAACCAAAAGCACATTATCAATGCATAAATATAAATGTACACAAAAATAAATCCAAATGGGGTTCAAAGTGGCAAATAGGTCATTTGACCTAGAGTTGATCCATGTGGGCCCCATTAAGTCAAAAGTCAACAAACCAAAATTTGGCCAAATTCAATTATTCCAAAGGCTTAAAACCATCAAATACATATGCATAAATATAAATTTAAATAAATCTTAACCTAATAAACTCTCAAATAGGTTAATTAGATCATTTAGTCCAAATAGACTAAAATTAAACTTATTGAGTTAAAACCCAAATTAAACTGAAGTTAATTTTAATCAAATATCCAAAATAATTTTAAAATCATAAATAAAGATAATTTAATACTCATTTGGGTTTATTTGAGTCAATTTGATCATTCGATCCAAGTGAATTCAATTTGACCCATTAAACCCAATTTTGGGAAAAATATGTCAAAATTAGAATTAAAATCAGATCAAATAGAATCAATTGCTCTAAACTATGTTCATCACGTAATCAAATATGATTAGAGTCTAATCATACTTTGATTGAGCCAAATTTTCTATTTGACATAATTAAATCTAAATTAACTCATTTTGATCAAAAGGATCGACTTGTGTTCCAACCAAAATCTAATTCAAATGAAACTAATTAATAAAAAAATCATAAATGAACAATCGAATATAAATCTAGCTTAATTTAACTCCAAGATAACCAATCATGCTACTTGAGTCAATTTGACTCATTTAGATTAAATAAATCATTAAAAAAAACTAAATTCACAAATGACTTAAATTAATTGACCCTTAATCCATCCAATGAAAAATTGGAAATGATTAAAGCTTAATCCCAAAAGTCAACTTAAATCATTTAATCCAGACTCATTTGAAATATAATCTTAAAAAAATGTATACATGTCTAATTGCAATGGACTCATATCCAACCAACCTCACTAATGATCAAATCATCTCAAGTTAAAGAAAGCAAATAGGTCTAAGCCAAATTAAGAAATCAACCTAAGTTAGAAGGAGAGAGATAGATGAGGTGGCCAAGAAAGTCAATAAAATCAAAATAAAGAAAGAAGAATCCAAAATATTTATTTTACATATGGCCACTATAAACCCTCATTCCTCCTTCTTAGACTTTTAGGGAGATGGCTTGAGTTGGTTGACCACATATGGGAAAAAGAAATCAAACTTCCCAATCATCCGTAATAGCCATATTAGACTTTGGCCAAAAAAAAGGAAGAAAAGAAGAAGAAATCCATATGAGTAGGCTCTCGGCCAAGGAAGGGAGAAAGGAGAAGAAGCTCTTTTATCCACTCCAACCATTATGAAGCATTTGAGAGAGAGAGAGAGAGAGAGAGGAGCTTAATAAATCCTTTCCCTAAGTCTCTAGCTGCAGTCGGTTGGATTTCATCCATCCCAAAACTTCCCATGGCATAGCTCGACCAAGAGAAGAAAAGAAAGGAGAGCTCGAATCCTCATCACATATATTCCAACACATTCCTGAAGGAAGGAGGAGCTTGACCGGCCCT
Organism: Cymbidium sinense; assembly: GCA_021442155.1. Lineage (NCBI taxonomy): Eukaryota > Viridiplantae > Streptophyta > Magnoliopsida > Asparagales > Orchidaceae > Cymbidium > Cymbidium sinense. The sequence goes on from CM038219.1 coordinate 89,841,627, forward strand.
TTCCCAAGATCTCTTGCAACGACATGCCAAAATTCGGCCTTAGCTAGTGGCTAATCTCACGACCAAATATAAAAATGGGGAAGGATCACTCCTTCCACTGAATTAAACTTTGCTACACCTTCCTTGGATGGAGGCATACCCAAACGAACCCTTTTGTTGAGTATCTCACCGTTGGTGAGCCAAAAAATGACCAAGCCTAGCATAGGATGGGTGGAGCTTACACTTCATGGCGATTGGCTGGAGGAAAGCCTAAAATTCATCCTAAAGCTTCGTATTGATGAGGCAAAGGTGCTCGAAGAATTTCGGCTTCTGATGATCAATGTCGATGAGGTATACATAAAATTGAATACCTTTAAATCCGATTTGGTCCTTTATGAAATGAATTTGTTCTCTAGTGAGATCCAACCATAAGGATTTGTTGTAATGGCAGTCTTGATCATTTTGTAATTGGAAACTCACAAAAAATCTACCTAGATTGTTAGATTTTACTTCATAAAGGAGAATAGTTCTTAGTTTTGGCTGGCGAGAATAGGAACAAAATCCGATCCGTCTGTTCCTTTTATTTGGAATGGAAGGTCGTGATCTAACCGTACCACTTGATTGAATCCCTTAAGATAATCATGATTTCATTTGAGTTGTCTGATCTTTAATCAAATGATTATAGTAAATCCCATGTCCCGGCCGCCATTTAACATGTGATCCGCATGGATCCCATGTGGCCTAATACCCATACGAAACACCAAAAGGGCCTTCCACATTAGCGCCATGTGGAGATGATTGGTTTAAAAAGAATAATCAGATTTTTTTGTATTTAAAAATGCTGAAAAATGTCCAGAATTTCCAAAAATCATAAAAAATAAAATACTCAATCAAAAATGTAAATGAGGGCTCTATGGATTCATCTCAATGAGAGAATTAAAAATCCCCAAATTATATTGGTTATTTTTTTAGTTAACTTAAGTTTAATTGAAAATAATGAAACTATAATTAAACCAAAAATATCAATCAAATTGATCTGAATTTTTATGGATTGATATTAAGGTTAAAATACATCTACCATAAAAATTCCAAATCAGAATGATGAATGGATTAAGAGGAATTGAATTTCAAAGTTCATGTGCCTAATTTTATGAAATAATAAATTTAAAAATCTGGAAAATTATAAAATAATCAAAATGGTTTAAACCACTCTAATTAACATCAAATAACCTTATGAAAATATTTTAATCCACTAAAGCTATATTAAAAAATGTCATTTAAAATTAGGGTTTAATAAATCACTAGAATTAACATTAATTGAATTTATCAAAACTAAACTATAATGAATCAAAATAATCAAGCTAAAATCATAAATACCACACTCTAAATTAACCAAAGTAAACATCACATAACCTTCAATTGAAACTAAACTAAACTTAAGCATAATTAGATATAAATTTGAACTTAATTAAATCCTAATTAAGTATCATTTAAATCCTAAATTAAACCCAACCTAATAAACCTAAATCATCAAATCGGTAACTACATCATTAATCTAGAAAAATGTGAACTCAAATTAAAAGCTTTGACAACCAAATAATCTAAATCAAATAAAATTCTAATTAATTTGATAAAAAAAGGACTAATCAACCTATGACTAAACCTTAATTATGATAATCAAATAAATTAAATCAGTCAAATCAATTAAATAAAGATCAAAATAAATTAAATAATTGAATCAAATTAAAATAATCAACCTATAAATTAAAAACACTTTAAACAAATTAAACATAATTAAGTAAATCAAATCAAATCATAATTGATTCAATTATACAATCAAATTAAAATTAATTGAAGGAAACTTAATATAAATAAACTAAGATAATCAAATGCTTAATTAAATAAAACCTAAGTTACAATGAATAAATCTAGATGAAGTAATCACTAATCAAGCTTCTATTAGCTAATCAAATCAATTATGAACATCCAATCATATTCAACTAAACCATTAATCAAAGCAAACACTCAATTTGGTTAATCAAAATGACAAAGAACTATAAAAAAACTTTAATTTGATCAATCATCTAAACTAAATTTTAAACAAACAAATAAAATGAACAAGCCAATCTTAAACTATTCAATCACCTTAGTTAGCTATATAAAGAAAACCAATCAAATCAAGTACTAAACTTCAACCATATGAAATCACTTAAATTTAATAAACAACAAAACTAAATTGAGCCCTAATTAAGCATCAAACTTGAAATCAAATAGATCACAAATCATAATCAAGTTAATTCAAATGAAATTAAAGTAAACCTTAATTAATTCAATATATAATCAACTTAGGTTCAATTCAATCTATTTGAATTAGATGAATTAATTAATCATTAAACATACAAGTTTAAAAATCAAATTAAACATGAACTATCATTCAAAGACATTAACCAAATTCTAATAAATAAATCAAATTTAAATGAAACTCTAAATGAGAACAAACAAATTTGATTAAACCATAAACAAACATTTAATTCACTTAACATAAGCAAATCCATAAATTAATAAAACTTAACACATCAAATTAATTAAGTCAAATCCAAAAGATGAAATAAAAGTGAACAATCCTTAAATTGAAAATCAATATATAAATCAAATCACCAAATTCAATAAACCAAATGATCAAACTCCTAATTAGAATCCAAATAAAAAGTTGATATGAACTTTAATCAAATAAGAAGTTAATTAAACTAAAATATTTTAACTAATTCAAATCAATCTTAAATGAAAAGATGAAAGCATAAAAATTAAATAACATTGAAATAATCTAATCAACATTAATCATATAAAGTTAATATCTCAAATTGAAACCTAAAAGAAATGAATTAGATATTAATTTAAAGGATATTGATTTATCAAAATTTAATCAAAGCAAACTAAAATCTAATGAATCCAGAATTAATCAATCAAAATACATGAAGTTAAACAAACTCAAATTTTGGAATCCAAATTAAATCAATTCAAATAAATCATTCAAGTAAATGGATTAATTAATATACTTAGTGTTGACCTCACTTTTGGAGTGAGAATTAGACTTTCTCATCTTAGACTTAGGAACCTTCTAGACACATGGATTTTCTTAATGCTAAGACACTTCTAGTGATTAAGGGAACACTAAACCTAAGCTTAAGGACTTTGAGAGCATAACCCTAAGCCAAAAGTTTTCCTTAGGAAAATAGGTTCTACCTATCCTATAGTCTAAACCAAAACTCATGCTTATCCACTCATCCAAGCCTAAACTCATGTAAATGAATCAACCTCAAACCTACTTAATTAGTCTTAATTGACTTTGGTTTTCCAGTCCAAGCTCCAAAGCCAAATTAACTTGGACCTTAACCAAGTTAGCACAATTGACCTAAAGAGTTAAAATGAGCCAAAACCTAACTGAGCCCAAATCAATTGCAATCAAAGCCACAAATCAACTCTAAATCCATCTATGGTGTTTATTTTTGAATGTGGGGGTACACCACACAGATCATAGGGGCTACATATTGAAGTGATCGAAAATGACATACTATCTTGAAAGATAGGGATATCACTTCATAATAAACCTAATCACCTAATAAGGACTCCTAAGGCATAATGCATCTTCGAATGTACCAGAGATTTTTCCCCTGCTTTACATGGATGAATAAAATAGGGTCTATATTAAATTGGGTTCTTAAGTTCCCTATGGAGGAAAGCCTCTATAGTTAATTACATCATAGAGAATGAAATTCTTTAAGAATACTCTCGATTAAAGTAGACAATTATCAAATCCAAAGATTTCAAAGTTAGACTATCAGAAGATTAGTTATATTTGAAAAATCAATTGGGAAAGTTCAAGGAGAAGACTTATTTTTAGAATCCAAAGGAAATAAGTAGGGAATGCTCGTAATATTAGGAGACCTAATGAGCATTCCAATCTATCCTATGATTGGGCTTTATATATTTCAAAGTGAAGAGGTGTATTTATTTGAGTTAAATTTTTATTAGATTGCTAGGGCTTATAATCCACCAACACAAGGTTGTGGAAATGCATAAGAAGTGAGGATTTATGCTTGTAGCTCAAAGAAAATAGCTATCTTAGATCTTAAATTTAGAGAGCTTTAGCACAAGCTAAAGCGTAACCTAAATCTAAGCAACAGGTGGACACAAGGGTATATCCCTATAAGAGAGAGTAAACCCATCTGACTTTTGGACTTATAACCACCTGGAGTGGCCGCCAGTTAACTCCTCCTATGATTTTAAAATCATGTGATCTAGTCTTATGAATTACAAGATAGCTATGGTAGTTATTTAATTGGAAAGAGACTAATGCCTTAAACCCACTTCCTAAGAGACTAAAGCATAAGTGATATGAGCATATGACTTAAAATGAAAAATCTTTTCAAATTTTATTTCATTTTGGGCATATCATTTAGATAAAGGCTTTGGGATTTCTTTATGCCTAAATGGATGATGAAAGTTGATTATTGGCCAAACCAAAAGAGAAAGAGGGTGAAGCTCTGTCGTCAGGGATTGCTCTCATAGGTCAAGCGGTCCCTATTATGTAAGGACAGAGGCCCTCATTTTACAAAAGTGATAAAAGATGCATGCATGATATGAACAACTAAGGGGTTGCTAAATTTTTTAATTATCTTAATTATAGCCTAAGCTTTATGGTGAGGTTATGAATTGTTTAAAACTTTAATTATGAGTGATTCGTTGGATAGAAAATTTATTTTATCCTATGAGCCTATAGTATCTAGGCCACACATTAAAACATCAAACATTAAGAAACTAAGAAAAAGATGCAATCATAATCCATAATTTAAACAAATCATCAATCAATTTTATAAACTATCATAAAAGCATAAAAGGCTAGTGCAGTTGGGTGTCACCATGCAACCGAAAAAGAGAAAAATATGGGTAGCTAGGCTCTACCCTTATACAACCCAGAATATAAAAGAATAATTATAATTAGAAATGAATATATGATATAGGGGTCTTCATTCTTCATTTCTTCATTTCTTCTATCTCCTTCACTTTAGATTTGTGCTTTAAAGGAATCACAAGGCCCCAGGACTAAGCCTTCTAGCCATTACTCATCCTAATCCCCCCATAGAACTAATCCTAATTCCTATTGCAAAATTATATTTATATGGGAAAAAGTAAATCTAACTATGCTTGTAAAATAGAGGTTAACTAAACATACATACAATCCCAAGCAATTATGTATATAGTTGGACTTAGCACCCTGCACATGGGTAAACAAGCCCACCTGTCTTAACTTGAATTATGCTTAGGGGTTTAAGCAACCTACAAAGAAAGCATTTATATTTATTTTTAAGCAGCCTCTTAAGAACAATCCTTTGTAGAAGACATGATTAGGCTATGAATGACCTAACATCCAATCTGAAGCATACACCCTAACATCCAATCTAAAATATTATATCATAAAATAAAACATGCATCACATTATACACCATCCTAACATAGAGCTAGAAGTGGTGACTTAATTCTAATATGTGTATTAAGGCTTTGTGTGGTATGTCTTAATTAAGCATTAGAGTTGTATTTTTTCTAAGTTTGGAAATTTTTCAAGTTAACATGATGGTGGGTTCCATTTGAAGTTGTTTAATGGATTTGTAAATTTTAATTTATATTTTATTTTGTGTCATGTGATTTACACTTAGCAACTAAGTGATATAAAGAGAATGAAGAGGATTACCCTCTTTCATGCCTACCTTAAGCCACTTTTTAAAGCAAATTAATTTAATTTTGTTCTCTTTAGTGAATGGCTTATTAAATGGTTTTTTTTTAAATAATCCAAAGTTTAGGTTAACTCTAAATGACCTTATCTAATATGAAAGGCTTCTTAAGATTAATCTAATTGAATTACTATCACATGAAGTATACTACATCATCCATTTCCATCACATGTAGCTTATGATCCAATACTTAACATATCTATACATGCAATATGTTTTAATTCAATTAAATGATAATGAATGTGTATGTTTGAAATATATATTTTTATTTTGATTGAATTATATAAACACATAAATTAAATCTGTATCCAAATTCTAATACCAAATTATACAAGGATGGAATAAGTACATGTCATTGTTAACTAGGGAAGTGAGGTAATCAAATGACCTACTTAGGGCAACTTTAAGCCTCATATTCTCAGGATGTCCAGACTATATACTTATTAACATTCCAAACATATTTAAATATATACATGAATAAGGAAAAAAGAGCACTAATTTATGCATAACATGTGTTAATGACTTAAGGTAAACTTGGATGCATGTATTTTTGATAACAAAAGGGGACCTTCATCTTTTAATTATGCACATATACACATGTATAAAAGATGTAAGCAAGTATGTGTCATTGTTTAAACCAAGGAAGTTAGATAATCAAATGACCTCCTTAATGATACTTAAACCCTCGTATTCCTGGGATGTCCAGACTAAACACTTGCTATCTTAAATACATATGAATGTATACACAACTATAAGGATGAAAACCATACAAAGATTATATTTTCTTTAGTTGAATTATTTAGACATATGAATTAAAGCTCTATCCAAATTCTAATACCAAAAATACATAAGAATGAAGCCAAATGAGTATGTACCATTGTTAAACCAAGGAAATGAGATAATCAAATGACCTCATTGGGCTACTTAAAGCATTGTATTCCCGGGATGTCGACTATATACCCATTATTGTTCGAACTTATATAGATCTATACATGAATTATAATAAAGAGAGCTTTATTTAATATGATTAGCTATAAACACATGAAAATCCTATATATATTCATAACTACTATCACTCCACATATTATTATCAATTTATAAACTTTTAGAAAATAGATTTTAATTTATTAGTGAGAATAGCCACACATATATTAAATTAAGCCAATACATGCAAGCTTACATAAATGGAATTTTTTTGATTTGCTTATATTTCAAAGGATGAATGCATGAAATCAATTAACATACTAAGTCTAAAGTGATTGTAAAGGAATAACTAAGTACAAACACATGGTTCATTCAACCAAATTAATTTCTAAGGAAAATGATATCAAATAAACTTATTTAAAGAAAACCAAAGTTCATTATCAATTTATGATTTATGATCTTAATTAATTTCAAAGAGTAGGAGATTAATTTGATATTTTAACCCCATTCTCATATTGGTGAACTTAATTTGTTTAAGAAGAGATAATTAAGTGATTTTAGGAATAAATTATGTTGGATTCTTAATTAAATCAATTAATTACTTTTACCTCTATTTATTTAATTTGATTAACCACTTAATTATGAACCACAAATGACATGAACATGAGAAAATAGAATTTTCAATGCTCCTAAAAGGACCTAATGCAAATGGCTCATAATTAAAGGTTAATTAAATTAAAGAACCTAATTAAGTACTTTTATGATTTTCCCACACTTATGGGGTAATCATAATTTCTTTAAGGTGGTTTATGTTATTAAACAAATAAAAGGAACCATTAATTCCATTGCTAATTATCTGATGTGATCATGATTTTAATTTGATTAATTCAGCTACTTAATTAACTAATTAACCCCTAATTTATCTTCATATTAATTAACTTTCTTTCAAAATAAAGTGGACTTTGGATAAGAAGTTAGGAAAGTGTTCCTAACACCACTCCTCTTGTCTATTCACTATTAGGCAGTGATTATTGAACTTCATTAATTAAGTTGTTACTATTTAGGATATTAATTAGCCATTAAGTGGACTAAGAGAGTAATTAGGGCTTAAATGATCAATTTTCCTAATTAACCAAGTAATAAATCCCAAGAAAATTATGGGAGGTAGAGTTCATCCCATTAAATTAACACACAAAGTTTGGGATTAATTACTTAAGTATTTAGGGCTTGATTAAGCTAATTAAGTTTTCATTTAAACCTTAATTAAGCTTTAATCACTATTTAAAATTAATTGGAATTAATTTTAATTAAATCTCCTCTATTTTAAATTTAAAATGAGAATTTATTTATATTTTTTTTAGATTTTTCTACAATTTATTATGAATTTCTAAAGATCCAGTAATTAAATCAATTAATTAAGCCTTAATTAAGCCTAATCATGTCGGTGCATGATGTGGTGCACTTTTATATGGCACCATAGAATTGGCTACTTAAACACGTCTGAGTCAATGCTTATGTGGCTGGCGATAGATGCGGTTTTCTCCCTTTCGATCTAAGATCGGATGGTGGAGATAAACCACAATAAAATTGATTAAATCTAATGGATTAATCATGACCATCCATTTTGGTCATGCAGAATGACGATGCATGATTTATTATCCCTCAAGCAATGAGAGATGGATGCCATCTACCTTCCTTCGCTCGATCCAAGCTCACTCAAGCTCGAATGACCACGAAATCGATCCCACACCTTCACAATGAAGATTCGAAGGGATACAATGGTCAAAATCGCATGACATACAACTTCCCTTCAAAAATGCCCAGTAAAATTTCACCAAAGCTCAGTTTAATAAAAATTATCTCACCGGAGCTTAATACCGGTGGTGCAACATTTGACCTAGCTTTGCCTAGACAAGGTGAAGCCCTATTGAGAGCTCACATGCTAATTCCTTGCCATTCACTTTGTGGACCAAAGGCTATCACTGTGCAAGCCGACATTGATCGAAAGGGCACCTTTGGTGGTCAAGGAGCTCAAAAGAAGATTCATTCTCACTCGATGGATGTAGGAGAAGGTGTGTGTGAAGTTAATTTTAATTTGATTGAGATTTGAGGGAGTTGGATCTAGGAATGGCTTGCCCAATTTTGGTTTGAAGGATTCTAGCAATGGGGAGGCTTGGGAAGCTTAAAGAATGCTCTGGGGATTTCAAAACATTCCTAGAAGCTCTTTGAGGACTCAAATGTGTTAATTGAATCAAAATGAAGGGGGGGAGGTATATCCCCACTCCCTTGGATTGAATGACTCTGATTCAAACCTTGATTTCAGCAGGCCAGCCATCATCAGGGGGCTGGAAGGGTCAAGTTAAGTCCCATGTGGCACAGTTTGGTGAGCTAGAGGTCGGATTGGTGGCTCAAGAAGCTCCCTCCTTCCTTGTATCTATTGAGTTTGACCAATGCAGGGAGGTGAGTTAAATCGCCTCCCTTTGGTCCATGGCTGACCTAGCCCATTTGGGTCTGGCTAGGCATGTAGATTAGCCCTATTTTGGGTCAAGGATGGTTGCCAAGGGGAAAAGGGAGGTATTGACTTGCCAATTTAGGGTATAATTTCATGTGGGGAGCTTAATCTATTGGTCAATAGCTTAGATCGGGTCCCAATGGGGTTGTGCTTATTTTGGGCTAACTTAAGGTGAGTCTAGGATGGGTTGGGTTAGGTTTTAATGGGTTTGGACTTGGTTTGAGTGGGTTTGACTCATTTTTATCCATATAGGTTAAATTGGGTTGGGTTGGGTTAGGTTGACCAATTGGTCAAATTGGGTCAAACCAAGGGTTGAGTCATGTTTAAATGAGTATTTGAAGTGTTTTTGGTTCGATTGTTTTGGTTTAATTTGGATTGGATTTGATTTTGGCTCATTGTATTTATGTAGGTCAAATGGGTTAGTTGACCAATTTGACCAAATTGGCCAAATTGGCTTAGGTTAGGCATTGGTTCATGTTCAATTGGTTAATTGAAGATGATTGTAGGCTTCAATTTCAATTAATTTTGATTTGGTTTTGATTTAGGCTAATTTGACCCTTTGGGTCAATTTGGGCTAAGTGGGTCAATTGGGTTCAATTAGTCAAATTGGGTTCAATTGAGGCTTTGGTCAAGTTGAACAATCAATTTGGAATAAACTTAAGCCATTGGTTGCAATTGATTTGGATTATATTTTGATTTGATTATATTTGAACTTCTAGGTCTTATAGGGTCAACTTGGGTCAAGAGGGCCAATTGGGTTTGGTTTGGCTCAATTGAGGGTCAAGTCATGTTCAAATGTTGATTATAGGTTGGTATGAATCATTGGATTCAATTAATTTATCTTAGGATGAAATTTGACTAGTTTGGTTAAGTATTCTCTTAATTGCTTAGGTTAAGTATTCTCTTAATTACTTAGGTTAAGTAGAAGTATCTTATGACTAAGGAAGCCTTAGTGTCTAGAAGACTCCTAAATCTAAGAAGAGGAGATTGAATCCTCCCTCCAAAAGTGAGGTCAACAGAAGGACCCCCAATAAGTGTGGTGTAACTGAAGGGAATATCACAAGTATTAACATTGATAGAGGTGATCAACAATGTCCAAAAAATTACAAGCGCTAACAAAAATGATCTATACCTAAACCCGAGAGGTAGAAAGAATCATGATCTTAGTGCAATGAAACTCATCTCATGCCAAGGGCATAAGAGAGTCGGGAGGATTTGATGAGCACTTCATGTCAAGGACACGAAGGAGGATTCACAGGGGAATCACACATGAATCAGACATAAGATAAACCTATGTGAGGGCATAAGGAAGAAATCTACTTGGAATTGATATATGAGTGGATTTGCTCTAATCCATTAGATTTGATTTATGGAAGGGAGCTCCACTGAGGATATGGGCCTGAATCTACTAGAAATCAAGGTTGGGTTTATTTGATTTGTTTAAATATAGGACATACCCGCTGGGGATATGGGTCTGAATCTACTCGGGGTCAAGACCAGGTTTAATTTATTATGGCTTATCATGGCTCCCTAGTGAGGTTGGTTTTGAATTTGATTTGTTTGTTTGATTGGTTTATATGATTTGGGCTCCATTAGGGAGAATGGTGTGATTTAACTCCAGGGAGAATCAAGTTGGATTTAATTTGGTTTGATTTGAGGGTATATCCACTGGGGGATATGAGCTTGGTTGAATTTGATTAATTTTAATTTTAATTTGATTTAATTTATGGACCCTATCGGTGTGTGATGGACCCACTAAGAAGGAGCTATAGGGGGCCTTGGCCTATCTTATATTTATAAATCCAAAGGGATAGTCTACCAACTGCGGGTAAAGCTATCCAACCTAAGGGTTGCCTTTTAGTGTGCAATGATTATGCTAGGAAGAAAGTGTACTAGACTTACATCTTCCAAAGTGGAGAGCAGCCGATGGGGTGACCTATTGGATGTGCAATAAATTGAACTGACCTAGGGCAACTACTGAGAGTACCACTGGGGACTTATGTCAACTCAAGAGTAGTTAGAATTAATTTCATTTTAATTTTCCATGATTTGATTAGGTTGGTTGAATTTGATTTAGTTTGATTTAATTTATGGACCCTGTCGGTGTGCGATGGACCCACTGAGATGGGGCTATGTTAGCCTGGACCTATCTTAGATTTATCGATCTGAATGGGTAGTCTACCGGCCATGGGGTAGAACTATCGAACATAGAGGGTTTCCTTTTGGTATGCAACAACTATGCTAGGAAGAAAGCATAGCATACTTACATGTTTCAAAGTGGGGAGCAGCCACTAGGGAGACTTTGGATGCGCAACAAATCAAACCCAACCTAGGGTGATAACTGAGTGAGTGCCGCTGGGGACTATGTTAACTCAATAGTAGTTAAGTGATTCCTATAGGGAGTCTTGTTGACACTGCCCTAAAGATAGGATGCCTACTTGGGAAAAGGTACCAGGGTGCCCTCCTAATCAACAAGATAATATATAGTTTATTTATTTATATATTTGTGTGGACCTTGTTGGTGTGCGAAGGACCACACTGAGAAGGGTATATGTGAGCCTTGACATATGTATGGTTTGCTAGACTAAGGGAGAATATGCACATCCGCGGTATGGGTTGTCCAACCACAGGGGTGGTTATTAGGAAAGGAAACTGTCCAACGATAGTAACTTGGGTAGTGTCTGTATGGGGTCATAAAGGATGTGATCCAAATAGAGTGCCAATAAGAGATGCGCCGCTAGGGGCGTTATTCTGAGCCCTAGAAAAGAAAGCCTATAGGTGTACATTGGCCAACTCAAGGAGAAAGTGTAGGGACTTACATCTACCATGAGTGGTGTATCCACCGGGTGGGTCACTCTTAGCATAGTGAACACAAACCAACCTAAGGTGTTCGTTGGTGTGCATAGATCAATCTAAGAATAAAGCATAAGAGACTTACATCTTCATAGATGGAAATAATCATCGGGATAATCTATCATCGACGGGACAAATTCTATTCGACTTAGGGTGTCTACTAAGCAGGGAGTCCTGAGGAAGAACTGGACCCAGACCTAAAGTAGTCAGGTGGAAAGGATCCATTGGGGGACTTATCCTAAACCTCAAATATATTTGACCCAGTCAGTGCACAATGGCTAGTTTAAGAAGAAAGAGTATCAGACTACATCTTCTTGAATGAAGCCAATATGACGAAAGCTTACCGGCCACATAATAAGGTCTACCATACTAACAAGGCACAGGTCAGTGTGCATCAATTAAGCCAAGAAGAAAGCGTACTAGACTTACATCCTCTAAAGAAAAAAGACCACTAGGGTGACACACTAGCCAAGTAGCATATTGACTCGACCTAGAGCAACTGTTGAGTGAGTGTCATTGGGGGTGTTATCTCAACTCGAAGTACCCCGAGACTAATGATATGTGTTTATTTTTCATTTTGTTTGTAATTTATGTTTGTGTTGTGTTGATGGAGGTTAGGATGCCATGTGGGTTCTATTACGCCTATCCTAAACATGTTGTGGAAGATTCATAGAAATAAATTCTTTCAATTTGAAGAGATTGAATTTAAAATAAAATTTTTAGTAATGATAATTTCTTTCCAACATAATTTTATGGATAATATTTCTTTAGGTAGAGCGTTGATTGGAAGCACGGGCACTCTCCCTTATGATTAATAAGTTGATATGATCCTCCTTGGTAGGTTTTCTCTATAGCAAAAAGGCCTTCCCAAGTGAGTTTAAACTTGCCTCCCATCTTACAATAGGAAACAATTAGTCTCCTTAAAACTAAAATAAGCTCTAGGGAAGACCAACTTGTTGTGAGCTTGAAACATTTTGGCCCTGTATAACTTGAGATTTTGGCATGCCCGTAGGCATCTCTCATCCAAACCTTCAACCTCTTTTAACCACAACTTGGCATTCTACTTCATTGTGATCTTGCTACCCATAGCTATCCATAGTGATGGGTGCTAGACTTCTAATGGTAGAATGGCTTCAGACTCATACACTAAGGAGAAAGGGGTAGATTGAGTTGGAGTTCTATAGGTGGTGGGGTTGGCCTACAAAGCTTCAAGCTTCAATAAATTGCTCATGCCATTATCGTTTATTACCATTGAGTGTCTTCTTGAGTATTTGGATGAGAGTTTGTTGGGTTTCTGCCAAGCCATTTGCTCTCAAAAAATAGATGGTAGAGTATCTATAATCTATGATGTATCTCTGGGAAAAGTTATTAATTTTGGTGCTCTTGAATGCAGTACAATTATCAAATATAATTTGGCAAGGCACCCCGAATCTATACGATATGGTTCCTGAAATATTGGAGCACATGCTGAGTTGTGACCTCTCTGGGCAGAATCGTGTCCGCTCACTTGAAAAATAGTCTGGGTAGCTGGGATGAACCAATGACCCTTTGAAGAAGGAAGATCGATCGGACCCACTATGTCAGTATCCCAACACTCAAATGGCCATGGGGCCAATGTTGGATGTAGAATATTGGGTGGTTGGTGTAGGACCACTCTATACACTTGACATTAAAGGCATTGCCTAGCTACATCCATGCAATCTATGATCATGATGGCCAAAATTATTTGAGTACCTTGATTTTTTCTTTCATCTTGGGGCCAAATTGGTGAGCTCCTCATAATCCTAAGTACACCTCAGTCATGACCTTATGAGGTTTCGTGCTTGTCTTGAGTTTTTCAAATCCAAAATTAACTCCAAATTCAATTCCAATTCCGAGATGATTGAAACCCATGATCAATTCCCAATCCAAAACCTTCCTAAGCCTTATGAATCACATCCATAAGCTTAGCCAAACCATTCAAATCAACTTAAAGCCAAGTGATTTCTTTATAAATCACTTATTCCATCATTTGTATTCACAACTATAAATGGAATTGCCATCCAAATCATCCAAATAAAATGAATATAAATCATACCAAATCAAAACCTTTTTTTCAAACTTTTTAACATACCTTAGTAAAATTCATAATCAAATCACTCCTAATTCACATGATTCTCTCATGGAACATTTATATTATCATTTATCATCACAAATATAAATGAAATATAAATTCAAATGGAAAAAATCAAATCAATATAAATTCAAAACTCAAATTTAAACCCAATTTATATCCTTTAAGCCAATTTCTTGGATTTATCCAAATCATTCTCAAATCAATCCAAACCCATTTTCTCTTCAAACAATCACTCCTTTTAAATATAAAATATAATATAATCACTAAATCAAACTAGTCATGACTTGAAATTGTCAAATGAACAAAACCCCATTTGACTCCAAACCACTTGCAATTGGATTTATATTTCCATCATAAGTCCATATGTGAGTTCAACAAAACTTGAATCAAGCCATGATCAAGCCAATTGACCCATTTAGACTCACTTGACCCAAAGTGACCTGAAGGACCTTTTTGAACCAAGTTCTAATCCAACCTGAATTGGGTTGAACCAAGACCACCCAAGCCTCACATTTGATCAACAATCATCCTAGAATGATCAATAACTCAAATTAGGTCAAACCAAGTCAAACCTAGCTTTTGACCAAGTCAACACTTAGCCCAAATGAAACCCAAACTAGCCAAAATATCATATGCCAAATTGATTGAAACCATTGACCCAAACTCATTCATAATCAATGGTTGAACATGACCAAGTCATCAATTGAGCCAAATAAAGCCTAATTGGCCACTTGACCTAAGTTGACCCAAATTGGCCTAAAAAGCCAAAATTGGTCAAATCTTTGTCTAAGACAACTTGATTGCAACCAATGGGTCAAATTCATTCCAAATTGATTGTTGAACTTGACCAAAGCTTCAATTGACCAATTAGACTCAACCTAGCCCAATTGACCATTAATCCAACTTGACCCAAAAGGTCAAATCAACTTGAAATCAAACCAAATTAGAATTGATTGAAATGAAAGCTTGCAATACATTTCAAATGATCAACCAAGCCTAAACCAACCCATGAACTAACCTGATTGGGTCAAATGGGTCAAATTGGTCAACTTGACCCATCTAACCTAAATAAACCTAAATGAACTAAAACCAAATCTAAACCAAATTAAAACAAACCAATGATACCCATAGGCTCCAAATGATCATTTGAAGTTGACCTAACCCATGGTTTTACCTAATTTGACCAATTGGTCAACCTAACCCAATTTGACCCAACTTGACCCAAATGGATCAAATTGAGCCAAATCAAATCAAATGAACTCAAGATCACTTGAAATTTGGCCTAACCCATTTTTAAATCATTTCAAATCTCCAAATCAAACTCATAGCCAAATGACCACTTTGCCCTTTGGTCAAAGGGTATCCCATGACTAAATTCACTTGGAATTTAGCCATTCCTTTTCCCAAGGCCACTTAGCACCCATCTATTGGTCCACATGAACACCAAGGAGGGTGGTGAACATGACCCAATGAGCTTGGTTCAGCCATGACCCAAAGAGAGGCCAAACCAACCTCCCCAATCACCCTTGGACACTTGACTCACCAAATTCACTCACCAATCACATGGGTAGCCACTCTCCTCCTCCTCCACCTAAAATGACCCATGTGGGACTTTTTTCAGCTCAAACCGATAAGCCAATCCAAGCCATTGAGCCAAAATGGCAAAATTAGCTATCCACCATTTGATCCAAGGAGGGGGAGATATACCCCCCTCCCCTCATTCTCACTCAAAGAGAGAGAGAGAGAGAGAGAGAGAGAGAGAGAGAGATTCATTCCTCAAAGGTTTAGAAGTCAAATCGAAGCCTCCCTAAACTTTTCCCAACCATCCCCGAGCTTTCTTGCTTCTCATTTCTCATTTTACTCAAAATCAAAATAGGGGAGATCAATCTGAGCTCAACTCACTCAATCCTTAACCAAAGTGCAATTAACCTTGCACACACCATCCTTGGACCAAGGTGCGTTGAAACGAATCGAATCTTGAGCTTCCCAATGGCTGGAGCTAGGAGTTTGATCAAAGTTGATCACCTATGTGCTGTGGATTGGTCTTCCAAGCTTACTACATCGAATCAAAGCTCGTGCGGCTCAACAGGGCTTTATTTCATCCAAAAAAAGCTTCCTTAATCATTGGAACCACCGGTCACAAACTCCGATGAGGTATGCCATTGAAATCGATCTTAGTGTAAAATTTGCTTAGTCCTTTGTGAAAGAAATCATTTTATCACGTGATCTCCACCGTTAGATGTGTTGCTTGTGCTTCCTCGAAGGTGTGGGATGAATTTTAGCTCCATTGGAGTTGAGCTCGGATGAGCGATTGCCGGCGACATCCGCTCTCACCGGAGAGATAGATCACGTCCATTTCATGTAATCAGATTGGACGGTCCTGATCAAATTGTGTTGTATATCTCTCTAATTTACTCCTTAATCATGGATTAAATTGTGACCATCCGATCTTAGATCGGATGGTCTGAAAGCATGGCGGTGACTCGGACGATATGACAACTTAAATAACCAATCTCATCGTGCCATGTGGAAAGCGCACCGCATTAGCCGCCACATGGCCAATAGGATTAGGAGTTTAATTAGCCATAATTAATTCAATTTTAATGATGAAACTTTCAAAATTCAAAACTAATTATAGAAAAATCCAAAAAATACAAATAAATACTTATTTTAATGGTAATTCAAAGGGAAATAATAGAAAATTAAAATCAGTTAATTTTGAATAGTGATTTTTAACTCAATTTAAGTTTTATTAGAAATGTAATTAAGCTAATTACTCTTTAATTACTCCAATAATTAATTCCAAAATTTTTGATATTGATTAGTGGAATGACGTCTACCTCCCACGATTTTATTGGAATTTATTGCTTGATTAATTAGTGGAATTGCTTGTTCCATTCTCTATCCCACTCTTAAATAATTAAATGATTAATTATTATGTCAAAAAATAATGAATCCATTAATTAAGTTGGCTAATCATTATAAAATAATGAATGGACATAGGGAATGAGATTATGACCTCTTCTCTAATCTTTTCCCCTAAGTTTATTTCATTTGGATAACACTTAATCAATTTGCAACTAATTAATGGCTTAATCACTTCATTAAATAGTTTAATTAATCAAACTCAAACCAAATCATTCTAACTCAATCATTCAATTCTTGGTAGATTCTTAGGTGTTCAATAACCTAAGAGAATTCCAAAGAAATTATAATCAAACTACATGTGTAGGGGTTATAAAAGTACTTAATCAAATAATTTAGCTTAATTAACCAATAATTGTGAGCCAATTGCAGGCCCTTCATTTCTTAGGTGCATTACTGATTTGATTTCTATGTTATTGCATATCATATATTGGCTCATAATTACTTGGATAATTATGTTAAAGTGGTGCAGGAAAGGGGTAATTAATGGATTTAATTTATGCAACAATTTAATCAAATCATGAAATCAACTTAATTAAACCAAATTGAATCACAAATATGGGAATAATTTAGGACCAACCAACATATTCTCATATTTCCTAAGCCAAGTCAAATACAAAATTAAAATTGACTTTAACAAGCTTTGATTTTTTAAATCTTTTTTAATGTGATTACTTAGAAGTAATTAATTGAAAGAAATTCATGTGTTCATTTATTTCTTTCCAATCATGCTAAATTATTGAATGACATTTGACTCATGCATTCATTTCTTTAAAAATTAATTAAATAAAATGTTTCCTTTATGTCAAATTGATTTAAATTTAAGAATATAGTGGCTATTATCACTATTAAATACAAAATTATTTTTAAAACTTATAAATCAAAGATTATAAATGATAAATGCTAGTTATAAATATAAAGCTATGTGATTATAGTATAAATGTGTTTAGTTTTATCCATGTATTGATTTGTATAAGTAAGAATGTTAATCATATAGACATAGGAATGTATTTTAGCTAAATTATTTGGTTACCTCATTTCTTTAACAATGTCATTACTATTTGATTCAAATCTATATATATTTTATAAGGGTTTTAAAAAACTTCAATTCATGTACAAATAATTCAATAAAAATATACAACCCTTTCACATGATTTCTTTTTATAAATACATGTGTATATATTTAAGAAAAGTGCTTTTGACACCAGAATGTGAGGCTTTAACTAGCCCCAAGAAGGTCATTTGATTACCTCACTTCGGTTTAACAAAATGCTTATGTCTTATATATATATATATATATATATATGTGTGTGTGTGTGTGTATTTGAAAGATAATTTGATCTCTATAAAATGTACATAATTATTTAAATGATTGAATGCATTATGATCCCTACATCTTCATATAATAAAGATATTATTCAAATAATCACAATATATATATATATATGGAATTCAAACATACATATCACATGCATCTTAAGTATACACCAAAATATATTGTATGTGTGTGTGTTATGTTTAGTTTAATCATGTGACATGTGTTGGAATAAATCAATATGTAAGTGATACTATTTCAATTGAATTAATCTTAAGAAGTCACATTAAATGGAATCATTTTAAAAACATAATCTAAACTTACATTCACATAATAAATCATTCATTAAAGAGAATTTAATTAATGAAATCTACTTAAATGGGTAGGGATGAAAGAGAGCTCTCTCTTCTTCTCTCACAACATTTAGTCACTAAGTGTAGGCTCATTCAAACCAAATCAAATCACCAACTAAAATTGACAAGTCAACTAAATCACTTAGAATGAAACCACCATCTAAATTAAATCTTCACACTTGGAAAATTTTAACCTTAAAGCCTAGCTAAGACATGCCACACAAGCCTTAAATGGCACACATTAAGTCACCACTTCTAGCTTCATGATGGTGGTGGTGCATGATTTTATTTTGTGGTGTAATATTTTTAGACTGATGTTAGGGTGTATGTGAGATTGATGATTACATCTTAGCCTAATCATGTCTCTATGGATTGTGCTATACATAATAAAATAAAAGAATATAAATGTTTTTGTATAGTTGCTTATACCCCTAAGCATAGTCCAAATTAGATAGTGGACTTGGTTACCCATGTGCTAAGTCCAAATTATTAATATAACTGCTTGGGTTGGGTGGTATGTTTAGCAAACCTTTATTTTGTAGGTTTAGTTAGATTTACCTTTCCCATTTGATGTAAATTTTGCATTAGATTTGGAATGAATGTTATGGGGGATTGGATGAACATTGGTTATAAGAGGTGTCCTTTTGTACCATGTCATTCTTTGAAGTGAACCAAATCAAAGAAAATGGTGGAAAGAAAGCTGAAGAAATGAAGCCCCATAATAACAAGAATTCCTTTTAATTGTAATATTCATTTATAATATATAAGGTAGAGCTCGGCTACCCATTTTTTTTTTTTTTGTCAGGTGGAACCCACATTGACCTCTTATTATTTTTGCACTAATTTTATAAATTGATTGATGTTATGTTTATGATATAATTAGGATGGCATGATTTTCCTAGTTTCTAATTGTTGATGATTGTTGAATGGCCTGATTATTAGGCTCTTAAAAAAAATAAATTTTCTATCCAATTAATCAATTCAAAATTAAACTAAATAATTCATAACCTCACCTAAAGCCTAGACAAATCAAGATAATAAAAGATTTAGCAACCCCTTTAGCTGGATGTTGTATGTCTCATATCATGCATAAATCATATTATCTCACTCTTGCCAATGGAGGGCTTCCACCTTTGCTAGAGAAAATGGCTTGACCTTTGAGAGCCATGGTGGAAACACACCTTCTTTCTGATTTTGGCCCATAACGATTTTCTCATGCATTAGGCATATAAAATCCCATAGCCTGTGTCAAATAAAAATGTCCAAAAATCAAAATAAAACTTGACAAAATTTGCATTAGATTTAAGTCATTATTCATGCCCTTCATGATATAGTCTCTTAGGGGTGAGTTTAAGGACTTAGTTTCTCTCTAAATAAAACAACAGCCATCTTGCAAAGCATATGACTTGCCTACATGTATTTAAAATCATAGGAGGAGTTAGTTGGCACCTCAGCATTGTAAGTCCAACTCGTGGTTTATCCTCTCTTGGAGGTAAACCATATACCCATTTTCACCTTAGATTTAGGTGCTTTGGCTCTCCAAAGCTCCTAGATTTAAGATGGAGGTTGTTTTCCTTTGGGGGCTACAAGCATAAATCCTCACCTCTTAGGCATTTTATAATCTTGTATGGAATTGTAAGTCCTAGATTTCTAATAAAAATTCAACTCAAACATATAATTCTCCTCAATTTAAAAAAAATATAAAGCCCAACCATAGGATAGTTTGGGATGCTCACTAGGTTTCTAGCATATCATGAGCATCCCTACTCATCTCCCCTTGGTTTTGATAATAACTCTCTCTTTGATCAATCCCACTTGATTTTCTAAAATAACCAATTGATTGATAGTCCTATCTTTGAAATCTTTGGAGACAAATGATCATTTACCTTAATGAGAGTATTCCTAAGGAACCTCATTCCTTAGGATGTAATTAACTATGGGGTTTGCCTCCATAGGAAACTTAATGAACCTTAAAATAAACTCTACTTTATTATCATGTAAAGTAAAGATCTCTGTACATTCAAGACCCATTAGCCTTAGAGTCCTTATTAGTGATTAGGTCCATTGGATGGTGACTTCTATCTCTGAGATAGTACATTCTCAATGTCATCATCACCTCAATAAGTACTAAAGATCTACGTGGTGTCACCATACAAAAAATAAACACCACATTTTTTCAACGACTCCATTGGGGAAAGTTCCTCTCTCCATCTTGAAATGATCATTGTCTCCAAGTATTGATAGTGGATTTGTATTTCATATGAGTCAGACTATCCTTCTTTTTTTTGGCACATTTTTTTCTTAAGCTAGCCAACATCCTTTAGGTTTTAGGACTCACCATGTAGGTCTTAAAACCCATGTTGGGTCCCCAATGAAAATAAAATTTAACTAAAAGAGATGACTAAAGACCATTTTGAACCTCCTTACCATCTCTATGGTAAGGTAAGGTTCATTCCACAAATGATAAAAATAAATCCTTTTTAAAAATGTTACTTTACTAAAGCACTTTCGCAAAGTTCACATAATAAAATACTTGCACAAAATTTTTTACAAAATATGTAACTTAACCCCATCTAATAATCCTCGAGATTGTTACATGTAGGTTTTTTTAAAACAAAAATCCAAATCATCTTTCAAAAAACACATATTTGAAAATGAACATCTTCATTCAACATACCCAAATTTATTGAATGAAGGTTTCATTTCCAAATAAAATCATTTCATAAAATTGAAACTCCACTCAATATATCTCACATATGTTGAAGTTGGAGTTTCTTCCTTTTCAAAAGCACATATTTGAAAATGAGAATCCTCATTCAATATACCCAAATTTATTGAATGAAGATCTCATTTCCAAATAAAATCATATCATAAAATTGAAACTCCACTATATTCACATATATTAAGTTGAGTTTCTTCTTTTTTCAAAAGCACATTTGAAAATAGAATCTCATTCAATATATCCAAATTTGTTGAATGAAGATTTTTTCAAATAAAATATAACATAAAATTGAAACTCCACTCAACACATTCCATATATGTTAGAGTTGGAGTTTCTTTTTCAAAAGAACAAATTTGAAAATAATATGCATCTTCATTCAATATATCCAAATTTGTTGAATGGAGGTTTCATTTGAATAAATCAAACATTTGAAAATCCACTCAACACATTCCACATGTGTTTTGGAATTTCCTTTTTTTTAAAAAAATGTCAATCACAAAAAATATC
This sequence comes from Cymbidium sinense, assembly GCA_021442155.1. Taxonomy (NCBI): domain Eukaryota; kingdom Viridiplantae; phylum Streptophyta; class Magnoliopsida; order Asparagales; family Orchidaceae; genus Cymbidium; species Cymbidium sinense. The sequence goes on from CM038219.1 coordinate 89,863,622, forward strand.
TTGATACATTGGAATTCCATTTGACATACAAATTTATCAATGAGAGTTTCATTTTTCAAAAGAAAATAAAAAATAAATTGACTTTATTTAATACACCATATTTGCTAAGTAAATCCCTTCAAAATAAAATTCAAAACAAAAATCAAACACATTTGGGCTTTATTTAGCATACACAAATTTGCTAAGTAAAGATCCCATTTTCAAAATCAAAATAAAAAATCAAACACATTTGGGCTTTATTTAGCATACACAAATTTGCTAAGTAAAGATCCCATTTTCAAAATCAAAACAAAATTAAATATATTTGGGCTTTATTTAGCATACACAAATTTGCTAAGTAAAAATTCAATTCACACATGATATACATCATGAGCAAACAAGAAAAAGAAAATTGTTTTCAAACATCTCATTTAGCATACCCAAATTTGCTAAATGAGTAATCCCAAAATCAAATCTAAAATAAAATCAATTGACCCTCATTTAACATACTCAAATTTGTTAAATAAAGGGTCCCCAAACATAAAATCAAATTCAACTATGAACCAATGGAAGCATCAAAAGTTTCTCCAAAATATTTGAAACCATTTAACATACACTAATTTGTTGAATGTGGATTCTAAACTCAAAGAACTCAAAATCTCTCCTCCAAGTTAGTCAAAATCTCTCCTAAATTCAATGAGCCCACTTAACATATTCAAATTGATGAGTGTGGGTTCAAACTCTAAATCAAATTTAAAAGTCAATAGAATACCAAGGAAGAAAATTTTATTTGAGTTGGTTTTCAACGTAGTTCCAGTCAGTTTCAACTCGCCTAGTCACTTTTCTCAAGCAAGATAATAAATGGATTCAGTATGTTCACCTGTTCCCTTTGGGATGGATTTGGCCTTGATCTAGCCTCCCCAAACTGATTTTTCATTTACTATATTTTGGCGAGGATTTGAGGGAGCTAGATTACTGTGAGGGGCAACCCTCACCATTGTCAAGGATGTGGTGGCTCAGTGGTCATCCATATGAGATGCCCTGATTTTAAGTTTCCCTCATCAAGAGGAAGGTAGGTTCTAGTTACAGCTCCAATGCCTACACGTAGTTGTTCCCATCACTACCCAGTGGTACCCACTCATTGGCCTCCTCTAAGGGAAGGCTACTGCTTAGGGATAGTCTCCCTACCTTGAGGTAGGGTCTAGCTCTCGCTCCACCTACCAACCAATCCCAAAGAGCCAAGATCAAGTGCATCACATGTACATTGCCGTGGAGATGGAGATATCTCACATTGTAGAGAGGGTCACCTGTGAGGTTTCTTTGCTTACTGAACAAGTTCCATCCCTTTCTCAAGGAGAGGAAGATGTCGAGAGGATTAGATCACCTCCACCTCCTTCATTATGAGACCCAGAGATAGGAGAAGGTCATATGTGGCCTCGATAGTTATGCCAAGTGGCTTATGGAGGTCGAGTCCAGCGCCAGTTTGATTTATGATCGTTATTCCTCAAGTAGTGAGTAGATCCATCGAGAGGGCCGAGAGGCCTGTATTAGTTCATCACTAGAGAAAGGCAAGATATGTAGAAGCACCGCCCTCATAGATTTCCTGCACAACTCACACGGTCATAATAGTATTGTGTTGATGGTACCACCCATCATAGGAGAGCCATGAGGAGTAGGTGTTGTCTCACCACACCACTCTACTCCACGCCCTATCGCCACCAGTTCCATCTTCTTCCACCCAAAGCCATGAGAGATCGAGAGAAGAAAGCCCCACCGTGATCCTACCAAGGATCCCACTTCATCTACTCCGACAGGTGAGGAGTTCTCTCGCGACCTCCTACTTAGTTATGGTGAAGAGGAGCGACCAAAGCATCATAGCCACCACCACCATCACCCAATCAATCATGGATATAGCAAAGAAGGAGACAGTATTATCCCCATGGCATAGATCCTCACTCCACCCATAGTTGATAGTCATGAGCATGTCTTCCAGGAGCAGCCCTCACAAGGTTAGCACTCTAAAGGGAGGTCAAATGTATCTCATTAACAGCATAATCCCACCACTCACCACAGTATTTGTGTTGATAGTTAGACCACTCCTTGGATGATATCGGCATATATTTTACTAAAAGAAAGAAATCCTAGGGGTATGATTGACCTCAAAGAGGAGAAGGTTAGTTTGACTATGAGATGATTTGTTGGAAGACTTAGGTACACATATGGTTGATACTAGAGGTTCCTCCTTCAGATCATCATAGTTTGGAAGGTGGCAAGAACAGTGATGATACCTATTCGACCCAACACCTCCTTCAACAACTAAAGCATAAAGATGAGCAGATTGGTAAGATGAGAAGGATAGTTGAAGATTTGTTAGTAGTAGTTCTAGCACTTCAGAATCAAGCTCTAGTAGTATAGCTTACCATTATGGAGATTAGTCAACCTGAGTTATGCACCCGGATCAACTCAACAGTAGAGTAGTACTTGTATAGAAGAAGTGGATAGTACCTCCATACAAGAAAAAAGACATCAAACTCATGGTGGAACAACAAGTGAAGGAAGCAGCAAGCCCAGGTGGTTCATCGCCAAAGGGGTAGACCCTACCTAGAGGAATTGATGCTATCCAATATCCTAAGGGTTTTGTGCCTCCTTCTTTCAAAAGTTTTGATGGGAACCCTCCAACATATATACCGTGGCTAAACATGGGTGGCACATGCATTATTATTTTGTTCTTCAGAGTCAAGTGTATAGCTTTTGATTGGTATGTAAACTTCCCAATGATTTAGTTGGAAGTTAGCAACTCTTTGTTAAGAGGTTTGTCGGAGCTCAAAGGGGTAACTATGATCTGTAGCTCAACACTCGTGAGTCCCTTGTTGATTATATTCTTAGATTAATTTAAGCATGAAATGTGAACCACATGTTCAACAACATGCTATTGAAATTATTATTAAAGAATATTCATGGCTGCCTTCATGCTTAAAGGTTTCACCATTAAGACATTTGAGAAATTAATCAACAAGGTGGCTAGTCTACAAGGGGAGGCCAAACAGTTGCCTTTTCAAGATCAATCATTAAAGCCAAAGCCACAGAAAGCCTATGAAAAGAAGCCAGGGGTAGTAGCAGCATTGGATAAGGGGAAGCAACCAGAGATCAGAGAGACCTCGAGCTCAAACCTTCGCTTCTCCTTTACCACCACCTCAACCATCTTATCTCACCAGTAGCCTCCATGGCCCTTCTCCCTCCTCCTAACCATACTCAGCATATACATACCGCCCCTAGTATCCCACCTACTCTTTTGGATAAATTAAACAAACCTTATTCATTTAAGAGGAGGAAGAAAATCTTTAAGAACCTCTTAAAGAAACTGATTTTAGCTTACCCAAGCCAAGGAGAAAGGAAGTGAGTAATGATCCTAACTTTTGCCCCTACCACCGCATGCTAGGCCATGTTTTGGAGGATTGCTTTTACATTTAAGGACGAGCATAGCTACAAGTCGTGCTATAGTTATCCCTAAGGATCTATCTAGTAACCATCCGCTCTATTAGGTAATCCTTGGGGATACATGTGATCCTCTCAAAATAAAAAAGAAGGTTGGGATATCTCTTTATCTAAACCTCTAAAAGATTATTTCTAAAATCAAGAAACTTTCTTATGCTCAAACCTCCAACATCAAGGAAGGTTTGCAAGTTGCCAAAGACAACTTGGGAAAGTACAAGCTCAGAGAAATAAACAGCCCATACTGGGATAAAGTAGCAACCAATTCCAGCCTCTCCAACCACCCACCATTGCTACTACTTCAGCCGACATTCCTACTTTAGCTAGTTCTTCTTCTAGTATAGATTGTGTATCAGTAGATGAGGGCATCAAATCCCTCACCCCACTTAGTTTTCTAGATTTCTACCATGTACCTCCTTTTAAATTTAAGAAATCAAGGAAAAAAGCTAGTTTGAATTACATTTGTGCCACTTCTGATGGGTTATCTGATTCTGCTCTTTTAGAAACTCTTCAAGTATTAATAATTATAACAACTATGATCATCCTCTTTCTAATTCATAGATGGACTTTCCTTTCTGAATAATACGGGTTCACCTCTTGAGATAGACTTGAAATCATCTAATTCTGAGGGTCCTATAGGAGAAGCTGTAGGTATATCCGACGAGTAGGTAGAATCTTCCACTAACCCACCACAAGAGATCACCAAAGTTAACCTCCGTAGTGGCAAGGTTCTACCTCCTAGGGCAGCACCTCAAGATAAGGGAAAGCAAGTCATTGGTAGGAGCAAAATCCTCCACAGATGCTCCATGGATATGCTTATGGAGGAAAAGTTGACTATAATGTCCTCGCTCACCTAAGAAAGTTGCCAAACTAAGCATATATGATGCCCTTATCCAAAGAGATGAGGGAGTCATTAATTAAAGCCTTACTTGATCCAAAAATATGCTTAGCTCATATGTTGGAGAGAGGCACATTATTCAAGAGAAGCCTGGAGTCACATTCACGATGAAGACCTTCTTCTGGGATATGGAGCACAACCCCCTCTACAGTGGATATGATTTAGACTTTCTAGGGTGTTGGTTGATCTAGTGCATCGTGAACATTATGAGCCAAAACCACCTATTTGAGGATTGACATCTAAACTCAAGGAGATGATGATGTTGAGAGGATTCAATGAAGGGTGAGAGGGCTTTAGGCTCCATAGTGTTACCTTTGGAAATAAGGAAGACTAAAGCCAAGTTCTATAATTGATTTGAATACATCATTTGCTTGAGGCCTTGATACTAATAAGATGGTTCCATCCTCTCTTCACCCATGCATCAAGTTTCAAAGAGATGGAATTGAATACTGTGTCAAAGGAGATGAAAATCCATTCTCAATTAGAGAGATCGAGATATATGAGGATGCCTACTATCTTCCTCAAAATCAAAAAATCTATTCTCGAACCAAAAAATTCAAATACAAAAGAAAAAAAAAAGAAGAAAGAGAAAAGAAAGAAAAGAAAAGAAAGTACAAGTGAGTGAAAAGGGACACCGAAAGAGGTAGAGCCACATGTTACATTCCACCCACCTGCTCCACCATATGACATATGGGTAATGACACTCCACCGTGTAGAGGCGAGGTAGATACAGAGGTTCTAGGTGGAAGACCCTGTTGGCGCCACTACAACAGGCTATGTTTAGTACTCTTTATTCACATAGACTTAAAGGATGAGTCTCATGTGATTAGCACACCAACCCTCTCAGGTCTCATTGAGGTGACACTGAGCAAGGATGAAGACCAGCCTCCAAGCAAAGCATAAATGTATTCGAATCAGATTATGTAAAACCATTAGGAGTTGGGAACCTTAGCTCTAACCCCACTTTCTTCTCAAAAAGTTGAGGGTTTGGTAGTTAAGGAAGCCCCTAGATCTTCCATGGATGTCAAGCCAAAGAGATTCCTATTGGGATCATCATCCTCAAGTCATATGTAGAACTTGAGGATGATTCATATAAAGATTTAATGGAATTACCTTTTGATACTCACTTGTGTTCATAATCTTGCAAAGAAAGGTTTGATTCCTTACACATGGTCCGTGCATAGGTCGAGTATTTTGAGAAGTGGGAAAATAAAAGGAAGGGATGCACAATCAAGACCAGACTAGGATTCACAAGGGTCCAATCGATGATGATGATTACTTGCTTGTCACCAATCATCTTCTGATAGATCTTCTCAAACCACACTAACTCTTATGAGGTGTGTTTAGAAACTCGATGATCCGATGATCTTCAAATCAAAGATGCACCTCCAAAATTTGAAGAAAATCAATTCAACCATCGAAGCTCAAAGAAATCAACCTCGATAGAAGATCCATGCCCACATACATTAGTTTCTTGAATGAAGAAGAAACCAATGACTTAGTTAGCTATTGATGAAGTTTAAGGACCGCATGGAGCTATGAAGAGATGCCCGATTATCTGCATCCATAAACTAGTAATAATCTCTAACGCTAACCCTATCAAGCTCCTAGATGCATTAGAAAAACAACAATCATTTCTAAAGTCAAGAAATTGATCGATGCTTTTATCGTGGAAGAAAAATACCTAGTTAGCCGTCATCCGCTAAGAAGAAGAATGGCCAAATTCATATATCAATTTCGTGGACTTAAATAAGGCATGTCCTAAGGATGAATTTTCACTTATACCAAGTTAATGGTAATATTGCCTCATCTCATGCAATATTCTTCATGGATGGGTCATGGCTACAACCAAATTAAGATGGCGAGGATGAGAGGAATACTTTTCAAACCCCATGATCTTATTATAAGGTCATGCCCTTGGCCTTAAAAATTGGTGCACCAACAGCCATGACTCATTTTGATGAACTCATCATCAAGTAGAATGCTATGATCTAGTATCAAAAGTAAAGAAAAGGAGACCATCTCTTTGACTTGAGAGTAGTTTTCAAAATGGTTAAGACAATTCAATCTCAAAATGAACCCCTGAAGTGTGTTTGAGTAGCTTCGAAGTTCCTTAATATCGGAATAGAGATAGACCCAAAAAGATCAAAGCTATCTTAGAAATGACACCCCTAAAAGTCTAACTCAACTGATCATTCCAAGGGTTGGCATATCTAAAGTGCTTTATCTCAATCTATCGGGGAGATGCAAGCCATTTTCAGCACTTGTCAAAAAGAATACTAAGTTCAAGTGGGATGATAAGTGCCACATGCTTTGAAGACATCAAAATATTTGGTGAAGCGCTCTAGTAGCTCTATCTGCAAGCCACTTATCCTTTACACCGCATTGGATGACTCCCTTGCACTTTGTTGGCCCAAACCAATGAAGGAGAATGCACTCTCTACCTCACCATCTGATCCCTATTGAAGCAAACTACCCACCTATTGAGAAACATTGCTACTTAATCTTTGCATCCCAAAAGCTATACATTATCGCTTTCTCATAAGGTAAACTTGATTTCAAGAATCAATCCACTATATCTCATGACATGACAACATTATCGATGATTGGCATGTTGGTCCATGATTTTCTCACAATTTGATATCACATTCATACCCCTCCGGCATGAAAGGATAGCACTATAGATTTCTTAGCAAAGACACCACTTGCTAATTCCCCGCTTAGTGATGACCTCCGATGAACAAATCATGAACTTAGGGAGATACAACATTACTAGAGATGTATTTTGATGGTGGCTTTTTCAAAAGGAGAAGAAGAATGATCTACTCTTCAAAAAAGAATAGTTCTTAACTCTATGTTGTGATGAGATTCTCACTATCTCTCCAATAACAAACAAGTATGATGATTTGATTGTCTAGAGTTAGCTATTACAATGTGTGTCAAAAGCATCAACATCTATGGGGGATTCTCAGTTGGTCATCAACCAGATTGCTGGGTCCTATAAGGTTCTAAAACCTAAGCTTCATCACTACCATGAGCACACCATGAAGTTGTTGGCCCAAATCCTCGAGGTCACCATCTACAAGATTCCTCAAGGAGAGAATGCAATAGCATATGCTTTGGCTAAACCCACCAAGGAGTTAGCATGTTTGAAGGATGAGTCTATTCTAGTAAAGGTCCAAAATAGACAAGTCATATCCCTTATTGATGCTAAACTCATCGAGAGACTCACTCTTGAAGGGAGGTTGCTGTTGCCAAGAAGATGAGGGGATTGGAGGCAACCATTCATAGATTACTTGAACAAAGGCAAACTACCTCAAGAGAAATCAAAGCCCATCGATGAAGCAGAGAGCTCTCTCCTATGCTCATGGACAGACCTTACATGGTCTTTCGATCAAATGTGGTTACACTATTTAGAAAACATAAGGTAAGATCATGATCAGGTACATCAATGTGAGCGATCAATCTGAAGATGAAGGCAAAGATCAAGAACTAGATATACTGGCCTTTGATGATTGCTAGATGCCATATGTCGATACACGATGTAGTCTTGCACCAACCACTCATTCCCACCACTTATATTCATGGCCATTCTAGTGTTGGGTACCAACATAGTGTCGATTGATCCTTCTTCTAAGGGTCATGTCATCCTAGCGCCACGCTACTTTTCTGGGGTGGAGGCAATCCCACCAGAGGTCACTTAGTTTTTTGAAACCATATATATAGTTTGGTGCCCAATTATATATAATGGTACGCATTCAAAAGCACCAAGATCAACAGCTCATGAAGACATAGTAGATTGAGATACACTATCTACTATCCTAGTGAATGGCCAGAAGCATTCAACAAAAACTCTCATCAGATACTAAAGAAGACACTTGACACAAAAATAGTATGAGCTAGTTGAAGCCTTGTGGGCATACCGCACCACATAACTAACTCCAATCCCATTCTCTTTGTATGGGTCCTTCTACCATTAAAGTTCAGCATCACTAAGGATAAAGTAAAATCACTCAAGAACACTCAAAGTTGCTAGATTAGATGCTCCATGCTGTAACCTCGTTGTATAAAAGCCAAGATGATTCAAGCTCACAACAAGCTGGTACTAGAGCTTTTCAAGTAGAGAGCTTATTTTAGTTCAAAGAGATCGATTTTGCATGTAAAAGATGGGAGGCAAGTTTGAACCCACTTGGGAAGCCCTTTATCAAGAGAAGTACCAAGGAGGATCTTATCAACTTATAATTATAAGGGGAACACCATGCTTCCTTCAATTTGAATACTATCCATATTTGAAGAAATATCTACCTATTCAAAATAACATGTTAAAATACCTAAATCATATCAAAATAACCATTTATTTTCAAAATATCTATTCATTTTGATCAAAATTGTTTATTTCTTTTCTTTCAAAGTTCATTTATATGTTTAGGTAGTGTAAGAGAACCCAAGAGGCATCCTATCCTTCTTTCACAACATAAATACAAATTAAACATGATTCCCAAAGCTACTAGTAGGTGTAAGAGAACCCAAGAGGCATCCTATTACCAAGACAAGTTGTAAGAGAACCCAAGCGCATCCTTTCTTGGTGGGATCACAACTACCATTCATGGCACCATTTCATCAACTCTTAAGATTTTAGATAGTGTAAGAGAACCCAAGCATCATCTCCTTTATCACACAAAACATAAACACATATCTTTTATCTCATTTTTGATGTGGGAGCAAGCCCCTGTGGCACTCACTCATTATCTAGCTCGGGTCGACATACCTCTAGAGTGTCACCCATGTCACTTATTCGTGAGACCCTCAGCTTTCAACTGACCATGAGCATTGTTATGGTAGCACTACGTAATTAGCCCATGTTGACTTTGTTTAAGAGGATGTAAGCACATGCTTTCTTCTTGAACTAGCCATCATGCACTACTGATCAAGTATATTTGAGGTTTAGGATAAGTCCCCAGTGGCTCCCTCCTCTGACTACTTTTGAGTTGATATAAGTCCCCTGTTCATCCTTAAGAGTCCCTAGTTAGATACATGAGCCAAGATATAATTAGCAATCCATGAGGATGTGAGTCCCGATGCTTTCTTCTATTATCAAACCAACAATGGGCACCTTAGGTTGGTTGATGTTCGCTATGCCGACAGTGACTCACCTGGTGGATACACCACTCTTGGCGATATGAGTCCCGCTTTCTCCTTGAGTTGGCCACCAATACCTACATTATCTTCTCGTGGATCGATAAAGCCCTGTGGCCCTCTCCTGGGGCACTTGGATCACGCCCCTTTGACCCCATTTAGACACTACCCGCTACTTGGATTAGATAATCCCCTTTCCTAGTAGCCACCTGTGGTTGAGAATGCCAATGATGCATCTTGGACCAAGAATCAGATAGGTCTGTGATATAAGCTCCTTCTTAGTGATCCTCAAACCAATAGGTCCATACAAATAAATAAATAAATAATTTATTCTGGATTAGAATTCAAGCCCATGCCCTTTCCCAAGGCATCCTATCTTTAGGCGTGTCAAAAACTCCCTAGAATTCCTTACTACACTTGAGTTGAGATAAGTCCTCATTCTCTAGTCACCCAGTCAAGTTCAATTTTTTCCACAAACAAGGTTCGATGGTCATTTCACTCTAAAAGATGTATTACATTCTTTCTAGCATGATTATTGCAAATCGACGGGTAGCCCTAGGTCGGGTTGACATGTTACCTTGATAGCCCATGGTCTTTTGTTGAAGATGTGAGTCCCTGCTTTCTTTAACCCCGAAAGGCACCCTTTGGTTGGATAGTTCTCCCTTCAGAAACTACCCCAGATTGTAAATCTGAAGTAGGCCAAGGCGACATCCCTACTCATATCCATAAACCATGGGATCCATCAAATATAATTAAAATGAAATTAATTTTGACTATCTTTGAGTGATTTAAGTCCCCAGGGATTCACCCTAAGGTTTGGTTCATTGATGTCACCAACAGATCACCCAATAACTGATCCCTACTTTGAGGATATTGCATGCTTTCTTCCTAGTACAACCCAAAGGCAACCCTTTGGTTGGATAGTCTTACTATGTGGTTGGTAGACTACCCCTTTGGATTGGTAACTGGTAAGACAACATGGCCTACTCAGTATCACATCATAGGTCCATCTCAAAATTCAAAATTTAAAATTTAAAACAAAACTAACCAACCTCCCCAAGTGGAGTCAAATTAAATAATCAAATCAATCGCCTTCTCCTGAGATGCAAATCTTTCTCCCAAGGAGTCAATTCAATCCAACCCGAACCTGCTCCCATAGTGGAAGGTTCACACTTTTAGCCCTAGTGGATTCCAAATTCTAATCCACGATGGATTTCACAACCTTTTATCCCCAATGGATAACTTGAACATTTTCCCCTAGTGGAAGGCTCACATACTCAATCCCTAGTGGATTCCTCCTTACTTCTCTTATGTCTTTGACATAAGTAGAATTACATTGCACTAAGATCTTGATTCCTTCTACACCTCGGTTTAGAGTAGATCATTTCTATTAGTGCTTACATTCTGATTGTTCATCATCAACACCAATACGCATGATGCCTCACAATCACACACCTATTCCCTTTGTTGACCTCACTTTGGAGTGACCTCTCAACTTCTCAATCTTAGACATAGGACTCCTCTAGACACTAAGAGTTTCCTAGTCTTGAGATACTTCTAGTGATTAGGTGAACACTTAACCTAACCCTAGAGACTTAGAAGTTATCATAGATTAGGCTATGCATTAGGGATTTAAAGCAACTACTACCCTATAGCTCAAATCCCATGTACACTCCTTCTTCAAACCAATCCAAATAAAATCTCAAATCAATTCCAACTCAAATTTTCTCAAATTCAAATGAATCCAACTCAATTGATTTCAAATCCAAAATCAACTCCAAATTAATTCAATTCATGATTGAAACCCATGATCACCAAATAAAACCTTCCAAGCCTTATGAATCACATCCATAAGCTTAGCCAAACCATTCATCAATTCCAAGTGATTTTTTATAAATCACTTATTCCATTATATTCAAATAAATGAATCCATCCAAATCAAATGAATATAAATCAAACCAAATCAAAACCTTTTCAAACTTTTGACCTACCTTAGCCAAAATTTATAATCAAATCCCTAATTCATGATTCTTCATGGATCATTTATATTCTCATTTATTCAAATATAAATGAAATATAAATTCAAATCAAAATCAAATCAATATAAATTCAAAACTCAAATCCAAACCTAATTTATATCCTTTAAGCCAATTTCTTGGATTTAGCCAAATCATTCTCAAATCAATCAAAACCCTTGAATTTTTTCTTCAAACAATCACTCTTTCAATCACATGCCCAAATATAAACATAAACTATAATCACCAAGCCAAAATCAAACTAACCCAAGTCAGACCCATGTTCATTTTTTGACTTGAAATTATCAAATGAACCAAAACCTACTTGACTCCAAACCACTTGCAATTGGATTTATATTTCCATCATAAGTCAATATGTGAGTTTAACCAAACTTGAATCAAGCCATGATCAAGCCAGTTGACCCATTTAGGCTCACTTGACCCAAAGTTACCTAAAGGACCTTTTTGAACCAAGTCTAATCCAACTCGAATTGGGTTGAACCAAGACCACCCAAGCCTCACATTATGATCAACAATCATCCTAGAATGATCAATCACTCAAATTGGTCAAACCAAGTCAAACCTAGCTTTGACCAAGTCAACACTTAGCCCAAATGAAACCCAAACAAGCCAAAACCCACTAAATTAAATTGATTAAACCATTGATCTAAACCCATTCATAATCAATGATTGAACATGACCAAGTCATCAATTGAGCCAAACCAAGCCTAATTGGCCACTTGACCTAAGTTGACCCAAATTGACCTAAAAAAGCCAAAATGGGTCAAATCTTGATCTAAGCCAAATTGATTGCAACCAATGGGTCAAATTCATTCCAAAATTGATTGTTGAACTTGAAAGCTCAATTGACCAATTAGAACCCAGCCCAATTGACTATGAACCCAACTTGACCTAAAAGGTCAAATCAACTTGAAATCAAACCAAATCAAATATGATTGAAACCAAAGCTTGCAATACATTTCAAATGATCAACCAAGCCTAAACCAACCCATGACCTAACCCAATTCAAATGGGTCAAATTGGTCAACTTGACCCATTTGACCCAAATGAACCTAAATGAACCAAACTACCATAAATTAAACCAAACCAATGATACCCATAGGCTCCAAATGATCATTTGAACTTGACCTAACCCATGACCCAATTTGACCAATTGGTCAACCTAACCCAATTTGACCCAACTTGACCCAAATGGGTCAAATTGAGCCAAATCAAATCAAATGAACTCCAAATCACTTGAAATTTGGCCCAACCCATTTTTAAATCATTTCAAATCTGCCCAAATCAAACTCATAGCCAAATGACCACTTTTCCCTTAGGTCAGGTATCTATGACTTAATTTGGCATTTCTTCCCAAGGCCACTTGGCACCATCTATTGGTCCACATGGGCACCAAGGAGGTGGTGAACATGACCCATTGAGCATCCAAAAGGAGGCCAAATTGACCTCCCAATCACTTTGAACACACTCACCAAATCACTCACCAATCACATGGCAGCCACTCTCCCTCACTCCTCCACCCAAAATGACCCATGAGGGACATTTTCCAGCTCAAACCGATCAACCAATCAGAACAATTTAGCCAAAATGGTAAATTAGCTATCCACCATCTATTCCAAGGAGGGGAGATATCCCCCCCCTCACTTCTCAAGAGAAATTCATTTCTGAGCTCTAGAGTTGAATCAAGCCCCAAACTTTTCCTCCATCCCAAAGCTCTTCTCCTTTCTTTTTACTCAAAATCAAAATAGGGAGATCAATCCAACTCAACTCACTCAATCTAAACCAAATTAATTAACCTTGCACACCATCCTTGGACCAGCTAATCAATGAATTTCAAGCCTCTGATGGGAGCTTAGTACAATCAAAGTCTCACCCATTGGGGAGCTTTTGAGCAACTACAAATCAAATCAAGAAAATTTATTCTTTATTCAAACAAGCTTCCTTATCGCTAAGCATAGTCAAGCCTCGTGAGGTTGCCATTGAAAAACCTTAGAGTAAAATTTTGCTTTTTTGAAAGAAATCATTATGTCGATCCCATCATGATGTTGCTTGTGCTCAAGGTGTGGGATAAATTTGAACTCGTGAGCTCGATCGATAAAGATGAACATCCATCTCACCGCTTAGGAGAAGATCACCATCATTCACGTGATTAGAATGGATGGTTCATCAAATCTTTTTAGATCTCTGATTTCCTAAACCGCGAAATCAAATCATCCAATCTTAGAATCTTATGGAAAGCACCGCAAACCGACTCAAATGGATATGGTAACTTAAATAACCAATCCCATCTCTCCACATGGAAAGCACACTACGTCAGCTGTCATGTGACCCGACAGGATTAGGAGTTTAATTAGGCTTAATTAATCTAATTTTAATAACAAAACTTCCAAAATTCATAACTAATTATAGATAATCTAAAAAATACAAATAAATACTCATTTTAAAGGTAATTCTGAGGAGAATAATAGAAAACTAAAATCAATTATATTTGAATAGTGATTTTGACTCAATTTGGGTTTTATTAAAATTAATTAATTACTTTTAATTACTTCACAATTAATTCTCAAAAGATTGATTAGTGGAATGACCTACCTCCATGATTTTCTTAATTCTTGATTTAGAGAATTGCTTATTCATTCTTAATCCCTTCCTTAATTAATTAAATGAATTAAATGTTAAATAGTAATTAAAAGTTTAATCATTATGAAACAAAGTGAATGGACATAAATGAGATTGGACTCTTCCAATTTTCCCTAAGTTTATTTCATAACACTTAATCAATTTGCATAATTAAAATTTAATCAATTTCATTAAATAATTTAATTAAATCAAACTCAAACCAAATCATTCTAAATTCATTCTTGGGTAGATTCTTAGGTGTTCAATAACCCAAGAGAATTTCAAAGGAAATTATAATCAAACTATGTGAGGGTTATAAAAGTACTTAATCAAACCCTTAAGCTTAATTAACTAATAATTGTGAGCCAATTACATTAGGTTCCTTCATTTCTTAGGTACATTACTGATTTAATTTCCATGTGATTATATATCATATGTTGGCTCATAATTACTTGGATAATTATGTTAAAGTTGTGTAGGAAAGGGGTAATTAATGGATTTAATTTATGCAACAATTTAATCAAATCATAAAATCAACTTAATTGCAAACCAAATTCACAAATGGGAATAGTTTAGAATAAAACAAATTCTCATATACCTAAATCAAAATAATATAAAATCTCAATTTTGATTCATTTTAAATCTTTTAATGTGATTCCTTAGAAGAATTAATTAAAGAATTTAAGCTGTGTTCATTTATTTCTTTCCAATCATTAAATTATTGAATTTTGACTCATGCATCATGCTTTACAAAATAAATTAAATAAAATGTTTCCTTTATGTCAAATTTGCATGTTGGCTAAAATTAATATGAGTGGCTATTATCACTATTAAATTAAAAAATTATTTTTTAAAACTTATAAATCAAAGATTATATGCATTATAAATGAAGTTATAAATAGAAGTGATCATAGAATGTATGAAATAAGTTTATGTCTTTCATTGATTTAATAATAAGATGGGTATATATGGACATAAATCTTTTAGAAATTCTAAGAGTCATTTGATTTTCATTACTAGTTTTAATCATGTACCATATTTGATTATAATCTTATATATATTTCAAGATGTTTGGATAAAATTTCAATTCATGCATGTAAACCATTCAATCAAATTAAAATACAACCTTTTCATGATTTCATTCTCAAATTATAAATACATGTGTATATATTTAAGAAAAGCAGATATAGTCGGACACCTGGAATGTGAGGCTTTAGCTAACAAGGAGGTCATTTGATTATCTCATTTTCCTAGTTTAAATGTAGCACTTGCTTGTATTTTATACATACACACACACAAATATAATATATATATACACTTATATATCTTTATATTGTGTGTGTGTTATTGGATGAATGAAATCCTTGACCATTCATTAAAAAATGCATGCATTAAATTTCAAATCACATCTATATTTTATATAAAAATTAAAAACATATCAATTAATATACATACTCACATGCATCACTTAAGTATGACCAAAACATATTGTATGTGTAGGTATGCTTAAGGCTTAATCATGTGCATGTTACATATGTTGAGAAGGAATAAATCAATAGTGTTATGTGATACTATTTCAATTAAATTAATCTTAAGAAGTTCTTCACATTAAATGGAATCATTTAAAATAGAATCCAAACTTAGGGCCAATTAAAACACATAATAAATCATTCATTAAAGAGAATTAATTAATGAATCTACCTTAGAAATACTTTAAGGTAGGGTTGAAAGAGAGCTCTCTTCTCTTTTCTTCTCTTCATAACATTTAGTCACTAAGTGTAGGTTCATTCAAACCAAATCAAATCACCAACTAAAATTGATAAGTCAACTAAATCACTTAAAATGAAACCACCATCTAAATTGAATCTTTCACACTTGAAAAATTTCAACCTTAAAGCCTAGCTAAGACATGCCACACAAGCCTTAAATGGCACACACACATTAGGCTAAGTCACCACTTCTAGCTCTATAATAGGGTGATGCTTGGTTTGATGCATGATTTTATTTTGTGGTAATATTTTTATACTAGATGTTAGGGTGTATGTGCATAGACTAGATGAAAGGGCAATCTTAACCTAATCATGTCTTCTACAGGGATTATGCTGGGGTTGTAATAAAAATAAAATGAATACAAATGCTTTCATTGTGCAGGTTGCTTAGCCCCTATGTATAGTTTGAATTAGAATATGTGGACTTGGTTACCCATGTGCAAGGAAGTCCAAATTATTAATATAACTGCTTGGGTTGTGTGGTATGTTTAGCTAACCTTTGTTTTACAGGTTTAGTTAGATTTACCTTTCCCATTTTGATGTAAATTTTACCATTAGGATTTGGAATGAATGTTATAGGGGATTAGGATGAACATTGGCTAAAGAGATCAAGTCCTTTTTATACCATGACATTCTTTGAAGTGAACCAAATCAAAGAAGAATGTGGAGGAAAGAAAGCTTGAAGAAATGAAGAACCCCATAACATGAATTCCTTTTAATTATAATTATTCATTTGTAATCTGGGTTCTATAAGGGTAGAGCTCGGCTACTCATTTTTCCTTTTTTGGGTTGTGCGGTGAAACCCAATCACATCAACCTCTTATTCTTTTGCACTAATTTTATAAATTGATTGATGTTATGTTTATGATTGCATAATTTGGATGGCATGATTTTTCTAGTGTCTTAATTGTTGATGTTGATGGCCTATGTGATTAGGCTCTTAGAAAAAATAAATTTTTTATCCAATTAATCAATTCAAAATTAAACTAAATAATTCATAACCTCACCTAAAGCCTAGGATATAAATCAAGATGATAAAACATCTTAGTTGTATGTTGTATGTATCATATCATGCATAAATTATATTATTTCACTCTTGCCAATGGGGGGCTTCCACCTTTGCTATAGAAAATGGTTGACCTTTGAGGGCTATGGTGGAAAAACACATTCTTTTAATTTTGGTCATAACTAATTATCTCATGCATTAGGCATAAAAAATCTCATAGCCCGTGTCAAATAAAAATGCCCAAAAATCTAAAGAAAACTCAATAAAATTTGCATTAGATTTAGGTCATTATTCATGCCCTTCATGATCTAGTCTCTTAGGGGGTGAGTTTAAGGACTTAGTTTCTCTTCTAAATAAACAATAGCCTAGACATCTTACAAAGCATAAGACTTGCCTACATGGATTTAAAGCATAGGATGTGTTAGTTGGCGGCCACTTCAGGCAATTTTAAGTCTAACAGTTGGAGTGATTTATTCTCTCTTGTGAAGGTAAACCATATACCCATTTTTTCTTAGATTTAAGTCGTGCTTTGGCCCTCGCCAAAGCTCTATAGATTTAGGATCTGAGGTTGTTGTTTCTCTTTGGGGCTACAAGTATAAATCCTCACCTCTTAGCATTTCTACAATCTTGTATTGTGAAATTCTAAGCCTTAGATTTTTAATAAAAATTCAACTCAAATATATAATTATCCTCAATTTCAAAAATATAAAGCCCAACCATAGGATAGTTTGGGATGCTTCCTTTTCTATGAGCATCCCTACTCATCTCCCTTTGGTTTCGATAATAACTCTCTCCTTTTGATCAATCTCACTTGATTTTCTAAAAATAATCAATTGATTGATAGTCCTATCTTTAAAAATCTTTGGAGACAATGGTCATTTACCTTAATCGAGAGTATTCTTAAGGAACCTCATTTCTTAGTATGTAATTAACTATGGGGCTTGCCTCCATAGGAACTTAATGAACCCGACTTAAAATAAAATTTACTTTACTTTTTCATGTAAAGTAGGGGAAAGATCTCTGGTACATTCGAAGACCCATTGGTCTTAGGAGTCCTTATTAGGTGATTAGGTCCATTGTAGGATGGTGACTGTACTCGAGATAGTACATCATTCCTTAATATCATACCCGATCACCTCAATAAGCACCTCCCTAAGATCTACATGGTGTCCACTATATGAAAAATAAACACCATAATTCTTAAGGATAAAATATACGACAATCAGAATCTCTTTAGGGATATTCTGTTACACATTAAGCTATTTAGTCTCAGAAATGTTAGGGTAATTTATCAAAAGGCCAGGATTAGATTTTTTATAACCTCACTCATAATCCATTGAAATTGATGATCTTATCAGAAAATAAAAAAATAAAAAAGAAAATGATCTTTACAACTTTAGAATTATTGCACTAATTTAAAGAGAATTTCCTAGAATGTGCCATTGAGGTGGCTTTAAGAGATTTCCTAAAACACATAGTGGAATCTAGATGGATCAAAATTAATCAAAACTATCCTTCAAATAATATTTCATTATAATATCATTCAAAAGAAGTCTTTTCAAGAGAAGCTACTTTATCTTATAAAGACTTATTTCAAAATTTCAATTGAATGTCAACTTTTTATTGTCTTAAATCAAATAATTCAAAATTTTAGGGATGAGAAATGTCAAGGTACATTTGGAAGAATCTAAGAGTCTACTCATCCTTACTACTCACATTTGTTGGAAAACAATAAAGCTTGTATATTGTTGCTTTCAAGGAATCTCTTAAGAAGACAAGGAGAATGCCTTAATGGCTGGAGGTAAAGATAGAATATATATATATATATATATATATAGATATATATATATATATATATATATATGTATATGTATATGTATATATATCAATTGTAGCTTTAAAGAAACCTCTTAATGTTTCATTGACTCAAATCAATGAAGAAAACTAAGAGAATGCCATGGAAGCTACATATTTACACAAATAAAAAGAAAATATCATCAATTGAGAAGTATTGTTTGACTTTGGTTTTTGTTGCCTAAGAACTAAATTGTTACATGGAAGCTAAGAAAATAAATCTCTCAGGTTGATGCCAAATGATGTCTTGTCTAAAATTGACTAGACATTTAACATGCATATAGAACTTTGAGATGATTGAAAGTAATAAATTCTTATTCTTTTTCCATTGAAATATTATACATTGGGCCTGAATCATTCTTGTGATTATCTTGGGTATGGAGTAAGCTTTTGTGCACCATTCCCACAAGTTTGGACTAAGCTCTTTGCAGCACCGTTCTTGATTTTCATAGGTTAGGAGCAAGCCTTTGTGGAACCCTTCCTATAAATCTCTTGGGTTTGGAGTAAAGCCTTTGTGCACCATTCCAATAGGATTGGAGTAATCCCTTTGTGGCACCATACCTACTTTCCATAGGATAGGAGTAAGCCCTTATGGTACCCTTTTTATATATCTCTTAGGATTAAAGAAATTCTACATGGCACCATACCTACTTTTCATAGGATGGGTGTAAGCCCTTCATGTCACCATTCCTATAAATCTCTTAGGTTTGGAGTAAGCTTTTGTGATCCATTCCTATAAGTTTGAAGTAAGCCCTTTGTGGCACCATACCTACTTTCATAGGATGAGAGTAAGCTCTTTGTGACACCGTTCCTATATATCTCTTGGGTTTGGAGTAAGGCTTTGTGCACTATTCCCATAGGTTTAAAGTAATCCCTTCATAGCACCATACTTACTTTCCATGGGATGGGAGTAAGCCCTTCGCAGCACCCTTTTTATATATCTTTTAGGATTAGAGTAAGCCCTACATGACACCATACCTGCTTTCAATAAGATGGGAGTAAGCCCTTCATGGAACCATTCCTATAAACCTCTTAGGTTTGGAGTAAGCTTTTGTGCTCCATTCCCATAGGTTTGAAGTAAGCCCTTTGTGGCACCTTACTTGCTTTTCATAGGATGGGAGTAAGCTCTTCATGACACAGTTCATATAAATCTCTTAGGTTTGGAGTAAGCCTTTGTGCACCATTCCCATAAGTTTGGAGTAAGCCCTTCAAGGCACCATTCCTACTATCTATAGGGTAGGACTAAGTCATCATGACATCATTCCTATATTTAAAATGTGCTAGTTTAGAGTAAGGACCATAGTGGCATCCATCACTAGTTGAAATTAATATAGTTTGGTGAGGAGTAAGTATCATTAGTGGCATCCTCCCCAACTACCAACTTAGACAGAAGTAACTATCCATAGTGGTATCCTTTCTAGAAATCAAAAACAAAGAATCCTTCAATACTATGAGGCTAGGAGTAAGTATCCATAGTGGCATCCTATCTCTCTAGTACAACTAGATTAGGTGTAAGTATCCCAAGAGGCATCCTTCTCTTATTAAAATTAGTGTAGTTTAGTTAGGACTAAGTATCCATAGTGGAATCCTCCCAACTAGCAACCTAGACAAGAGTAAATATCCATAGTGGCATCCTATCTAGAAATAAAAAAAATAAAATCCTTCAGTACTACAAGGATAGAGTAAGTATCCACAGTGGCATCCTATCTATCTTGTATGACTAGATTAGGTGTAAGTATCCCAAGAGGCATCCTTCTCTGGTTGAAATTAGTGTAGTTTGGTGAGAAATAAGTACCCATAGTTTCATCCTTCCTAGAAAAAAAATCATAATATCTAGTCTATCCTAGTATAAGCATTTATAGATCCTCCCCTTAGGTTGGTTTGTTGTTAGGGCAATCCCCTTGATTAGTTCCACCTAAGAAGAGGTGAGTCCCCATTCTTTCTTCCTAGGTTAATCATTGAAAATTGATGGGAACCCCTTAGGTTGGTTAGTCATTAGGGCTATCCCCTTGGAAAATTCCACTAGTATGAAGTGAGTCCCTCTGCTTTCTTATTAGGTTATCCATTGAAAACTAACAGGAAACAAAATAAAATATAGGATCTAGTCTATTCTAGTATAAACATTTATAGATCCTCCCCTTAGGTTGGTTAGTCATTAAGGCTATCCCTTGACTAGTTCCACCTAGGATGATGTGAGTCCGCATGCTTTCTTCCTAGGTTAGTCATTGAAAATTGATGGGAACCCCTTAGGTTGGTTAGTCATTAGGGCTACCCCCTTGGCTAGTTGCACTAGTAAGATGTGAGTCCCTATGCTTTCTTGCTAGGTTAGCCACTAAAACTGATAGGAAAAAACAAAATAAAAGATCTAGTCTATCTCAGTATAGACATCTATAGATCCTCCCCTTAGGTTGGTTTCTCATTAGGTCTATCCCCTTGACTAGTTCCACTTAAGAAGATGTGAGTCCCTATGCTTTCTTTCTAGGTCAGTCATTGAAAATTGATGGGAACCTCTTTGGTTGATTAGTCATAAGGGCTACCCCCTTGGCTAGTTTCACCTAGTAAGATGTGAGTCCTTGTGCTTTTTGCTAGGTTATCCATTAAAAACTACCTTGAAAAGAAAATAAAATAAACTATAAGATCTAGTCTATCCCAATACAGGCATCTATAGATCCTCCCCTTAGGTTGGTTAGCTATTGGAACTATCCCCTAGACTAATTTCAACTAGGAAGATGTAAGCCCCTGTACATATTTTCTAGGTTAGTCATTGAAAACTAGAGAGAACCAAACTCTGTAATAGTTAGGATAAGAATAAGTCCCCCGGAAGCATCTTTTCTAGCTATTACCATCATATTAGGACTAGATTCCATACTGAGTCTCTTCCTAATAACACTTCTATTCTTCTTAGAAACTATTAAATCTAGACTTTCCTAAAAATGAATTAAAATTATCTAAGGCATGTTTATGCCTATCTTTCACAATCAAAGTCAAAACTAAATTTTAAATCAAATTCAAAACTAAATTCAAAATCTAAATTTAAAATCAAATAAAAAAATCAAAATCAAAACTAAATTCAAAGTAAAATTCCAAATCAAACTCAAAGCTAAATTTAAAGTCTAAATTTTAAACCTTCGCAAGCAGTGCCATTTATAACTTCTATTAGACATGTCGGCTAGTTAGGTCAACACCAATATGTGTGGTGTACTCTTGCTAGTCAACACATATTGGGGGTTCCATTTGTTGACATCATTGTTAAAATCATTCATGATCATTATAATTAGGTCCCTTAATCTTAGATTAGAGTTTCATAATTAGGAACTTAGGAGACTATGCTTAGAGGCTAGCTAAACAACTAGAGTAAAATAATAAATCAAATCAAACTTCAAAACTTGAAACTAAAATCAAATTTGAAATTGAACCAAACTCAATATGCTAGAGTGAAAGGGTAGGTCATCCTGATATATCCTTCTAGGACCTATCCTAACTCAATCGGATCAGATTAACCTAGATAAAACCCATCTAATGAAACTCAATAAATCTAAATCAAACATATTTGAAGTAAAATCTAAATTCAATTGAGCTTGGGTTGAGGTAATTAGGTTGATTAACTCAATTAACCCTTTTAAACTCAAAATCACCTAAGTTCAAATAAAATCAAATTAATTCAAAATTAAACCAAATTAAATCAAACCAAAAGCACATAATCAATGTAGAAATATAAATTAACTTAAAAATAAATCCAAATGAGGTTCAAAGTGGCAAATAGGTCATTTGACCTAAAGTTGACCAATATGGGACCTACCAAGTCAAAAGCTAAACTCTTAAAATATAGCCAAATTAAATCACTCCAATAATTCAAAATTATCAAATGAAAATGTTTAAACATAACTATAAACAAATATGAATGAAAAGAGGTCTTAAGTGGGTTGATTTGACTACTTAACTCAAATAAACCCAAATATACCTCATTAAGCCAAATCAAAAGAAAATTAAAATTTAATCTAAATAAAACATCCAAAATTACTTGAAAATCATAAATGAACCTAACCCAACCTCTCCTTGGATTTAATTTGACCAATTTGGAATTTGACTTAATTAAACCCAATTTAACCCATTTGAGTCAAAACGAGTCAATTTGAGTTTAAAAAAAATCAATCAAATCAAGCTTAAACAAATTCAAATTAATCAAATACAAATGAAGCCTAAAATAAATTTAAATTGAATATGCTATTTAAGTAAATTTGGTTCATCTAAGTCAATGGTTGGCCAAACCACATTAAACTTAAACAAACCTTAGACTAGTTGGCCTCTAAGCCTTCCAATAGACAATTAGGCACAATTATGACTTAAAAATTTCAATCAATCAAATGAAATGAACTAACTAAAATTGATCTTTTGGTTAAGAAAAAATAAATTTAAATGATCAAATCTAAAGACTTAAATCATGTCAAAACAACATAAACCCTTAGCCAATTAGTTTATCAATCATCTAAAGGGAAATAATCTTAATTGTAAATTAAGATCTAAATGTTAATTAATTAAAGGAATTTAACACACACTAATTTAAAACCAAAATTAATCCAACTGCAAGTGAGGTTCAAATAAAACTCTAAGAAATTCAAAATTGAATCAAGTGAACTCCTATAACCCTTAACCAATCTTGAGTTTAACCTAAGCAAGTAGCATCTACCCTCAGATGGTGAAGTGAACGTGAAGAGGGTGGATAGCCATAGGAAATGATGTGAGAGAAATGGGGTAGAAACCAAAACACATGGATATAAAGTCAAACCATTCCATCTCCTCTCCATACTTCATATATCCATCCACCTAATGGATGATGGGGATAGCCAACAAAGTTGGACTTGTGAGAGAAAACTATCAAAGCTTTCAATAAGTTTGGACAACGAACAAAAAAAAAACACCTCCATGGAGTTGATTCTCAGCTAAGGATCAAGAGAAGAAAATTGAGCTTCTCTCTTGATTCTAGGCTTTCAAACACATCTATGAGGTGAAGAGGGATTTAATCAACCCCTTACCCATGTGCTTGCCTCGGCAAACCAGAAATTGGTCAGTGGCAAAGAGCAAACACTTGGCCAACCTTCAAAGTTTGGGAAAATGAATTCCTCAAGGTGGATTGAAGCTTCCTACACGTTCTAGAGGAGAAGACAAATTCGATCAAACCCTTACCCAAGTCTCTCGCCGCCGGCGAGCTGAAAAATAACAAAGACCAAAGGCAATGGGTGGAACATTGGTGTCCACTATCATCGATGAAGAGGTAATTTGATTCCACTTCATTAGAGGTTGGCCTCAACTTGAGGAAGGTTTTCAAACTAGCAAAACAGTAGAAGATTGCTATTGAGAGGTATCTCTTTGAACCCGACACCCATCTTATATGGTTTGGTGGTTTGTGAAAGAAATTTATGTTTTATTTAAATCCAAACATAGGGATGTGCAGTATCATGAGCCTTGATAATTTTGGAATCAAAATCAAGTGAAATCATAGCCTAGATCATCAAATTTTATCACCTTTAGGCAGATGGCGCTCGAATCTCACCGGTGAGAATAAGGACCTAATTAGGGTTGTCTGTTCTTTTTATTTGGAACGGATGGCTGTGATCGAACTGGATGAAGAAAATTAGAGACTTATTAAAACCCACAGATTGAGTTTGGAAGCCACATCATAGCTGTTGGCCAAGGTGGATCCACCATGGATCAATTGAGGGATGAAATGTGAAAGAGCTCGCCGTGTCAGCGCCATGTGGTGATGACTAGTTTAAATAGAAAAAAATCAGATTTTTTGTGTTTAACATTTGCTAAAAGAAAACCCCTAGAACTTCAAAAAATCTTAAAAAATAAAATACTCAAAAAAAAAATGCAAATGAGGGCTTTATGGATTCATGTCAATGAGAGGAATCCATTAAATTCATTAAACCTTAAGTATACTTTTGAGTTAATTTGAGTTTAATTGACACAAATCAAGTCTTAATTAAACCAAAAATATTAATCAACTTGATCTAAAACATTTAAGGATTGAAATTGAGGTTAAAATACACATACCATAAAAATTTTAAATCAAAAATGATGAATGGATTAAGAAGTATTGAATATCAAATATCTAATTTCATGA
The DNA here is from genome assembly GCA_021442155.1 of Cymbidium sinense. Classification (NCBI taxonomy): domain Eukaryota; kingdom Viridiplantae; phylum Streptophyta; class Magnoliopsida; order Asparagales; family Orchidaceae; genus Cymbidium; species Cymbidium sinense. Next base: position 89,888,535 of record CM038219.1, read on the forward strand.
AATAATTAATTGAAAATTTTAGAAAATTACAAAAATCATCAAAATAGTATAAATCACTTTAATTAACATCTAAGATTCTTAAGAAAATAATATAATCTTCTGAAACTTGACAAACCTAAAAGAAACAATTCGAATTATAATTTAATAAATTAAAATTAATATTAATTAAATGAATTAAAGCTAAATTCTTAACAATTTAAATGTTAAATCAAAATTAGAAATAAAATAATACTTAAACCATTGTTAATCAAACCTTAAATCAAGCAAATATCAAATAATCTTTAAATGAACTTAAACTAAACAAAAAAAACTAAATAAAAAAACTTATACCTAATTAAATTAATGAATTTCAGCTAAATATTAATCTAAATTAAACTCAACTAAACAAACCTAATTCACCAAATTATTATGAATATTATAATTCTAAATACTTGAAACTAAATTAAAAGCTTTGATAACCAAATAATCTAAATCGAATAAAACTCTAATTAATTTCATAAAAGGACTAATCAACTTATGATTAAACCCTAATTAAGCCAATCAAATAAATTAAATCCTTCAAATCAATTAAATAAAGATCTAATTAAATTAAATATTTGAATTAAATTAAAATGGTCAACATATAAATTAAATACACTCTAGGCAAATTAAACATAATTGATTAAATCAAATCAAATCTTAATTGATCTAGTTATGCAATCAAATTAAAATTCATTTAAGGAAACTTAATCTAAATAAACTAAATCAATTAAATGCTTAATAAAGTGAAACTTAAATTTCAATGAATCAATTTAGATGGAATAATTACTAATCAAGCTTCTAATAGCTAATCAAATCGATTATGAACATCCAATCATATTCAACTAAACCATTAATCAAAGAAAATAGTCAATTTGGTTAATCAAAATGATGAAGAATTATAACTAAACTTTAATTTGATCAATCATCTAAATCAAATTTTAAACAAACAAATACAATAAATAAGCCAACTTTAAACTATTCAATCAACTTAGCTAATTATATGAAACAAACCAATCTAACTAAATCTTAATTAAGCATTGAACCTCAACTATATGAAATCATTTAAATTCAATAAACAACAAAACTAAATTGAGCCATAATTAATCATTAAATCTTAAATCAAATAGATCACAAATCATAATCAAATCAAATCAAATGAAACTAAAGTAAAACTTAATCAATTCAATATTTAATGGGATTAGGTTTAATTCAATCTATTTGAATTAGATGAATTAATTAAACATTAAACATAAAAGTTTAATAATCAAATTAAACATGAAGTATCATTCAAAAACATAAACCCAATTCTAATAAATGAATCAAATTAAATTAAACTATAAATACAAACAATCATATTTAATTGAACTCAAAATAAGCATTTAATTCACTTAACCTAAGCAAATCCATAATCTAATAAAACTTAACAAATCAAATCAATTAAGTCAAATCAGAAGATTAAATTAAATCAAACAATCTTTAAGCCCAAAACTAATATATAAATTAAATCACCAAATTCAATAAACTAGATGATCAAAGTCCTAATTAGAATCCAAATAAGAAATTTTTTTAAACCTTAATAAAATAAGAAGTTAATTAAACTAAAATATTTTAACTAAATCAAATCAAACTTAAATGAAAAGATGAAATCATTAAATTTAAATAACATTGAAATAGTCTAATCAATATCATATAAATTAAAATATTAAATTGAAACTCAGGAGAAAAAAATAAAAAATATTAATTCAAAGGATAGAATTATCAAAATTTAATTAAATCAAACATCAAATGAATCCAAAATTAATTATTCAAAATGCCTGAAGTCAAAAAAATTCAAACTAAAGAAAACAAACACTAATCAAATCAAATGTTACTAAATTAAATCATTCTAATAATTTTAAATGGGCTAATTAAGATACATAGGTTCCCACTTTAAAATAAATTTTCATATCTGGGTGAAATTTTCATTATATTATGATTAGGATGTTGAATCAAATGGATTTTGTACTAAGCAAAATTTATCTTATTCTTCATTCTTTAAAACTTAAATTCAACTTAAACATAAAAATGAACATAAAATTGAAGTGAAATTTAAAAAATCAATTAAATCATTCAAATCAAAACCATCCAATGATAAAATTGAATAAATTATGAATTCAAATCAAGCATGACATGAAAGAAAGCCTAAAACTGACTTACCACACAGGCCTTCTTTTCACACACTAGAATATTAAGTCACCGACCCTATAATTAGGTTAGGTCGATGTGTTTATTGTGATGTGATGCTTTTTCTTATTTTTTGATGTATTATTTTAGACTAGATGGCTAGGATTGTTTGCTCACTAGTCTAGATGTTATGGCATTCTTTTTAGGCTAATATTATTCTTTACAAGGGGTTGTACTTAAATGGACCACTATAATAAATATAAAATAAATATTATTTACTTTTAGGTGCTATTTAAGTCCCTAAGCATAGCTCAATAGGATAAATGGGATTGGAAATCACTAATGATAAGCTTTATGTTTGAAATATAAACTGTTGGTATGTTGTGTATTTTTTATAATGTCTATTTTGCAAGGTTTAGGGTTTTATTTTGGAATTTTAAAATATAATTTGAGCCTAGAAATAGTTTAGGATCTATGGGGTTTAGGGTTAGAAGGAGCTAACTATACCCATCTAGTGGTTTCAGTGGAGCCTAAGGAGATCCCTGAAAAAGGAGATAATCCTAAAGTTGATAAAGACCCCATAGATCAAATTTTTAGCTCTAGGCTGGGTTGTATAAGAGCAGAGCTCGACTGCCCACTCTTCTTTTTTATGGGGTGTATAGAGGTACCTAGCCACACTGAGCTATTTATTTATTTAAATTTTGTTTAATTTATTTTGGAGTGCATAATAGAATTGCATGCTTTTCATAGGTTAATTTCTGTGATTACTATATTTTGTAATAAAGTTTGGATACATTAGGCTCTTAAGAAAATTTAATTTTCTACTCTAATTAATAATTTTATTTAAATTTTAATCAACTCATATCCTGACTTTAAAGCCTATGATCTTAATTAAGAAATAAATGATTTAGTAACCCCTTAACTGAATGGTTGTATGTTTCAACACCATGCTTATATATTATTTCACTCTTACAAATAGAGGGTCTCCATTCTTGCAGGATAAAAGATAGGCTTGACTTGAGAGTAGTCTCTTGTAGTGGATAACACCTCTTCTCTCTAGTTTGGCCCATAACCAAATCACATCATCCATTTAGGCATAAATCTCCCCAAGCCTAAATCCAAAAATGGCTAGTCAAAATGTATACAAAATTATAAATTTTATTACATTAGTCTAAGTCATGGAATGCATACCACACATGATCTAATTTCTTAGGAAGTGAGTTTAAGCTCTTAACTTTTTTTCCTAAACATAACTACACAACCATCTTACATTTACATAAGACTGACTTACATTATTTCAAATCACTTAGGAGGTGTTGGCAACCCTTTCCAGGTGGGAAGTAAGCCTAGAAGAGTTGAGATAGGTTTATCTTCTCAAGTGAGAAAAAGAATCTATAATTTCTTAATTTATGAAAATTAGACTAGGCCAGTCGAACCTCTGACTTATGTCAAAAGCACTTTTAGACTTAGGTTTTGAAGCATCTAATCATAATAAGTTTTCAAATTTTAGGCATTTCTACAATCTTGTGCTGTTTGAATCTAAGTTCTAAATTTCTAATAAAATGCCAACTCAAAATTCTAAATAATTTTAATTTCAAAAATATAAAGCCCAATAATAAGATAGTTGAAATGCTTATTGGGTTTCTTAGTATCTAAAAGCATTTCCTACTCAATCCCATTTGACTTTCAAAAAGATCTCTCACCCCCTTGAAGCGTTCCTACTTGAATTTCTAAAATAACCATCATTTTAATATATACTTTGAAATCCATAGAGATGAAAATCAATTTCTTTAATTAAGAGTATTCTTAGGAGAAATTCTTTTCTTCTAAGATATAATTAACTATAGGGGCTTGCCTTTATAGGGAACTACAAACCCTATAATAAAATAAACCTTATTCTACTTCTCTATATAGTCCAGGGGAAGAATCTTGGGTACATCGAAGACCTAGCAGTCATAGGAGTCCTTATTAAGTAATTGAATCCATTATGGTAATATGCTTATCTTTCGAGATAATATACTTATCCCTTAATAATGTATTTGGTTAGCTAAATAAGTACTCCAAAGATCGTGATGTTTTAAATAAAATTTGCACATTTGTCTTACCATAAGTTTTAAGTTTGAGTGGGTAAAGATGTATGTTGCACATCAAGAGAATCTTAGTCCAGCTAGTAAGGTGTCATACCCCAGATTGGTTGCTTGTCACCTTGAAATTAAATTTAACTAACTGAGTTATGATGTCCACTGCTATACTTTTAACATAATGTCCATCCCCATGTCTTATTTTCCTAAAGAACTATCTACATATAAGTTTCAAAAAGGTTTTAAATTAATTAGGACACTATATGGATCAATAAAATCTATGAAAAATTTATGAGTGCTTGTGCTTTAATCACCATTCTAGGTAAGGAAGATATATCAAACTTGATTAACTCTACTGATCATTTTAGCAATCTTTTTGAATGATCCAACTTGGTGAGTAATGATTTGAGCAGGTTATCGGTGATAACCTAAATTGAATGAGCTTGGAAGTACAATCAAAGTCATCATGTTAATATAATAATCATGAGTGCCAATTTTTTAATGATGGGATAATGTAACTCAACACACGATCACTTGCTCATGTAGTTGACTTGCCATTATTTTTTGCCCTATTCTCTAATTAAGATAGAGCTAATTGAGTTTACTCTAATTCCTAAGTATAGTAGTAAGGCCTCACCTTCCTTTGGGCTTTGTAATAATGGAGATGATGTGACTAAGCTTTTTAAGTCATGAAAGGCCTTCTTGTACTCCAAAGTCCACTAAAAATCTTTTGACACCTCTAAGTACTTTAAAGAATGGTAAGCAATATTTCCTTACCTTGAAAATTAATCAATTTAACCTTATGATTCATTGAGTAAGTAGCTAAAATCTTTTCATTATCTTCGATGATGACATGTCAAATATGGCTTTTACTTTATCAGGATTGACTTCTATACCTTCTAGAGTAATCAAAGAATTATAAGAACATTCTTAAATCCTATGCTAAATGTGCACTTTAGAGTGGTGGGTAGTTAACATGCATATTAAATTTCTTTAAAGTTGAAAATGTTTTGTTAGGGAAACTTGCTCTTAACTAGCAAATTGTCTACATAAACTACCATATTATTTTTTTTATGTTCTTTGAATAATCTATCTACCATCCTTTGAAAGTTGCCTTTATGTTTTTAACCTGAAGAACATTACCTTGTAATAATAGAGCCCTTCTCAAGTGATGAATGTTATCATTTCTGAGCTAAAAAGGGTACATATGTATTTAATGGTACCTTGAGAATGAATCAAAGAAACTTATCACAAAATAACTTGCTGCCAAGTCTACAAGTGTGACTATTATGGAAAAGGAGTAATCATTTTTTTGATATGCTGAGTTCAAGTTAGTGATGTCTACATACGTTCTTCACTTTCTATTAGACTTTTGTATAATCATCATGTTTGACACTATTGACCTTACTTTTAGTGAGGTTGACACTCATCACTCTTTAGACTTATGACTTGATGATGAGGCACCAAGGTTTTCTCATCTAGAGCTAAGACACTTCCAATGGTTTGGAGGATGCTAACCCAAAGCATAGAAGACTTAGAAGGTTCAACCCTAGGACCAGACCCTAACTCAGACTAAGTGGGACCTAATGACTCTGATTCCAAACCAGACCCCCCATACATCAAACCTAATTAACCACATGTCACCGAGAGTCCCAAATTTATCCAAACTAAGTTGACCCAATATTACACATTTGGGCCTAAAAGGGCTAAACTTAAATTTAATTCGAACCATTTAAAATCAAACTTACCTAAATTCCTTGGAATATTAATTAAGCTTTATTGAGGCCTCATTAAGATTCAATTTAGGCAATTGACTCACTTAGTCCCATTTGAGCCAATTGAACTTTATTGGGCCAAAATTAAATCTAATTTGATTCAAGCCAATTTGAATTAATATAAAATTTTAAAATCATTCTAGTCACATACTTAGACATTTCTCTTGATCAATTATAATCTAATTCAATCAAATAGCCAATTTGACTCAACCTAGCCCCAATTTGACAATAAGGGTCAAATTGAACCAAACTCCAATTCAACATAAATCAAATCAAACTAATCTCTACAATCACTTTCAAAATGATTATTTATCATATTCTCACATCCAATTGAAGCCAAGAAGGTCAATTTCACTAGTTGACCCACTTAATCCCACATGACCCAATTTAACCTAAACTTTGATTTAACTCAAATTGAATCAAACCAATTGTTACAATCAATCTCAAAATGATTATTGATTATCATCCAACACCCAATTGAGCTAATTCAATCCATTAACCTAACTTGACCCAATTTGACCTAAAGGGTCAAATAAAACTAATTTCTAATCAGATTCAAATTGGATTGAATTGACACTTGTAATTAGTTTCAAATTAATTATTACACAACTTTCAATAGCAAATTGAAGCCAATTGAATCAAATGGCCTACTTAGCCCAAATTAGTGTAAAGGATCAAATCAAACCATAACCCAATCCTAACAAAATTAAATGATGAAAGCTTATAATCAAATATTAATGAACAATAAAATATGACTCAACTCCAATTGCAACCAATTTGGCTTATTTGTCCAAGTTGGTCAACTTGACCCATCTGGCCTATATGAACCCATATGAGCCAAATTTAAATCAACTTCAAATTAAATCAAACTAGTTACATAAATATGCTTCAAATCATCACTTGAACAAAAAACTTTGGTACTGGATCCAATTTGATAAATTTGTTAACTTGACCTAATTGAACCCAAATTGACCTATATGAGTCCAAATGAGCCAAACCCAACTAAATCAAGTCCAAACCCAACCAAACTTTACATGAGATCTTTGCTTGTCCCTCGACCTGCTTAAGTGGATGCAACCCAAGGTGAACTCAGTTCAACCCAAACCGAAACCAAAGGCTCCAAATATGAAAAAAAAAACCAAAATAATAGTAATGTCAAACCTCTTCTTTTTGCAAATGCAGCCACCTTAGCATGCCTTGAGGTATTACCCAATTGATCGAAGAGGCTAGCTTATCTGGCCATTTACCAAGGTGTGGTCTCTCTCACTTTGGATAAACCTTGGTTCACTAAACATGGGTTGCCCACTTCACTACTAGCCACCAACCTCCTGCTAGTGGAAGAGGTCAGCTCATCAATCTAAAGCTCACTTTGTGCCCAATGCCTAGTTGATTGCCATGTCCTAAACCAATCCAAATGGGTGGTTCACATGGAAAGGGAGGTATACACCTCCCCAACCATCAAAATTTAACACACACACTCACATCACTCTTAGAGCTAGTCCTTAACATTCCCAAAGCTCTTTTTATAATGCATCATTGAAAAGATCAACCCTCTTCTTAGCCCAAGCATCTTTAACACCTAACCTCGCCAAACTTTTCCCTAGACCAAATTGAGTTTCCTCACACCTTCCTCATACAAAGCTAGCCATTCTAGACCAACTCCAGTGAGCTCATGGTGATGAATTGTCTCAAGAGAAAATGGAGAGGAGGCAATTGGCTATCTTTTCATCAAGCTTGCATTGAAGCTAGATAACATGTTAGACCACCAATCTTGAGCTCCAATCATAGATAACCTTAGGATCCTAGTCTTTTATGAAGAAAACTCGCACTTTAGATTGTTCAAGCTAGAGTGAAGGATAGGAAATCTCTCCTTGATCATTTTACATCCTTTTCCTACTCAAACTCGAGCTTAATTAGCTCAGATCAATTGGTGAATGGCTACAATCTTTGCCTCTATCCGGAGGAAGACAAATCACATGTTGTCCATTCTATGTGATTAGAATCGATGACTGCGATTAATCATATTTAAAATTTCAAATTTAATCCTATTAAAATCACATGATTAATTAGTCATTCCATATTTAATCAAATGAATCAAGATGAAACTACATGTGTCACCATCTGAGTCAGCCATCATATGGGATTAGTTTGACAGCAAGTGTAAAGCCCCTACATCAATGCTAACTGTGTAAAGTGATTAATTAAGCTTAAAATAAGATTAATTAGTCAAAACCTCAAAAAATTAGAACTAATTATAGAAAAATTTTAAAAAATATAAAAAACTATTTTCTAGAAAGCTTAGATAGAAGAGAATTTAAGAAAAGTAAAAGCAATAGTTTTTATCTATTTATTTAAGAGTGATTAGGGTTTGATTGAAAATGAAATTTTTTAAATTAGGCCTTAATTACTTCTCTAATTGATTCAATTATTTTGGGGGGCAATCCTATTGAAGTTCTTCACATCATATAATTATTTCAAGTCAATTTAATCATCCAATTAAGGTTATTAATTTTCCTAAGTTTAGCTCATTAAATACCTTAATTATTTAATTTCAAAAATCATAAAAAATAATTAAATGGATCTCTAATGTTCAATCATCAATGATTACCATCAAAGGCCACTTAGAAAAATTTTTAAACTTCTGATCATAATTATTTTGGGATATCATACTTTAGGGAATTTAATTAATTAAATAATTCAATTAATTAACCTAAAACAAAAAACAAATTCGTAATTAATTATATGTAACTCCAAATATTATGAATGAACCTTTTATGGGTTCATTTAGGTGATAATTAGTCAATGAAATTAAAATCTCCAATTATTTTGAGATATTTTGAGTGTAATTGTTTAATTATTAAAATATTAATAAGTATAATTAAATAGTTTTTATAATGTCAAATGACTTAGGATTTTTGTTATTTATTTTGACTATTTTTTACACATGTTTAGAATTTTTATAATTTTTGGGCTTGTGGATCGTCATTAATTAATTTTTAAGGTCTCTTAAGTATATTGCCTTGTGATGTCCATTTGATACTCTTTATTGGCTTATAAATGTGAAATTAATTAATGCCTCATTCATACATCTATTTAAAATTAAAGTCCTTAAGTTTATATTATGTATAAATGTGTGGCCATTAATTCAAATTAATAATAATAATAATAATAATAATAATTGTTATTAATAATAATAATATTATTATTATTATTATTATCATCATCATCTTATCACATAAGCTAAAATATATTTATAATTTCGAGTTCATAAAAGTGAAAAAGTCCCTATGTCTAATTCATGTGTAAGATATACACTTTTTGAAGGTTTGGACACCCGGACATGTAGAACTACTAATCCAAAGGATGTCTTAGATACCACGTTTCCTGATTTAATAATAGCCATGTACATGAAAAGTAGTTTGGAAAAATACATGTGAAAATATAAGTCAAATTTTTTTAACTTTACATCATAAAGATTTTAAAAATTTATTTCATCCCTATTCATGTTTATATTGATGCATAAAAAATGTATGTTATTTTAAAAAAATGAATTTATTAAAATAATAGAGGAAATTCATATAATTATGAAATACTTAATTATTTTAAAAAATGATTTATGAAAGTGATAAATAAATACACAATTATTCAAAAAATGTGAAATGCTAAATGATAAGATAAATATATAAATATTTAAAAAAAAAAAAAAAAGAAATAAATACATAATTATTTTAAAATATATAATGATAAAATAAAACATAATATTTAAAGAAAGAAATAAAAATGAATTATTAAAATGTTAAAGCAAACACATAATTATTTAAAATCTAATATTAACGTGATGAAATAAAGTATATGATTACTTTTAAAATGGAATAATAATGGAGAAAAAATAAATCTTCTAAAAATGAAGACTTAAAGTGATGAAGAATTGAAGGACATCATTAAGTGAGCCATCACTTACCCCTTATTAACCTTAAAGTGTCTTTTATCTGATTACGATTACATTTAAGTTTAATTCAAACTTAGGAATTAATGAAAGAACCTTAACACTTTATTAAGAAAGATTAAAAACCATAAAATATATCATTAGATCTAACCTTAAGGTATGGTGTTGAGGAGAAATAAGTTTTACTCTAAGTGAAACCTATGAATTTTCTTACTCTTTAAAAGCTCTAATTTCAATTCAAATAAAATTTAACTTGCAAAATAAAATTTTACTTCTTAAATGATGAATCACTTAGATTAAAACCACCTTTTTGGTTAATTACTTTAACATCTTGTTAATACCAAAGCCTAGCTTTGCCTCACCACACTAGCTTTTGCACATACTTTAAATTGATAGATCACCAATTTTAAACTTATGTTAGGTTGGTGTTTTGTTATGATATATTGTTTTTCTTATTTTATAGTATAATATTTTAGATAAGATGTTAAGATTTCTTATGTGTTAGCCTAGATGGTAGGGAGTTATTTACTATATTAAAGATGTTTTTTTTTTCTTTTTTGCATGGGACTACACTAAGTTAAAGGGTCCACTATAATAATAAAAATAATTTAAATGCTTTTGCTTGTAGTGCTGCTTGCCTCTTAAGCATAACCTATTAGGATAACTGGGCATAGCACAAGTTAGTCCTAAGTTAAATTGTATGATATATAACTATTTGGTGTGTATGTGTGTTATAGCTAACCTCTATTTCTATTTTTCAAGTTTAGTTAGAATTTTTTTTTTAGAATTTTTAAATATAATTTTTGTAATATAGGTTTAGAGACATGTGGTTTAGGATGAGTAGATGCTAAAAGGCATAGACTTGGGGGTCCCTGTGATACCTAAAGAATCCAAGCCTAGGAAGAACAAGTGAGATGAAGACCCCCCATGGGTTGCTTTAATTTTGTTTATGTAATTGTAATCTAGGCTGTATAAGGGTTGAGTTCGGCAACCCAACTTTTTCTTTATCTAGAGTGTATAATGAAACCCGATTGCATTGGCCTTTTATTATTTTAATTTGATTGATTGAATGATTGATGTGTTTACCTTATTTGTGCAATAGAAATTGCATGCTTTTTTCAAGGTTTCTTTAAGTGTGATGAAATAAAATACATGATTATTTTAAAATGAAATATTAAAGTTGATAGAATAAATATTCTTAAATTGAAGAATTAAAGTGATGAAGAATTGAAGGACATCAACTTAAAGTGTCTTTCATCCAATTATGATTCTATTTAAGTTTAATCCAAACTTAGAAATTAATGAAAGAACCTTAACACTTCATTAAAAAAGATTAAAACCCATAAAATATACCTTTAGATCAAACCTTAAGGTAGGGTGTTGAAGAGGAATAAATTTTACTCTTAAGTGAAACCTATGAAGTTTCTTACTCTTTAAAAACACTAATTGCAATTCAAATAAAATTGAACTTACTTCTTAAACCACTAATCCCTTGAATCAAAATCACTTTTTTAGTTAATTACTTGAACCTATTGTTTAATCCACTACTTCATAAGGTAAGTCAACTACATAAGAGAAAGAACTCGCTAATAAGAGGCGGATATCCAGTATCAGGTGGCTAGTCCTCTAATTGAAGTTTTGAAAATTAGTGAGACGAGCTGTCCGATGTGTGTTTTGAATGTATAGTCATCATCATATAGATGAGTTATCATGTCGGAAGTGGGTTGTTGGACATCAATATCTGCTGGGTTTGAACAGTCTTTTCAATCATTTGCCTCTCTTAGGAAAAACCTTCACTAATGAGGAGGATCGTTGTGCCTTGACCATCTAGACTATGGGATCATCATCTTTCTTACATGTCTTATCTACGAAGTCTTTATAAGTGGATGGTACACTTGTACGAATTCAGTGGTGATCATTCATTGCCATGAAATGTTTGTCAAATCCACTTGAATAGTTGGACATACATTAATAATAATAATAATAATAATAATAATAATAATAATAATAATAATAATAAGTTGGTTAACCTCTGAATTTTCGAGACTATTCTTCTTAGTTAGGCCATAAATACTAAATAATCATAGACGAAGGATCCCAGTAAGCTAATGGGCCTGGCCACTCTGTCACGGCCTTATTTGTCTGTTCTGAAATTCCCAAACAAGCATCATCTTTTTTTCAACGTATTACATCACAAATAGGTTATCCTGAAAGAATTTTTTTTATATATAGAAATTCTTATAATTGTTTTGCTATGATATATGCAATATCAAGATATGTAATTTTTGGATATAAATCACTGAAATTTAGGCTCAACCGAACAAAAGGGATTATAGAAATTTCTTAGTGCAATTTCAGTTAGGAAGTACGTAAGAAATTAGGTATTGGCATTGCCACGGAGTTTTAAATGAAACATTATGATTCATTTAAATTTAATTAGTTGAATTTTATTTTTTTACTTAAAAATTTTTAAATTCATTTTTAGAAGAGTGTAATGCATAAATAATTACTCAACTCTTATTTCATATTATTCTTAATTCAAATATAATGATTTTATAAGACATAACTTGAAAATTGGAGAAATATATATGTTTATTTTTCTAAGGAAATAAAACTTGGGCATAGTTTGCCAAAATTAATTATTATTGGACATAAAAAATCAAAATTTTCTTTTCTAATTTATTTTAATTAATTTTAATCAGAATATTATTGCAATATTTTTTTGGTTTAACTTATAATTGTTATATATTACAGGCATCATTTTCTCTCATTTGAAGCTCGGCTTATTCAACAAGCTACTACGTAACAGCATGCCATTGCTATATTCTAAATTATAATCATAATGAACTTGAAACATGGTGCTACTGAATATTAATATCTAGTTATAAATTTCTCTTAAGAATAACCGGAAACTAACTTTACTCAAATTTTGAAAATATTGTTTTTTTTTTGACGTGGAACTATTATTTGAATGACTATAAAGTTAAATAAACTTTTTTTTAATATTTTTAGACAAAAAATACTACAAATAAATTAATCATAGTTAAAAAAAATTCCAATTTTTTTTTTTTTTTGTCTGATTATGTGATCAAAGCTACAGGTTTCGTAAATGAAATGTTCAAATAAACAAACCGTCCATCTTAAGAAGAATTCCTTTATCTTACTCCACACTGATATCATTAATCTTTCACTTAGATATGATTGTTCTCACATCTTTAGGCTTTGAATGATATCTTAATTAGCCACACAGGTATCTATTTCCTTCATAGTTCGCCACATAATATCATAGTAAAAGGTTATCTTTCACCTTTTGATGTTTGAGAAAGCTATTGGTCCTATGTTGATACAGTGATTAGGAAGTTGACGGCCATACTTGACAAATTTTTTACTTGTTGGAAACGCTTACCTGATAGTTTTGTGGTGGAGGAAAACAAAAACAAGCTAGAGATTATGAGATAATATCGCTCAATTTTGGGCGTGCTTGTAGTTTTCAACTGATTTGGGGTCAATAGATATGCATCTCGCATGCTGCCTCTTATCTCTTCAAAACATTAAAAAACAAAACTACTGTTTTAATGAAAAGTTTGGTTGAGTGGGAAATACAAGAGGTCATATTCGGGCATGGTCAAATAGAGGAATCTTTGGATATTTTAGAATGGAACGTCATATAGAACCATGTTTCTTTAAGGAAGAGCGTTTTTCTGTGTAATGATGACTGGCAAGCAATGTAGAAAGTGTATTTATTATTTCACTCTGATGTATTTTGAACCATGGGTACACGTTATTAAAAACAAAGAAGGGTGGTTAAACTTAAATTTCATTGCGTAAATGAGAGACCATGAAATGCTTATGTGATTCAGCTTGAACAATATCTATGTTCAACTAAAACTTCTGGAAGAAGGCGATTAACTAAACAGAAAAATGACAGACGTCATACAGTAAAAGAATTATTTTCAGGTTTTTCTAAAACTCAAGCACACCTTGCAATCAGCAAAAAGAAGCTGAAGATATCCTGACAAATAAGAAAACTTCAAATTAAGATAAGTATAATCATCTCATCCAAAAAAGTTACGGTGCAGCCCTTCTCTCGCAAACCACACATCAACAAGATAAGATTCTTGCTTGTTATCCGAAACCCTAACTAAAATAGAATGTTGTAGAGATGTCAATCAACTAAGAAACTCGGATGAATGGTCCACGCAAACAATAGATCATCTTGAGGTAGGTAGAAATTGAGAAATCATTGTACTTCTTTTTATGAAGGATGACCTGGACAACAAAGATAAATAATTGGACGAATGATTAGAGATACTTCATGCCAACCAATGCTGATCTTGTATGCATACTAAAGGGATTTGCAAATCTAGATAGATATGCTTATATTCCTTATGTATGATTTGCAAATTTGGATGCATATGTATCAGCTTTTTATCTTAGAAGGGCATTATGAGAAAGATTTATCATAGATCTACATCTTCACAAATAAGTGTATTCTATGACATTTTGATCATATGTAAAGTGAGTTGTACTCAACATAATATTTACTATATTAATTTGTAATAATGCCCATCATTTTTTTACTATTGTCATAATAACATGACTTTTTAGGCTTTTTAGGATTAATCCAATATACTATCTTAAAGGTGGTTTATTAGTTATCCTAGAAATAATACTTTTATAAGCAAATTAAGAGATAGGTAGGAGTAGAACTCAATTTGCTCGGCTCTTTTTAATTAACAATCTTGGTAAATTCTTCAGAGTCTTATTACCAACTTGCTATTGGATTCCATGGTATTTTTCAAAAGTAAGATATAAATGCTATGTATAAAAATATTTTCAAATTAAAATTAATTTCATTGCTATGTATAAAAATTAATTACAAATAAAATTTTCTTAATTATCCATAGCAATTATAAGCAGTAATAAAGAAAAGCAAAGGTGCAAGAAAAGTAAATTTTAATATAGAGATTTTTACGTGGTTCGGCCAAACTAGAAAAATCGGGTCCATTACTAAGCATATGACTAAATTAAAATTAGATTACAACAAATCTCCTTTTCCTTCATGGGCAATGAAATGCTTTCCTGAAAATACAACCCAACACATACTTTCCAACAACGGGAAAGTACAACTCCAACAAAAATCAATACATGGCAAAAAGAAAGATACAAATATCTAACTGTCAATTTTAAAAAAAATTACACTCACAAACCAAACTATACCAATATTAAGGCAATTGAATATTAATGAAAGAGAGCTCACTTTAATTTTAAATTAAAATTAAAATAAGATCTTCAATCAAGTGTTTAATGTAAGTAACTTAATGTTGCTTTGAATGACCTTTAAAAATTTTTAAATGATTTTCTTATATGACTTTGAAATGCAAATTTAAATGGAATATGAATTAACTTAATATGCAATGTTAAATCACAAAACTTTAGCTTGAATTCTTTCTTGCACAAAATATTTTTTATTCAAATGATAAGTGAATTTGCAATTAGGATAATTAAATAATCACTTGAATAAAAATTGAATTGATACCACAAGAAAGCTATCACATTATCTTAATGTAAGTCAATTAAAAGAAAGTTAACCAGAAGCACAAATTAATTTACAAATAATGATGAAGTGGTTGATCAAGTGGATAACTAAGTGAGTTGTAATGTTAAGCACAATCAAACTTAACCAACCAATTAGAAACTTTAGGCCAATGTGATAAACAAAACATATTCAAATGATTAAGCACTATACAATCAATAGTCTTTGTAAGAGCTTTTGTCCAAACACATAAACAATGAACAGTGAAATGGTTAAGCACACAATAAATTAAAATCATTGTGTTAGCTTTTGGCCTAAGAAAAAATAATGGAATATTAAATGATTAAGCACACAATAATTCAATTTTCTTATGTTAGCTTTTAGAAAAACAAAAAACAATGGGATATGAAATGATTAAGCACATAATAATTCAATTTCCTTAAGTTAGCTTTTGGCCAATAAGAAACTAAAGAATCATGAAGTGAATAAGCATAGTATAATTAAATTAACCTTATATAAGTCAAAGCCAAGAAGAGATAAAGAAAATATAAGAAACTTATCGCTTTAAGAATTAAAAAAAAAGGTTGAACCTCGCCAAGGGAGAAACCAGATAAATCCTTCACTTTTCCTAATAAATATTCAAGCTAACTAATGTTCAAGGAAAAGAGAAGAGTGATGTGAAATGTTTGTACTTGAATCACCACAAATCTTTAAGAGTTCACTTTAGCAAGGATCAACCAAGGTGGAGAAGGTGAGCAAAAGAGCAAGAGCAAATAGTAGATCTAGAGAACCTTTTTCAAGTTGAAACAAGGCACTTAAATAGAAGAGGGAGGAGTCTAGGGTCAGACAAGGCATGAACAATGAGAGGATAATTGATTAGGCATCAATTTAAATTTCAAATTCAAGAGATATTGGATCGGCCAAGGAGATATTCAAGAGGCTCCTTTGTAAAATTGAATCTAGCTAATATCAAAGTATTTGAATGGGATTCATGGCTAGAGAAAGAGGGAAGATCCTATGAATATTTTGGCCAAGAGAGGTCCCTAGAAGATGAATGAATGAGGAGATTTTGAATAGAATAAATACTTAGAAAATCACTTAAGAAATTTGACCAAAGGAGTTTCCATAAATAGAAAATTCTTAAATTAATGCAATGAATCAATTAGAATCCAAGCTAATTATATTATATACTTTTAAATGTTTAAATAATATATAAATTTATTTAAATTTGAATTGAAGTGGGCGGCCCCAAAGAATTTCTGAAAATAGATTTAATTAAAAATGAATTATTTTGAAAAAGAGAGCTGATTTGAATATAAATTTAAAATAACTAGTAATAAATTAATTAAGTCTTAAATAATCATAAAAAATCATGCTTTAGACATTCAAAATATTCTATAAAATATTTAATTTAATTTGGCAAGAGTATGTCATGAATGAAAATTTTGAATTCAAAAATAATTCAAAATAATTTAAATTCAAAAATTCAAATTAATGAATTTTTAAATCATGAAAATTGAGGAATATTATTTCTAAATGTTTTAAATGAAATTCAGATATTTTATTTGACAAAATTCATTAAAACATTCGACCAAAATAATGTGAAGATGAATAGGATTATAGGAGAGAGAGAGTAAAAATAAAAGGATAATTTTAGGATAATTCAATTTTTATGCAATAAAAATATAAACAAAAAATTATGATTAGCATGAAAATGATTTAATAAAGTTTAAATATAAATTATCTTGCTTGAACACACATTTAATGAGACTTATCTCATGCATTTAGTTCATATTATCAAAAATGGATAATTTAAGGAATAATTACAATATTAAGATATAGAAAATATAAATAACTTTAGAATGATAAATTTAAAATTTAATAAATCATTTATTTTATCTTAGTGAGCTTTTCATTTACCTTAATATAGTCATTCATAGAAAATTTCTAACTAGTTCAAGCTCAAAAGCTTTAGCATTCTGAATTGACTGAAAAACCTGGAGCTGAAGAATTTTCCTGCATATTTGAATTTAAAATAATTAGTAACATTTGAACATGTGTTTGCTATCATCAAAATCAATCTCATATGAGGTGGGGCACATGAAGTCAATAGATAATGCACCTACTAGTTTATTTTCTACCACAAGTTTATTTTACTCACTTTGTTTTCTATTATATTTGTGGATATTTATGATCTTTAAATCTTGAAGGTATGCATTAAGAATAAAATCGTTATTTATAAATAATTCCTTTAGTACTTTAGGGTTTGAATAATGAGGTAGAATTATCTATCATATTTAGAAAAGAATAACCTAACATCATTAAAATTTTCACTTAAGATTGAAATTGGATGTCTTTCCTAGTTTAACACCTCCCCAATTCATACATGTAAATAAATACAAATTACTTTAAATATTTTGTTAAAGTAAAAAAGTTTATGTTGGATGAAGAGATCATAAGTTCCATAATATGTTCGATAGCTTTAACTATAACAATAGCTTAAACTATCTTAACAATAAACAAAACTATCTTTCTTTAGGATAATAATGATTAGAGCTATTATGGTTCTAATGTTTCTAATAACCATTTGTAGGAAATTACTAAGGCATGATATATTCTAACATTTATAAAAGATTTGGGAGTTGCTAGCCTACAATTGCTTTGATTTTTTATGGGTCACCTTCAATTCTTTAGTAGACAAAAAAAAAAAAAAGCTTTTGACTTACAAAAGAATCATTTTTTTGAAGTTCACATATAATTTTACTTCTATCAACTTTGCTAAAGCTAATCTTAAGTACTCTAAATATGATTTCCTATTATGGCTATAGATAAGAATTTTGTCAAAATATATAATAATAAAATGACCAATCAATAATCCCTAAATCGTATTTATCAACCTTATGAATATACAAGGTGCATTGGATAATCAAAAAGTAGTAACTAACCAGTCATATACTCTATCTAAGGATTCAAATGCTATTTTAGATTCATCCCTAAGTCTTCTTATGATTTGATTGATCCACTCTTTAAGTTTATCTTAGAAAATAAATATAATTTTATAATAAGATGTTGTCGCACAAGGTGCCAATTAAGTGAAGAAATAGACCAAATTCAAGAGCTTAGAGGAAGGGTTTCAAAGTATTGAAAAACTAGCATAAAGAATTGTGTATTTCTCACATTTATGTTGTCTTTTTTATATTGTATAGCAAATATAGTCCTTGTATGCCATGTTATTGTGCATCATTTCATTTAATCCATGTTTAATCATATAATTTAGTGTAATTTTAAGAATGATGAGTTCTAAATTGTAGTTATAATAAAATAATTTTGAATTAATTAGCCATAGTATAATTTTTAATAGATTAGTTGATGCCCCCATGAGTGAAGTGATTAGGGAGGGAGAAGTTATTCCCATTTTAATTGATGTCCCAACCTCCTCCCCTATCCCTCGAATTTTGAATTAATAGAATGTGTCTCTTGAAATTATGTTCATCTTTTATTTAAACTTTAATTTTCTATGGAATGAGGGATTTTGGATGTTTTTGTGAATAATTGAGTGAAGAAACACTCTTTGGTTGGAGCTTGGTGGCCAGTCAAGAAATGAAATTTGATGATCCACTTCCAACACTATTTTGGTGAGTGATGCACTTGATTTAATATTTTTTGGATCTAATTTTCTAACATTTATCTTAGTTTTGTGTTCTAGTATTTATGTTGTTTTTAAAAAAAATTAAAATTTCAAAAATTCTCCCACAAAATTCATCTCTTAGTCCATGTTTAAGAGTTGGCCACATTATAGGCTTTCCATGTTCAAATCTACTTATGGCTTTATTGACCTCACTTTTGGAGTGAGGATTCAATCTCCTCATCCTAGATCTAGGAGTATTCTAGACACAAGATTCTTCTTAGTCATAAGACACTCTTAATGACTAAGTGAACACTTAAACCAAAACTAATGACTTAGAAAGATTTGTCATAGGATTAGACTATGCCTAAGGACTAAGAAAACCTACCAACCCTATGGCCTAACCCATGACTTGTTCCTAACCTTAAGTCCAAAACCAACTTCAAATTGATGCAAAACCAGATCAAATCAAACCAATACCAATTGAATCCAATCTCATATCCAAACTTTAAGCCAAAATCAAACCCATCCTAATCCTAAGCCTATCCTATGGGATTAATCCAAACCCCCCCCCAATCAAAAAATTTGGCCTCTTGACCCAAGTTGACCCAATTTGACCTGTAGGGCCAAATTTGGACAAATCAAAATCTAATCTAAATTTACTGCAACCAATGACTTAAATTTATTTCAAGTTGATTATTGAATATAATCAAACCTTCTATTGAACCCAATTTGATCAATTGAACCAAATTAACCTATTTAGCCTAAATTGATCTAAAGGGTCAAATTGGTCTAAATCATTTCTATATCCAAATTAATTGAAATCAAAGCCTACAATCATCTCTAAATGATCAATTGAACCTAAACTAACACCTAACTAAAGCCAATTTGGTTAATTTAACCAAATTGACAAAATTGGTCAACTTAGCCTATTTGACTCATATGAACCCATATGAGTGAAATTCAAATCTAACCCATACCAGATCAAACTAATTGAACCAAAATATTCTAAATACTCATTTGAACTTGACCCAAGCCTTAGTTTGACCAAAATTAACCAATTGGTCAACTTGACTCAACCTAGCCTAATTTGATCTACATGGGTCAAATTGAGCTAAACCCACTCAAACCAAGCTAAAATCCATTCAAACTTGGCATGACCCATTCTTGGGTCACCATGGGTTAGCCCAAATCTAACACAACCAAAATTCAACTTGAATTGACCCATTACCCAATAGGTATACCCCTCCAAATAGGACAAAACCCACATTTGGGTGGTCAAAGTCACTCTACTCCCCTTGACAACCACCTTAAGCTCCAAATGGATATAAGGACCACTAGCACACCTGACCCAAAGATGTTTGGGTCAGCCATGAGCCATGTGGAGGTGGGCTTACCCAATTATCCTCATTGGAACACTTGGAAACTAAGGATAACCACCTCCTCCCCTTGGCAGCCACTCTCCCATCACTTGGCCACTCAAGCTGAGCCACCTCAGCACCTCGATGCCACCCACAACCGCCTGCACCGGCTGGATGCTTCAAAATTACAGAGAACATCCTAGCTGTCAGATTTGAGGGAGGAGGGGGTATACTCCCCTCAATTAGAATTCATTCCACACATAGAGTTTCCTCAGATCTAGAGAGAGTCAAGGTGACTTCCTCGAGCATTTTCCCGAGCTTCCTGTGCCTCCCGAGCCTCCCCATTTCCGAAACCCCAAATAGCCCAATTTTGTCCAACCTCTTCCAGCTCCAGCGGTTTTCAAATCTAATCTCGATCGATTCGAGCACTAGAGACCACTCCAAGCCTAACTCTAACAAGTTTTTAGCAATATTTAATTCACCAACCCACCAATGAGGAGGCAAAGTGCAAGCTTCTCAATAGGGCTTTGTCTTTTCAAGATAAAGCTACCTCGGTAAGTTCATCGCTAGTCCTGAGCTCCGGTGAGATAAATACCAACAAACTAACATTTTCTCAATTTATTTTGAGCCTTTGTAAAGGAAAGTGTGATTTCATGCAAATCCCACCATAGGATCCTTTTAGATCTCCTCCGTGAATATTTTCGGATCGATTTTAAGCCTCCACGAGCTTCGGTGAGCTCATATCGAGCGGGGGAGGGCGGACGGTGTCCGTTTTTCACCGGTCAGGGGATGAAGGATCATCCACCGTCTGTTCCATGTGATTGGAATGGACGACTGTGATTTGATCCACTAGTTTTACTTGATTTAACCCTATAGGGATTGCGGGATTAATCCCCACCATCCGATCTTAGATTAGATGATGAGATGGCGTCACCCATACGTTAGCGCACCGGATGATCTAAGTGGTCAATCCTTTAATGCCATGTGGAAAGTGCTGCCATGTTAGCCGTCTGCATGGTGCCAATGGGATTAGGGGTTAATTAAGGCTTAAAAATGGATTTTAATCATTGAAACTTCTTAAATTTATAACTAATTTTAGAAAAATCTAAAAAATATAATTAAATATTCTTTGGAAAGGTGAAGAAGAGAATTTAAATAAATAATTGATTTAATGTTTAACAGTGATTAAGACTTAATTAAAGGTTGAATGTTTTCCTAATTAACTTAATTAAGCCCTAATTACTTGGGCAATTAATCTCAAACTTGGCATGTTGATTTAATTGGATGGCCCTTGCCTCCTATGATTTTCTTGGGATTTATTGGCTAGATAATTAGGAAAATTTGAAATTCATACCTTAATTACTCTCTTAATTAATTTAATGATTAATTAACATTCTAAATAATAAAAATTATTTAATTTAACTTTATTAATCATAAATAAATAATGAGATGATGAGGGAGAGTGATTAGGACCTCTTCCTTAATTACTTTTCCAAATTTATTTCATTAAAGAAAGTTAATTAATGTGAAGTTTAATTAAGGGATTAATTAATTAATCAATGATGAAATTAAGTCAAATTAAAATGCTAATCACTTTAGATAAGTAACAATGAAATTAAGGGGTCCTCTTTATGTGTTCACTAGCATAAAGACCTTTAAGAAAATTATGATTAACCCATAAGTGTGAGAAAATCATAAAAGTACTTAATTAGATTCTTTAACTTAATTAATCTGTAATCATGAGCCAATTATATTAGGTTTTTTAGAAACATTACAATTTTATTTTCTCTCATGTTCATATCATTTATGGCTCATTTTTTAGAAACATTAAGTTTTTTAGGTTTTTTAGAAACATTACAATTTTTTAGAAACATTACAATCTGTAATCATGATTAATCAAATTAAAGAAGCATAGTAAAGGTTAATTTAAATGAATTTCTTAATGATTTAACTTAATTAAATCATAAAAGTCAACTAATTACCTTTCCTTAAATCAATTAAGATTACCAACATGGTAATGGGATTAAAACAACAAATGATTATCTTCTTTAAGTTCAATTCAAAAATCCAAAAATTAAATTAATAAGAAGCTTTAGTTTTCTTTAAATAATTTCATTTGATGTGGTTGTCCTTAGGAATTAGTGTGGTTTATGTTTAGCTATTCCTCTTCAATCATTTTAAATGTTGTACATCATGTGATCTCATGCATTCATGCTTTCAAATTCAAATGAATCAAATGGAATTTACTTATGTAAGCTTGCATGTATTGGCTTAATTTTATAATACATGTGGCTATTATCACTAATAAATCCAAATTTATTTTTTTCAAAAGCTATGAGGTGATAATAATATTTGGAGTGATAGTAGTTATGAATACATATAGATTTATATGTGTTTATAGCTTAAGCATGTGAATGTGAAGCCTTCTTTCCTATGATCATATATAGATTTACATAAGTTTGAATGATAATAAATATATAATCTAGACATCCCGGGAATACGAGGCTTTAAGTTACCCCAATGAGGTCATTTGATTATCTCACTTCCCTGGTTAACAAAGGCACATACTTATTTAATTTCATTCCTATGTATATTTGTATTAGAATTTGGATAGAGCTTCAAATTACATGTATAAATAATTCAACCAAATAAACACAATCTTTGGCATGATTTATATTCTTACAATTGTTAATACATTCATATGTATTAAGATAAAAGTATATAGTCTAGACATCCTAGAAATATGAGACTTTAAGTAGCCCCAAGAAGGTCATTTGATTATCTCACTTTCCTAGTTTAAATAATGGCATGTACTTTCTTACATCATTTATATGTGTTTATGCGTATTTAATTAAAGAATAAGAATATTCTCTTGTATTGAAAATGCATGCATCCATAACCATTTAAATATAACAAAATGCCCAACATGTAAAGTTATAACTTTCTTTCCTATGTTCATATATGGTTCTACATATGTTTTGAATGATAATAAGTATATAGTTTGGACATCCCATGAATACGAGGCTTTAAGTAGCCCCAAGGAGGTCATTTGATTATCTCACTTTCCTGGTTAACAAAGGCACGTACTTATTTAAATTCATCCCTATGTATATTTGTATTAGAATTTGAATACAACTTTAATTTTACATGCATAAATAATTCAATCAAGTAAAATACAATTTCCAAATAAATGCACCCATGATTGTTCAAGCATGCCAAAATTTGTTGTATGTATAGGTACACTAAGTATTAAATCATATGCATATTATGGATGATGAAAAGGAATTGATCAACATACTCTATGTGATGGTAATTTAACCACATTAATCTTAAGATGCCTTTCATGTTGAATATGATTCTTTAAGGTTAACTTAAACTTAGGATTGATAAAATATTTAATAAATCATTCACTAAAAGAAACCAAATCATAACAATATGCTTTAGAAAATAATTTAAGTAAGGATGAAAAATGGTAAGCCTCTTTCCTTTCTTTACAACACTTAGATGCTAAGCATAAATCAAATGAAATAAAATAAAATACAAATTAAAATTTACAAATCATCTAAACAACTTGAAATCAAAACACTATCATGACAAAAACATTCTAACTTTAGAAAATCATAACTCTAATGCCTAGCCAAGACAAACCTCACAAAGCTTAGCACACATTAGAACTAAGCCAACACTTCTAGTATTAGGTTAGAATGGTGAATGTGTGATGTTATATTTTTTTATGATGTAATATTTTAGACTAGATGTTTGGGTGTATGACTTGTAGACTAGATGTTGGTCGTTATTAGCTTAATATTATTTTCTATAGGGGATTGTGCTTAAGGGTTACTTAAAAATAAATATAAATGTTCTCTTTGCAGGTTGCCTATGTCCTAAGCATAATCCAAGTTAAGATAGGTGGGCTTGGTTACCCATGTGTGGGGCTATGTCCAAATTATGAAATATTACTGCTTGGGATTGTATGTGTGTTTAACTAACATCTATTTTCAAGTGTAGTTAGACTTACTTTTCCATAAAAAAAAAATGTAATTTTATAATAGAAATTAGGATTAGTTCTATGGGGATTAGGATGAGCAGTGGCTAGAAGGCTTAGTCTTGGGGTGCCATATGATGCCTTGGAACAAATCAAATCAAAAGAAGAAATAAGAAATGAAGAATAAATACACCCATAACATGTTTTTAATTTCAATTGTAATATTATTTTATGATTCTGGGATTTATAAGGGTAGAGCTTGACTACCCATCTTTTCTTATCTAGGGTCTACGGATACCCGACCGCATCGGTCTCTTATTCTTTTATGGTAGTTTATAAAAATGATTGATGTTGTGTTTAGCTTATGCTTCAGGATAGCATCTTTTCATAATTTCTTCATGATTGATGTTTGAATGTGTGGCCTGATGCGTTAGGCTCTTAGGATAAAATTAATTTTTCTACCCCAGCTGATAACTCATAATTAAATTTTAAAACAACTTTCAACCTCATTTTATAGCCTAGGTTGTAATCAAGATAACTAAAAGATTTAGCAACCTCTTAGCTATATGTTGTATATCTCACATCATGCATGGCATCTTCTATCACTCTTGCAAAATGAGGGCCTCCATTCTTGCACTTTAGGGACCGCTTGACCTATGAGAAACCACTTATGATGAAGCTTCACCCTCTTTCTATTTTAATTTGGTCAATCAAATTTCATCATGCATTTAGGCATAAGAAATCCCAAAGCCTTTGACCAAAAGTATGTGTCAAAATAATATAAAATTTGAAAAGATTTTGTATTTTAAAAACTAAGTCATTTGTTCATACCAAACATGATAGTCTCTTAGGGATTGAGTTTAGGACTCTAGTCTCTTTCAAAATTAAATAACATCTAAAACCATCTTGCAATTTTATAAGAGCGGACTACATGGTTTTGAATCATAGGATGTGTTAGCGAGTAGCCACTCCAGGTGGTTGTAAGTCCAAAAGAGTTGGCAGGTCTATCTTCTCTTATAGAGTAGACCTTATGTCCCATTTCCATTTAGATTTGGGATGTGCTTTAAATTGTGTTAAAGCTCCCTAGAATTAGGATCTAAGGTTGCTTATTTCTTAGAGCCATGAGTATAAATCTTCACCTCTTAGGCATTTCCATAATCTTGTGTTGATAGATTATAAACCCTAGCAATCTAATAAAATTTCAACTTAAAATAAATTCCCTCACTTTTAAATATATAAAGCCTCACCATAAGGCATATTGGAATGCTTACTAGGCTTCATAGTATCATGAGCATTTCTACTTATCTTTCTTTGGATTCCAAAAATAAGCCTTTCTAATTGAACACACTTAATTTTCTAAAATAACCAATCCTTTGATAGTCTTAACCTTGAAACCTTTGGAGACAATAATTGAATACTTTAATCGAGAGTATTCTTAATAAATTTTATTTCCTAGGATGTAATTAACTATGGAGGCTTCCATCCATAGGAAACTTAAGAACCCAACATAAAATAAACCCTACTTTATTTTTCTATATAAAGTAAGGGCGAAGACCCATCATGCCTTAGGAGTTCTTATTAGGTGGTTAGGTCCATTGTAGAGTAATGTTAATATCTTTCGAGATAGTATATCATACCTTAATGTCATACCTAATCAATTTAATAAGTACCCCTTAGATTTGCATAGTGTCCACCCGACACATCCGAAAATAATCACCATAGGCTTGCATTGGGTTGTCCAAACCTTCACCAAAAACTATGAAATTCTCTAGATCAATAGTTAGAATTATACCATATAATCTCCATGTGTTAATTTTGGTATATAATTCAAAAAATTTTAAAGTTCAATTCACCATAAGTCCAATTTAACCTTTTATGAGCCTATTTCTATATAACTAGTCTAAAAAATATTATAAAATTAACATTAAAACTATCCAAATTTTATAAAAATTCTAATATCACATTTAAGAAATTTACCCTATAATTTTTATTTTATTTAATATGATTTGAATCTTTAGTAATGGCAATCTAATTTGAAGAAGTATAGGTTCCAATTTAGAGACTATTTTTTATTAAATACCTTGTTGAACACATTCCCTTTTGAAATCCTAATTATATTTAAAATTAAACTCAACCTCATATAGCCTTACTCTCATAAAAATCTTAAGATGACCCAAATCAACCAATTAGAGAACTTAATTGATATATCCCCATCCTTATCACCATTTGGTATCAAAGCATTAATTAATAGGTAACATTTGTTCACCAAGGGCTATTAATAAAATATCTATAATTCTTATAATGATATGATTTTCTTATTTGCATTTGTCCAATATTGAATCTTAATATATCACGTACCCTACATGATATTTTAATTTAATTACAAAAGCTAAATGAGAAGATAATTATCCTTAAATGAATTTAAAAACATATAATTTATTAAAACTTTGGGAAACCAAAAAATTAAGTGAATGTCCTTCTAATCCCATTACAAATAAAATTAATTTTAAATCT
This sequence comes from Cymbidium sinense, assembly GCA_021442155.1. NCBI lineage: Eukaryota > Viridiplantae > Streptophyta > Magnoliopsida > Asparagales > Orchidaceae > Cymbidium > Cymbidium sinense. The sequence goes on from CM038219.1 coordinate 89,915,542, forward strand.
CAAGACACAACCTTTGAATTACTTGTTAAAGATAATGCAGTTACCAATATAACTATCCATGTAGCCTTCAAAATATTTATGATTGCATTGCATTACTTCTAATTAGAACATTTACTACTTTGAAAATTGAAAATAATATTGAATATTAACAAATATTTGTAAGCTAATTTATTTGAAAAGGTTAAGAGCTTCTTTTACAAATGATACCACAAGAAGAACTACCTACCCCAAGAAACACTCCAGCAATTATTGTATTCCATAATAAATCTTCAAGAGAAGAGCTTCTTGATGTCTAAGAGAATTGATGTGGCACAAGGTGCCAATAAAGTAAATAAATGGACGAAATTCAACATCTTGGAAGAAGAGTTTCAAAGATTTGAAGTATTAGCATGAATCTTTGACTCTTTTTCTCATTATATTGTTATTTTATTTGTATGGTAAATGTATTCCTTGTATTTCATGTAATCCATGTTAAATTATGAAGTTTAGTTTAATTTTTAGCATGGGGAGTACTAAATTGTAGTTATGACTAATTAATTATAAATTATTTATGCATAATGCAATATTTTAATGGAGTGGGTGAGCCCTCCATGCGGGGAGTAGTTAGGGAGGGAGAAGTTACTCCCAATTGAAGTGGTTGGCCCAACCTCTCCCCTTTCCCTCCAATTTTAAATTCAAGGATTAGGTTTCTCTCTATTTAAACTCAAATTTTCTATGGAATGTTAGAATTTGGATGTTTTTGTGAAGAACTGAGTGAAAAAACACTTTTAATTGGAGATTTGGAAATCCACTTCAATACTAATTTGGTGATTAGTTCACCAAATTTAATTTATTTAATTTATATTTTATATAATTCTTTGTATCTTGTGTTTCCATGTTTATGTTCTTCTTAAAAAATTCAAAGTAAAAAAATCTTGCATGAAATACATCGCTTAGCCTACTTCTAAGGGTCAGCCACATTCTTGGTTTTGTAGGACCTAGTCCACTTATCACTTATATTTGGTTGACCAAACCCACACAAAAATTACCAAATTCTTTAGAAATGTAGCTAACATCCTCCCTTACAATCTACATGTATTGATTTTATTATATTAATTAAAATTTTTGAAGTTTAATTTACCTTAAAGTAAATAAAATTAAAACATGGAGAAGGGAGGATGTTAACTATTGATCTAGAGAAAATTAAAAAAAAATTTATTTTGACTAGCTTAATGCAAAGTAGAAGTAGACTAGGTTTTAGAAAATTTAGAATGTCTCAATCCACACAAGTGGGCTAAGAGCTAGATGTTGTGGGAGAATTTATTTACCTTTAAAGTTTTTTAAGAAGAAGACAAGAATAAAAGAATTGTTAAAAAAATTAAAGGCAATAAAAGTTAAATAAGTGCACTATTCACCAAAATTTTGTTTGAAGTGGATCAACAAATCGCCCTTTCTTAGCCAACCACCAAGTTTCAAGCAAAAAGTGTTACTTCATTCAAATCTTCACAAAAATGTCCAAAATCTTTTATTCCATTAAAAGTTAGAGTTTAAATATAGGAGGCACATATTTCCAAGAGACGCATCACTTCTATTCAATATTGGATGGAAAAAGGGAGGAGATTAGTCCAACTACTTTAAATGGGAGTAACTCTCACTCCATTACTTCACCCCATGGAGAGCTAACCACTCCATTATAAAATTTATATTATAGATAAATAATTTATTATTACTAAATATTAATTATAATTTAGTATTCCACATACTTAAATTTCACTGAACTACTCAATTTAATATGGATTTCATGAATCAATGCACAATTACATGACATACAAGGACTACATTCACTGTACAACATAAAAATGACAACATAAATGAGAAAAAGACACAAATCTTGCTAATTCTTCAAATCCTTGAAATTCTTTGCTCCAAGCTCTTGAATTTGGTGCATTTCCTTGATTGGCATCATGTGTAAATTCATAAAATCTAACATATTATATAATTTTATAATTCAAATTATACTTTTCTATAATTTTCTTTACTACTTCATTGTCTATACACATTTTCTAAATACCTCCTTACTTGGGTTCTAGAAATGCTAGAACTACAAAAGGAATAAATGCCTTTTTAGGGCTTCATCAACTTATCATTTTAGTTTAGCATGCTTATTGAGTACACTAGAAATTTGTGAATAAAAAAATAGATCTATGATAACTATATTTTTTATAAATTATGGTAATTCATCTAGTAGGCCATTAGAAGTTTAATATGTATACTTAATAGATTAGGTTTGAGACTATAGTAGTTATGTGGTGCCTAAAAGTAACCTCTCTTAATGTTGATAAAAGTATGACTAGAAAACTCACTTAAAAGTTTTAAACTCAAGATGTTTAATTTTAAGATTAAGCAATGTAGGCTTAAGGGTGAAATAAATGATGATTTCCTTAGTAATAAAGGTGGAGCTCATCATCAATTGAAGTTTTGGATTATTTTCTCACTTGAATTTTGCTGAATTTCATAATAAGATTTTAAAGAATGTAATTGATCATTTATATTCTGAATATATAGAAAATGGTTTATGATATTATCTTTAATACATATGTGCTTTCTAAATCATAATGAATAACATTTAAATCATAAAGTTTGGGTTTTCTTAGTAGAATATGTGCCATTTCAATAAGAAGAAGAGCACATTATGTATGATTATTATAACTACTCATCTTAATGAGTATTAACCACTTAGATGTAATGGTTAATGAAGTGTAATTTACCCAACATACAATAAATTATTCAGGATGGGGTTCTAGTTTTAAATTTATCATTCAATTATATGTTCAGATATCACATTTATTATATTACTTTAAGGGTCATAACTTGGACTTGATTAGCTAAGTTCATGTTCTTATCATACAACCTATTAAATTTATTTTCATTTTAAAATTCCATTTTGTTGAATCCAAATTTGTTTGTGGATGGATGAAGAACCTTCTTAGATACTTGAGAAATAAGGTTAGATAAAAGGACTACATGTAGGTGGACAGAGAAACAGAAAAGTGTGGAGGAAAAATAATAATCTTTAGTGCTAAAAAATTTAAGTACAAAGTATAGGGGTCTAGAGTGAGAGCCAAAAGGTCCCCTCGTAAGAGAGAGGCCCCAATTTTATAATACTAAGGGGATGACTATACATGAAAAATAGATACATGGTAAGTCTAATACAAGTGAGTTTTTGCCTAAGCTAGTGGCAGTGTGCATGAGAGTGACTATAGATTTCCTAGTTGATGGAGGTGAGTAGCCCATAATCGGACAAGTAAGTGAGGATGAGACATAGAGTAGTCACACATTCCTTTGAGTAGTCACCTACTATCGATTGGTCAAGTTATGCTTTGTCCTTTAAGTTATCTTCTTAAAGCATGGCTCAAGGGATAAAGCTGACCTTCCCTCATCGAACACACTATTGATCTCATTTTTGGATGAGGTTAATAACACACCCAAAGATAATAATTAGGACTCCTAATCATAAATTAGAAGTCTTCTAATTAATCACCTAGGACACTATACTAAGTGGCCTAGTGCATCCTCCTTGGATTGATATAACTTAATGGGTTTAGTTAGATTCAACCCAAATCTTCAACCTAAACATACAACACCAAAAATTTCAAATTAATTAAGCTTAGATTAAGGTTTAATTAAAGAACTAAACCTAATTACCTTAATGAAGTTAAGAATCATATAAACCTAAAGGAATTCAAATTAAATCCAAACAAACTCAAATAAAATGAAATTAAAAGCATGAAACCATGACATGAAATTGAATAAATCCAAATCCAAACCAAAGGTCAAAAATTGCTCAACCCTTTTGACATGGGTTTCACTTTATGTGGGACCCACTAAGTCAAAGGTCACCCACTAAAATTTGACCAAATAAAATCACCCTAAATGGTCCAAATGATGATGTATTTATGTTTAAATATAAATCTAAAAGAAAATGGACATAGTAATACTTTAATTTGGCTAAATAAGTCACTTGACCTAAATAAGCCTAAGTGAACTATATTGGGTTAAAATTCAAATTAAACCAAAATTAATTCAAATTAATTGCATGAATTCACTTAGGGATGATTAGTAAACATAGATCAACTAATCATTAGGTCCAATTGGCTAAAATGGCCATTTGATCTTAATGGATTCAAACTTAACCCAAATTTAACCTAGAAGACCAACATGGACCAAATTAAATTTCAAGCTTTAAATAAATGAAATGATTTGATCCAATGCATTCCAAAGTCCTTGTATTACCTTATTTAAAAGCTAAATACACTCTAATTGAGTCAAATAAATCATTTAACTCAATTAGGTTCAACCAAAATCCTAAATCTATATGAATCAAAATGGGTTAAGACACAAAGTAAGCAGTCCATGAACTTTTAAATCCTTAAAACCTTGGTTAAAAAGTTCATTAATGATTGAATGAACATAACCCAATCATTGAATTAACGCTAATCTCTCTAACAAAGTAATTCAAATTAGGCCAATTGAATAGATCTTAAATGACATAATCCTAAAGGGATTTGAACTCAATCTCCAACTAATCCACTTGGAAGGCACATAAATCTCTTTCAAATAGATTAATGATTGATTCCTAGCCAAACTATAGCCATGTAATCAGATCTAAATGGAGTAAAAGCCTAGGAATATGCAATGGAAAATCAATGGTACATGGAGGCAAAACCAACCATGCCCAATCTTATTGCTTATTCCCCACTCCACCTCTCTAGCTTAAGATAGATGTTAGAGTAGTAGTGAGCCATGGAGCTAGGTTCCAAATCCTTGATCACCCACAACTGCACAAGAGAAAAAAAATGAAGCATATATCTCTATGCTCCAATGGCAAAATCACCCATACCTGTGCCCAAGAAAAATTGACTTTGCCATCACCCACTTCAAATGAAGCCAAACCTGAACTTCCTTGATCCACTTGTGGTTGGGAAGTCAGAGAACGTCTGAGGCCAACAAAATCTTAATGAGGTTGGTCTAAAAGCTAATAAGAAGATAGCCTAATTCCTTCCGTATATGAGTTCCTACATCATTCTGAAGCTAGTGAAGTTGATTGCACCATCGGAGATCGCAGGAACAAGGTCGCTCCAAGCTTTTAGTTTTCACACTTTTTGAAGGGAGTTTCTCAAGTGAGATCAAACCATTGAGATCATTTTGATTTCGTCCATTGATGGATTTGGCATGTAAATCATGTGATTTTTATTATTGGATGGCCAAAAATCATATAGAATTGATGGATGGCCCTTGGCTTTCATCTCCGTCAAAAGATAAATAATATCCACCAAATTGAATCGGTAAGAAGAAACGTGGGTCAAATCATGACTATCGATCAAAGATCGGATAGTCAAGATTAAATCATGTGTGTGCCGCCAATTTAATGCGGGATCCACATGGTTCCCTCATGGACTAATACCACACCGCCCAATGTAAACTGAAGCCACCTCGAATCCATGGGGATTTGGGTGGTTAAAATGTAAATCTCAAATTTTCTTAATTAAGAAAAAACAAAAATTCTTGAAAATTCAAAAAATCATAGGAAATAGGATTTAACTCCAAAAATTGCAAATAAGTGCTCTATGGATTCCTCTTGATAAGGGGAATCCATTAAACCTAAAAGCCCCAAATTTTATGGGGTAATTTAATGTTAATTTAGATTTAAATAAAATATTTTAAATTTAAATTAATCCTAAATTATCAATCCAATTGAAATGAAAGTTTTGCAAACTAAAATTGAGGTCAAAATACACCTTATGATAAGTTTTAAAGAATTATTGCAATTTAATTCAAAAGATATCAAATTTCAAACACCAAACATCAATTAAATGAAATAAATTAATATTAAATGAAATAAATCATTGAAATTGATCAAATCACTTTAAATTAACCTAACAAATCCTAATGAACTTAGAAACATCAATGAAACCCACTAAAACTTAATAAATCACAAAATGACTTAATTTGGTATTTAATTGAATTAATTAATTTAAATAATTACCTACAACTTAAGAAAATCATAATAAATCAATCAAGTTTTCAAAAACTATGAATGAACACTCTATGGATGCATTTTTTAGAGAGGAATCATAAAAAAATAAACCCCTTAAATAATCATCATTAAATTAAGGTTAATTTAGGTTTTAATAAAATAATTAAAATCTTAATTACACCCCAATTATGCATCTGATTAAAAAAAAAAATTGAAAACATGAAATTGGTAAGGAACCCCATTGACCATAAAAATGTCAAACCTAATTTCCTTTGGATTGAAAATTATTGAATTTCCAAACCTCTATGTCAATATAAATCAAAAATAAATAAATAAAAATTCATAAATCACAAAATTCAAAAAGTAACTTAACAAAATCTTCATCAATACCATAACACTTAAATATAATTTTCCAATATTCTAAATCAAAGAATTAGATCACTCATACAATAAGGAGTTAAAGAAACTAATAATTAATATTGAGTTTAATCAAATTTTAAAGTTAATGAACTCATAATCAACCCATTAATATAATCTTAATCTTCAATCAGTGTAACTTAAGAATGGATTAAAGCACTAACCTAAGTGTCTTAGGTTAACATAAATCAAACCAAATGAATATGATTCAATAAACATAAACATAATTCATATTGAATGCTAAACCAATTCAAATCAAATGAAATAATTCAAATCAAATGGAAATATATGAAACCACGAAGAAATACATAATCAAATCAAAGAATTGAAATGAAAGTCAAATTCCAAAAGAATTAAAATTACAAAACTTTAATCTAAATTGAACTCAAACCCAAATCATCTAAATAAATTTAAAAAGGTTAATTAAGATACTTAAGGATCTTAGTTAGGCCTTTAGGATGATTCTTTATCTTAGGATGAATGTTTCATTCTATTTGGGTTTATGATGTTGAATACAATATGTTTCACCCTAAAGTGGAATCTATTCTACTCTCCATTCTTGAAAACCTAAACTTCAGTTTAACATAAAAGTAAAAGTGAACTTAAAAAATGAAAATAAAAATCTCAAATCATTAAATCACTAAAATTGAAACCATCCAAAGGTAAATAAAATAAACTAAAAAAAACTTCAATTGAAACTTAAATTAAAAAAGGCCTAGAAAAGTTTTACCATAAAAGATTATTTATTTCATACACTAGATCATTAGGTCACGAACCTTAGACTTAGGTTAAGTCATTTCATGATTTTTTGTGATATTCTATGTTGTGATGTGATGTGTTTTCATGTCTTTGTGGTTACTATTTTAGACTACATGTCTAAGATTATTTTGTCATTTGATTGGATGGAAGGATGTTCTTTTCAGAACTAAGATTATCTTCTGTAGGTGACTGTGCTAAAAAGGACTGTTGTCATGAATAAATTAAAATTCTTATTTTCTTTTAGGTGTGCTAATGTTAAGCCCATATGTTTATGAAATATAGCTATTGTGTGTTGTTTGTATTTTCCTAACATTTCTTTTTTAGGGCTTATAATTTATTTTTAAATTTAAAATGTAAATTTGAGCTTAAAATTAGGTTAGGATCTATTGGGTCTAGGATTAGCAGGGGCTGACACTACCATTAGATGGTTGTAGAGGTCCCTTATAAAGCCCTATGGAGGTCCCTGAAGAAGGAGATGATCCTAGAAAGAAGACTCATAAATCTAAATTATAGTTCTAGGTCAAGCTGCATGAAGGAAGAGCTCAACTGTCTGTTTGCTCTTTCTTTTGAGGTGTACAGCAGTACCCAGCCGCATTGGCCTTTCTTTAAATTAAATTGCTTGATTTATTTTAGGTGCATAATAAAATTAGCTTGATTTTCTAAGTTTATTTATGTGTTGTGCTTTCTATGATGAATATTTGGACATAAGCTCATATGAAAAACTAAATTTTCTACCCAACTTAAACCTAATCAAATGAAACAAAAATAAAGAAAACTTAAAAATTCATATAAACTAACTCCTTAGGGAAAAGCTTAAAATCAATTAGAAATAAGTAGCTCTTAAAAATCATGCAGTTATATTGCACTAACTCTTGAATTAGACACTTCCATTGACCATAAAGGGAATCTGACCTATGAGGATGACCACTTTCTTGAAGAAGTCTGCCTTCTTTTATTGATTTGGCCTATAACCAATTCTAATTGCATGGACTTTAGGCATAAAATTGCATAACCCAATACCTTAAATGAATCATGAGTCAAAACATTTAAAATCTAAAAAAAGTGCATTAGTTAGATGCATTTAATATACATGATTGTAGAGATTAGGGAGTGAGACTAAAATTCTTAGATTCTTTTCCTAAAAGTATAATTGCCAAGCCATCTTTCATACATAAGACTTAGCATCATAGATTTAAAATGAGCTTAGGTGGTGTTACTTGGCAACCCTCCAGCATGTTGTAAGTCCAAAGAGTCAGAGGTAGGTTTGTTCCATCATGTGAGAAGAATGATTGATAATTCCTAAAATAAAATTAGGTCAAGCATTTGACTTGTGTTAGAAGAAAATTGTAGACTTAGGTTTCAAGCATACTCCTTGGAGTAAGTCTTCAACCCTAGGCATTTATGCAGTCTTGTGTTGCTAGAATCTAAGTCTTAGATCTCTAAGAAAATGTCAACTCAAAATATAAATTAAATTCTAAAATTTAAAGCCCAATGATAGGATAGTTAAAATGTCTACTGGCATCCCAATATCAACAGGCATATCTTACTTCATCCTATTTGGCTTCGAAAAAGAATTCTTTATATTTTGGATCATTCCCAATTGAAACTCCAAATGTCATTCCTTTAAAAACTAACTTAGAAATCCATAAAAATAATAACTTAAATCGAGAGTATTCTTTGGAAAGGACCCTTCTTCCTAAATGTAATTAACTATAAGGGCTTGTACTTATAAGGAACGATGAACCCAATTTAAAATAAACCCTACTTTACTTCTCATGTAGTTCAGGGAAAAGCTCTCTAGTATATTAAAGACCCATTAGCCTTTAAATAATTAAATCCATTATAGGATAAAATATTTATCTTTTGAGATAATATGTTTACTCTGTAATGATGCATTTGATCATCCAAATAAGAACTTATTAAATCTTATGTGGTGTCATAAATTTTTTACACACCCTCTTGTGCATATACTTATTTTTGGTTGTCAAGAACTCTTAGTGTGAGTATACTTGTCCTGATAACTAGATTGGGCTACCACTACATTGGATATACATTTAGGTCCCTAATTATTCTACTCCTTATAGACATACCTTACAAAAGGATAGAAGAATAAATATAATTATTAGGTATAAACATTTAATGATCTAAAAATATATATGCAATTATTGAGATGTTTTTTTTATTTTATTTTTTGACATACTGAAGGCTATAAATGTATTTTTTTATTCTAAGATATACCTAGCATTTTTTCAACTATTCGATTGGATTAACACTCCAGCTTCCAAGTGTTGAGTTTGCAAAACTTGTTGAAATGTAATCACTATATATGTTAAAAGGCCTCAGAGTAACATTGATCCTGTGACTCTGTGGGCAGGTCTTCACAAAATGGTGAAGAAAGCAAAGAAGTTGGAAGAGATCATTGCCATTCTCATGGTTGTGGTGAGCATTTTAGCTACTCCAACTATAGCAATGACATCACCAGTCACTTCTTTGAACTTGCAAGGAGAAGCTAGTACTCACCCTTCTAAGGAATGGGTCACTATAGTGAGTGTGTGACCTACGAGTGACCCTAGAGAGGAGGAAGGAGGCGATGAGCTATTTTTGATTTAACATAGGAAAGTGCTAATGAGCCAAATTATTAGACTAGCTACCATAAGGGCGACCATATAAGAATGCTTCATTGAGGTGTGTTTTGCTCCTCATCACATACTGCAAGCTTTTTATGTTTGTGTCTAATACTTTTTTTATCGTAGTTATGATTTTCTAGCATTCAAGACTCAATAGAAGTTGATGGCACTCTTCAGCATTTGAAGTCATTTCTTCCAATAGTCTGGGTAGCTTCACTTTACCTTTCCATGGGTGATCTGCATGATGTTTTATCTAGTAGAGAGGATTCCACTTACTTGATAAGTGGCTTCCTTTCTTATGAGTTGGGACTATAGAAAATCCCTTAATTAAAATTCTTTTATAAGTTTTAAATGAACCCCTTTCTAGCCAATTAGTGGAGACTTTAGCTTTGCCATGGACCAAATCAATGGCGCCATGTGAGGACTTGATGAAGAGCTCACATTTAGTAGGAGTGACTATCAAAACTCTCGTTGTTATGGCCAGTTTCACCTCTACTGACATCAAGGAAATGATAGTCAGTTTCCCTTCTCTTTCTTGTAAAGATAATATCGAGTCTTTGAAGGATGAGTTTACTCGGTGGCCAAGGAATAACATGGAAGAAGAATAATGAGTATTCATAAATTCCTTCAAGGTCGTCACTCTATAAGGGGAGGTCACATTCTTGAGAGAAGCCCTAGACTCATCCAAGTAGGATATAGGCAAGCTATGATCATAGTTAAAGTTAGATTCATTATGGCGATATTCCTTATGTGTGGAGTACCAATGCAACGTCACGATCATGAGGGTTGAGATAGCATTACCATAGAACTCAGTCAAATTGTAGAGTACTTCACTTCCCTTTTTTGGCATAAAGTTTTTATTCAATTATATGTGCGAGAAAGGTAGAATCACCAAGGACTGGCTCTCAGACCATGTAATAAAATTGTTGAAAAAATTAAATAATAGAGTTATAGCAAATGTTTTGTATATTTTACTTGTGAATAAAGATAATAAATATTTTGTATTTCCTCAGCTCATGAATACAATTTGATGTTTCACTATTGCACATTAATTGATTCCCTACATCCCTTATTTCTTAAGATATTTATAAAATTTAGGTAATTATTTCTTTACTTAATGCTTGATGTGACGCCCGTGTTATCATGCCTCCTTCATTTATAAATTCCTCTAAACTAGATTAGTTAAGACTTTATTGCTCTCTTTATGATGTGTGATTTAAACCTCTACAAGTAGATTTTGATCACCATTTTATCTCCGATGATTTTGTCTTGTTGAAGAAAGCTACTTCAACTTTTCATCATGCCCAAATCAAGGAGGTTCCCAAGTTATACTCTTCTATCATGGCCTCAATGTTTTAAAGATATTACGGTGGTGACCCAAACATCATCATAAGAGTGGCTGAGAGAAGTGAGCGCCTCAACTAGATCAGGATGCAATAGTTATGCATTCCACTTACCATTTCCAAATGGGTTCCGACTTCCTCTTCCTCATGAGTGAATCGACAACCTCAATTTCTTTGTAGTGGTGTTCGCCAAAGTCCTTCCCAACTCATTGGTGAGCATCACTTATTTAATCTTGTGCCTGTGAGAAGGGGCATTCCATGGAGCCTGGACCTCTTTCTCAAGATATTTCTGATGAAAGACCACTAGGACGAGCCATGAAATTTTTAGCAATTTTGTTGAAAATTCATGATTTGTAGAATAAGGTGCAAAAGTGGTGCCCGGAGCTTCTGTTTGTGAAGCACACATCTCAGTGGCTGGTGTTAACTGTCCCTCTTCCCTACTAGCTGAATAGGGCCACCAAGCTTAATAAGCCAAGCGTGTAAGAGGAGGAGGGTATGGAAAGGCTATAGGGTTACAACCTGAACATCTTCTTCTACCTTGGCTTTGGCAAGGTTTTTTCCATTCTCAAAATCTACTTCTCCTATCTACTTGCTATTTATTTTTATATCTTTAGAAAATCATTCTTTTGAACTTTTCTTTTTTAATTACAAGAGAGGCAACCCCAATTTCCCTCAAGCTTGGCTTTGAAATGCTATAATTCCTTCAAGAAGGTGAGCATGAGTGGTGACGAGGACCGGTTTCTCTCAAGGTGGAGGAGGAAGAGAAGGAAGAGGAGGAAGGGGAGCCAAGTCGCTCCCAGAGCCACTAATGAAGCATGGCTGAGCACAACTCTTAACAAGTCCAAAAAAAGAGCCACACATTCAAGTCCTTATAATTATAAGCAAAGCAAAGAGTCTATAGAAGATGAGCTGGAAGACGAGGGCTTGGAGAATAACTATACTCCAAACTTGTGCGAGCCCACTTATAAAGTATATGAACTCTACTGTTCCATCTTATCGTAGAATCTTGATGATCTTTGGAGAACCTTTCCAATGCTTGCCTACCACATACTATTATGACTAATTAGCCAGTAGCATGATAGTCAACATGGGAGGTCTGACATAAATTTTTTGAGAAGAGGAAGGAGACCGTTGTGAGTAAGTTCTAGCTAGTGAGTATAAAAAAAAAAGGCTAAAATCTCTTAAAGCCAAGCATAGGGAACTTTAGATCAAGGCTATTCACCAATAAAAGAAGAAAGAGAGGATAACTCTTGAGCTAACTTGCCTTCTGAGGTGAAGAGAAAATTGAAGGAGAAATTGAAGATTTTGGAAGAAGTTTTAGAAAGGAGAAGCCAAGTTTGTGAGGTTTCTTGATTCTGATGAGTACCAAGAGCTCATATAGTAGAAGTTCAAGGATGATGCTCACTTTATCTTCACCAAGTTGGTGAAGCATGACCACCTTGATGCCAAACGTTTGGACTTCTCAAATGTACTTGCACTAACTGATTCATACGATGATGATAATAAGGGCGATTCGAGTTGACATATCTTTTCCTCCATCATTTCTCTATAAGCAAGTTTTTTTTTTGTGAGTAGGGTGTTTGTATCTTATTTTCTTAATTGTAGAAATTTTCTAAATAAAATGAAAATTATAAGTGTATTTTTAATTGAGTATACTTATCAAATTAATGAATGGATTTATTTTTGTGCTAAATATTTTTGAATTAATGCTTTATTATTGAGCAAGTACTCATTGGTCGATGAATGAATAACCCTATTCATAACTTATAATATTTATATTAATGATCAATACCAAGAACTTCTTTGTGTGGTTGCTTTAGTATTGCAAGTTTATGTATACTCGATCAAATTGATGCTTGTTCATTGATACATGAATGACCCTGCTTATAATTTTAAATATTTGAGAGAATCTTCTTGGGATAGTCCCTCTTACATAATTACTCTATTTATACTCGTTAAGATGATGTTTACTTACTTGAATAAATTGGTTTATGACTTTGAACATTTTGAGCCAACAATCAATAAAAAAAACTTTCTTTGGTGGTCATTTTAGCATCGTGACTTTACATTTGCTCACCAAATTTTTTTTTTCATAAATATCTCTACCTTTTAAGTATGTACTCATTGTTGTATAAATAATTATGCTCATGACATAGAATATCTTATCAGTAAGAGTATCTTTCATACATAATTGTGTTGTATGTTAATTGCCTCTTTATGGAGTTAATCCTGACTTGTTAATTGGGAGAATCAAGCTTTTCCTTAGTCATCAACCTCATAGGGTGTCAGTCTTACAATATAGTCACCAACCGCATAGAGTGTAGGTCATTTTAGTTGACAACTAGGAGAGTTGGTCTCTTTTATAAGTTTAGTTGTTCAACTTATGGGGTATCTATCTTACATTATAGTTACCAACCATACAGAGTGTTAGTCTTTTGGATTGCTAACTAGGTTAATTGATCTTTTTTTAGTTTAGTTTTCTTCCTCATGGGTTGTCGGTCTTACATTATAGTTGCTAATTGCATGAAATATTAGTTTTTTGGGTTACTAACTAAGAGAGTTGGTCTTTCTTAAATTTAGTAGATGACCTCATGAGGTGTTGGTCATACACCATATATCTTGAGGATAGCTTGTCAGATAAGTCTTATGAGGCCATAAGTAGCACACCAAGTATTTAGATCTCCTATTCGAGCATTTGCTCATTGAGTGAGACTTTTTTTAGGCCAAAAATGGCACAACAAGTATCCTAAATCATCATCCAGTTCCCAAGTATGGCTAGCCAAGTACTCAATTCTCTTACTCAGAATTTCACCACTCACCAAGTGGGACCTTAAAAAATCACTCACCGAGTATCTTGAGTCATCATATAGCTCCCCGAGCACAATTTTACCTTTCAGCATTTGAGTATACTCTTTTGGAAGCTATCATTGTCCTATGAGTTAACATGTTTAAGGAGCAAAATATGATACTTAATTTTTAAAAATAGGAAGACACATGATACTCAAAATTAGTAAAGTGAGTACAAATTAAAAGGATTTTTACTTAAGGATAAAATTTCTTTAGGTCTTTGGCATTCCATGTCCTTAATATATCCTCACTAGAATGAAATTGTAATTGGTATTCTTTAGGATCAACTTGCTCTTTGATTATGAAAGGTCCATCTCACTTATGGGTGAGATTGCCTAGAATATTCTGCTGAACAGTGGCATTACTTTTTTTTGGTATCAGGTCACCGCTTTTAAAATGCTTCTTCTTCACATAGTGATTGTAGTACTTGGCTATTCTCCTTTTGTTTGCTCCTATAGTAATGATACCTCAATATTGAGTCAAGCATGTCCAACATGTCTTTTGTAGCCTTTGAATTCCCTTAAATCTACTCACCATCACCATCTTCCATTCTTTCCATTGTTAGGACCCATTGACTTTGGACTTCATACTCGATTGGTAGGATGGCTTCCATGCCATAGAATAATATGAAGGGTGAGTGCCCTGTTGCATTAATGGGAGTTGCTTTGAATGCCCAGAGTAGTGAGGGTAGTGTGTCTATCCACATAGCTTTGGTGCCTTCAACCCTTTTTTTGAGCAAGTTGAGTATCTTTTTTTTGTCAGCTTCTACTTGTTCGTTTCTCAATGGGTGATGGATTATTATAAACTTTAGCTTGGTCCCTGGAGACTCATAGAGCTTATGTGAACTTCATCTTGATCATTTAAGACTCACAAAACTCCTTTAAGCTAATGGCAATTTGTACCTACAAATAATGTCAGTCCAAATGTAGTTTCTTACTATTTAAGAAGTGATCTTTGTGAGTGCCTTTTCCTTGATCCATTTGTTGAAATAGACAATCATGATTAGTATGATTTTTTTTGTCCTCTAGCGATTGGCAATGGACCTATTAGGTCTATTCCCCAAATAAGGAATTGCCAAGGATTGGTGATGGGTTGCAAAGGTTGTGACACTTGCTACAAATTTCTTGCACTGTACAAATCTCCTCATGAATTCTTTAGTATCCTTTATAAGTATGGGCTAGAATTATCCTTGCCATAGAATTCTATGAGTGAGTGTTCTTCCTCTTGAGTGGTTACAATACTTTCTAGATTGTATTTCCTTGAGGTTCTTTTTATGTTCAGCATCTTTCACACATCTAAGATTGAACAAAGTTGTCAATCTTTGGAATAACTCACCTCCTATCAACATGTATTGGGTTGCCCTAATTTTGGACCTTCTCATATCTTTAATCATTTCTTCAATTTTCTAGTATATAAGTAATTTTTGATGGGTTCAATCTAGCGAATGAGTATTTTGATCAACTTGCATTAGCTCTTCTTCTTTATACTTAGATGGGTGAGTTGAATGATTACTTGTTCCCTAAGTTCATTAGCTCGGGATACTAAATTAGTGAGTTAGTTTTCTTCTTTGAAAATTTACTTGATCTTGAAATATTCTATTAGTCCAATCTCCTTTTACTTGAAATAAGTATTTATTAAGAATTCACATTGAACTTCATATTCTCCATTTACTTGTCTTACCGTAAGTTTGAATAAGCTACAACATGTGTGACTTCAAACCCCCTAGTAAATCTCAACTAAATAAGCAAAGCCTTGTATTCAGCTTATTTATTCATCACCTTGAAGTCAAATTTAATTGATTCTATTATTGAGATCTATGCTTCACTTTCAGAACTATGCTTGTGCCTATGGTTGGTTTGCCAAAAGAGCCATCAATGTATAGTTATCATAAGGGCTATAAGTTGATGGGAATAGCTTGTGAGCTACTAAAGTTAACGAAGAACTTTGCAAGTGCATGGGCCATGATCACATTTTAAGGTGAGTTTGATATGTTAAACTTGCTCAACTCTATAGACCAGTTCAATAATCTCCTTAAGTGTTTGTGTATAACAATCATTGATTTAGGCAGGTTATTGGTGATAACTTGCATGGAGTGTGATTATAAGTAAGTTCATAATTACCTTATCAAGGTAATTAGCATGAGTGAGAGTTTCTCTGGGTAGTTCAAATCAACACCTTATAGGTTTTTAGACATAATAAATGGTGGGGCCATTACATTCCACTTATTTCTCTTATTAGGATTGAGTTGGTTGAGTCTTCTCCTACTCCTAGGTATAACAACAAGACTTCTCCTTCATTTGGGCTCTGTAATAATGGAGGTTACATGAGTAGACTCTTCAAAAAACATTGAAGGAATTTTATATTCTAGAGTTCATTTGAACTTTTTTTGAGAACCTTAAAAATGTTGAGCATCACTCCCCTACCTTTAAGATGAACATGATTAACCATGCTACTAGCTTAGAACTCATTGTACTTCTTTCTCATCTTATTTTGAGGACATGTTGAGCATTGCTTTTACCTTATCTAGATTTGTCTTTATGCCTTCAAGGGTAATGAGAAACCATAAAAACTTCTTTGCTCTTGCACCAGGAACACATTTGGAGGGCTAAGGCACATGTTATACCTTTTAAGTGTGGAGAATGTCTCTTTGAGGTCTTGGATATGCTAACTCGGTGACATGCTCTTGACTAGTAGGTCATCCACATAGACTTCTACATTTATCTCCTTTTATTCTTTAAATACTCAGTCCATTATTCTTTGGCAGGTTGCCCCAACATTTTTGAGCTTAAAGGGCATGACTATGTAGCAATATAACCCTTTAACTATAATGAAGGCCATTTTTTTGGAATCTTTAGGTTGCATTTGAATCTAATGGTATCCTGAGAATGTGTCTAAGAAGCTCATCACCAAGAATCCAACTCTCGAGTCTATGAGCTTATCTATTCCCAGGAGGGATACCTATATTTCAAACATGCTGAATTTAGGTTGGTAAAGTTGACACACACCCTCCATTTTCCACTTGATTTTTGCACCATCACTATGTTGGACACCCAATTTTAGTATTGAACCTCTCTAATGAAATTTGCTTTGAGCAGCTTAGCAACCTCCCCCTTGATGGGTTTGGCCAGTATAACTACCATCTTCCTCATTTTCTGGTTGATGGGTTGCACATCTGTGAACGTTTAAGCGATAGCAAGAAATATTTATTTATGTTAAAATGAGGGCTTCTTTATGCTCAAGATAGAAAGTAGAGAAAACCTTTATTACTTTCCCATTATCTCATATGGTCAAAATTTCCTCTATCCCCTCAAGGACTTCAATTCTTGTTCGCACAATATCTAGCTACAATACCACGCCTTCTATACTCAATCTACCAATAACTCTTATATAGCAAGCATGGGATTGGTTGAGGTTTCCTTAGAAAGTAATCTCTTCTCATCCAATCCAGGTAATTTGATGGCTATATGATACGTCAACACCATCCTCAATGTGTTGAGTAAAGGTCAACCGAAGATAGTATTATAAGTAGAAGGGGCCTCTATCACGATGAAGTTGAACATTATCATAAACTATTTCTTATCTTCTTGCCAAGTGATGGGGAGAGTAATAGACACTTTAATTTTTCTATGCTCTCTTGAGAAATTGCACAATGGTCCTTTTACAGATGTTAGTTTAGATTTTTCTAGTTTTAGCATATCAAAAATTAATTTGCAAATGATGTTGACTGATCTCCCCATGTCAACCAAAATAGTTCCCACTTGCAAACTAATGATCAAAGCTATTACGATGATTTCAGTGTTATAGGGATTTTTAATAGCTAGTTGCCAAAATTTTGAAGCCTTGCTATAATAGTTCTGGTTTCCTTCTCTTATCTGTTCTCCACCTTTGATACCCTTCCTTAGGTAGTCACTCTGAAGGCCTCTTTAGTGAGTCATTAGTCTTAGCTAGTGGTATTAGTTGAACCACTTCATTATATCCTTTAGCATTAACATGATTATTCACTAGCTCTAATTGTTCAATGAGTGTTTTAGGTTGTTGGAGTCCTAGGATGTACTTGAAGGGCCCCTCTTTCAAGCCTTACATCAAGCTACTTGAGTGACGATGGGTTTTATATCTTTAATTTTTAGCATCTCTAGCTAAAAGTGAGTAATAAATTTTTTTGGGGACTCACCGAGTTCATGCCTCATCTACGAGGGAGCTTGAGAACTTTTTAACAATTTTTAAGCACTAGTAAATTGCATGGTGAACATCCTTTTGAAGTCAAAAAATGATGTGATGACAACTAAATGATGGCAAGAGAACCACTTGAGGGTCAACTCTTTGAAGGAGGTGAAGAAGAGTTGGCACTTCATTGCATCTTCTAATTCCAGCAGTAATGAGGTTGAATCAAAATATGATATATGGCCAGTGGGATCGATCTAACCCTTCTATGATTCAAGATGCAAGATATTAAACCTATGAGGAGGGTGAGCTTCAGAAATCTTCATTGAGAAAGTATTTGTTGGTTGCAACTGCTTCTTTGATACATCCTTTTCGTCACTAGTGTCATAAAATTCATCTTCATAGTCAGAGATCTTGGATGGATGAGAGTAGGGGACTCTAGATGGGTACCTTCTTCCTTGCTAAGATTGACAGTAGCAATCCCATTAATTCTTTATTCTCTTTTGTTATGGGTTCTTTATAGTTTGGTTTTCGGATGGTTGCATGCACAAGGCGAGTGATCTTATCCTCCATGTCTCATAAATCTTGCTAAGTTATAAATTATTGGATAGTCTGCACCATATCTACCAAGCGATTTCAGATTAAAGGTCTTATTTCATTCTAAATATGGCTTCTAATTTTAATCATCATCCACACTTACTGCACCTAAAAGGATGTTGAATCCAAATCTATCTATGGGTGGAGGAAGAATCTTTTGGATACCTGAAAAATATGGTTAGATAAAGAGACTATAAGCAAGAGAAAAGAGAAGTAGAAAAGTGCGATGAAAAATAATAATCTTTATTACTCAAAATATGAGTACAAAGTATGGGGTGAAGAGTGAGAAAAGGTCCCCTCATAAGAGAGAGGTCCCACCATTTTATAATATAGAGGAGTGACTATACATAAAAAATACAGACAAGGTAAGTTAATACAAGTGGGCTAATTTGATGGCAGTGTGCATGAGAGTGAGTGTAGATCTATTGATTGATGGCAGCGAGTAGTCCATCATTGAACAAGTACATGAGTGAGGATGAGATAGAGAGTAGTCACCTACTATAGATCGAGTCAAGTTATGCCTTGTCCTTTAAGTTATCTTCTAAAAGCTTGGCTCAAGGGATTAAGTTGAATGTTCTTCATCGGACACACCCTCTAGTGAGTATACTTAATGTTGATTGTTAAGTACTCTTAGTGCGAGTATACTTGTCTTGATAAGTAGAATCATTTGGGCCTAATGGTTACTTTTAATATACAAGACTATTACTGTGAGAGCTACCAAATTTAAAACTTGATATTTTTTATCAAATTTTGTTGTCTCTGAAGTGAGATATTATGTCTCCAAAGTGTAGCATCTATGTATGCCCAAATTGAGTTAGGTGTAGAAGTTATATTTAAGTTTTCTGCATTAAACTATGCATTTACTACTCATTTATACATAATTTTAAAAAAAGAGCATGATTTTAAATTAAAGTTATAGTTATTTTACTTTTGGTTTGTTTTTTAAATTATTGAAAAGAAAGAGAAATATTTTGTCATACAAATCACATGGAGAATCATCTAGGAAAAAATTTGAGAATAATTGGCATAATTAGGGGATTGATTAGTGTTTGGACCTTACCCTGGAATTTAGGCACTAAGGCATCTAACTGCATTAACTTGACAAACAAACTAACACTTAGGCACTACCCTTGATGAATAGGCACCAGGGTTAATCATTATAACAATTCAAGATAGAGAGCCCAATGCCTTAGTACCTAAGTATGTCACCTAGGCACCAAACCTAAAATTTATGAGAGCATGCAAGCGATCATTATGAATTATGTTGGTATTCTATAATTTGTTTTGCCTTTTATGGAAGGTATTATAAAACTCTATTTAAGCATATTATGTGGAAAAACTTGGTGACTTCTCGAGCCATTATTTAAAGGTTTTTTTTTATGGTTTTTAAAGGATCTGAAAAGAGAATTTTTGAAGGTTCCTTCAAGGTGTTTGGAGAGGCAATAAGGGGGATCTCAAAGGCAAGGAACTAAAGTAATAAAAAGTTCTTCTTGGCATTCCTACTTGAGCTTTTCTTTCTTCCTCCTTTTTTTCTTTATCATAATGTATACGCTTTCAATATTTTTTTCATTCTTCATGAACTACACTCTCTTTTCCAGGTCTCAGAATGTAACCATATTATTTTGTTTTATCAATTTTGATGTTAAGAAAGTATAGAGTTTTTTTCTCTCTTAATTCCACATATTTGGTTCTATTTTTTTTCAATTATTATTTTGGCTGGCCATCTTTCAGATTATTCAAGGGTTCATTTGAAATAGAGAGTTAAAAAATAAGCTTATCATGTATAAAATACCACATTGATAGGTCATAGGTGCTGGCTTCTGAAAAATTTTTTTTTTTTAAAAAAATAATAATAAAGGAAGAGAGCCATAACTACAATGCTATAGTATGGCACTGAGTGGTTGTGACTAGTACTATGGCGGTGCCTCTTGGCACCACAATGATGCCTTCTTAGGTTGTAATGTCTAAATTCTCACTTGTAGTGTTGTAACAATATCATGAAAGTACCAAGGCATTGTGATGGCACTGCGATGCCATTTTTTTGGCTTTTAAACAATACTTTCTTTAATTTTTAGTCCAAGGTTTACCATCTTACTAAGGCACTGATACTCCAGTGCCAATGCATTGACTCCTAAATTTTGCTAATCTTGAGTTAAAATTTATATTCAATTAAATTTTAACTTTTAATAAAATATAAATTATAATTAAGTCCGGGAGTGGCCAACCAACATGTGAAATAACAAATTATCAAAATTTAAAAAAATTTTACAAAATACATTAAAGAAAATTATAGAAGAAAATTACACACACACACACACACACAATATATATATATATATATATATATAAGAGGTATAATACTATCCGAGTAGTCGTAACCATCCTCCTTCTCTTCTTCTTCTAGCTCAAGTGGGGTGCTAATATAAGGGTGATAATGAGGCACTACAGAAAAAGAACTGTACTCAGGCTGACATTAAAGTTGCAAATTTCAAACATTTGAACAAGTGTCGAGTTGAATTCTGTCATATAAAAAAATTGCTGTTATTGCTGACTCATATGATGATTGAATTTTTTTTCAAATTTTTGTTGCCACCAACTTCTTTGGTCAACCATTTTTCTTAATTCTAAGACTTGTCCTCCAATTTGTTAGAGCTGGTCATTTTAAATCTTGGAGAATTAGGATCTGGATTGAGAAGCATGTGATCTTTCCTACCTCCATTTTTTATCTAAAGCTTACAACTATTTTCTTAGTTAGGGGAGCCCTTTGTATAAGCATTTCTTCATATGATGCTCTCGATGCACCAACTACAACACGTAAAGAATAAGTAAGAGAAGGATGACTATAACCTAGGGTCGTCCTGCCCTTAAGCATATTACAAATTGAATTATATATAATCTTCCCTACATCTATAATAAAGCCCTTTTAAATCGCATAATTCAAAATAGCTCTATCCTTAGTTACCTTATTAATATTACCATTAGGTATCAATTTAGTGGAAATAAAACAATGCCAAGCTTTAGCCTCAACAGTTAGGCCAAAGAGAAAAATTGATAATCTTTTTATTTCATTGTTTCCATTGAACATTTGAATTTCTAATAATTAGGAAACTAAAAATTTCATTAAAATTATGATGACTATAATAGTAAGAAAGACATCATGCACATAAAATTTTTTCTAAAATATAATATGCATTAATGGTTGCACTATCAAAACAGACCTATTTCCCACTAACAAACACTTTATTATCCTAGTGCTCTTTCGCATTAGCAAAGAACTCCTGCACCATAGAAATGATGCATATTATGTTGTGTTAGACAAAATGTTACTAGTCTCAGTCATTGATGATCCTCTCCATGCTCCCACCAAGATTGTGGAAGCTCCTCTCTAGAATGAAATGCTTATTTATAAGAGCATACTAGTACCTCTCCCCACACCTACTTTAATAAATTTGTTAACACCGCTTAAGGATGCCCTCTTCTTGTCCTAAATATAACAAAAAGTTAAAAGAGAAAGGTTTTAAGAATTCCTAAAAATAATAAGGCTTTAGAATGAAAATAGATAATAATAAGGTCCTATTTATAGATTGGACCTAGTGTTGAGGCACTGCTTTTGCAGCACCGAGGTGCACACCTCTCAATTTTTAAAATGTAGCACCAGTGCCATGGTAGTTCCCATGTAGTTCCTAGGCACTAGTCAGCTAGTCAAGATAGTTACTATTCCCATCAACAACATCATTTATAAGCACATATTACCATTAATGCTTTGATGCAACATTGATCAAAATCTCTATCTTTTCTATTAAATGCATTTGCCAACCTTTTATCCTTTTTAATAGCTTTTTGATTGGCATTATGACACTACTTTGGCAACACTTAAGCACTGGTCAACCAGTCAACCTGCTTTATGTTATTCTTTATGGCACCTAAGCAATATGGCATTGGGTTTAAAATGCTTAACTACTACCTTCTTTAGTTTTGAATCCTATATTTCTGTCTGTCAATGCTAGGGCACTAACTTCCCAACACTAAGGCATTGAATGGTAGGCACCGAAGTGATAACTTCCCATTACCATGGCATTGACCCCTTAGTACTATGTCACTACCTCTCTGAGAAATAAAAATAAAAAATCTATTCATTTGTTATGAGAACATCCTAATGGACTTCTAAAGGGATATAAGTCAATCTATATATTCACCATACAAACATCTATAATCTAACTGCCATTCCAAAGGGATATAAGTCCAATCTATTCATTCACCATGTGAACATCCTAATGGCCTTCCAAAGGGATGCAAGTCCAATCTATTTGTTCACTATGTGAACATTATAATGGCCTTCTCAAGAGAAATAAGTCCAATATGTTTATTTTCTATGCAAACATTCTAATGGCCTTCCAACAGGATATAAGTCAAATCTATATGTTCGCCATGCGAACATCTAAAATCTACTTGGCATCCCAAAGGGATGTAAGTGCAATCTTTTTGTTCACTGTGTGAAAACCTAAATCTACTGACATTCCTAAAGGATGTAAGTCCTACATATGTTTGCAACATAGACTTCATTGAATTATTGGATAAACTTATAAATTAAGTTTAGCCTTAATTAAATAAACACTTGCATCACAACCCCAACACTAAAACTTTGGTCTACTTGAGATATTTAAGATGAGGAAATCCATGGCTACTAATAAGACTCCCTAGAAATTATAGCTAATAGCCCTCTGATATTAGTAGACTAGAATAATGGTAGTCTCGAGATGATAGAACCCTAGAGATCTTGATTGGGACTCCCCTCTATTTTTTTAGATAGTCATCTACACCATACTACTATACACTGATTCATATAAAAGATATGTTTATTTTCAGCCTTAATCGAGAGTGCTCTCTTACTATGGTAAGAGGGATAATTAACTATTGATGCTTGCATTTATAGAAAGTAGAACTTAGATCTAAATAAATGCTAACATAATGTTAGGAAAAATCTGGTTGAATATAAATCAATCTACCTCATGAAGAACAAATTCTCTAAACATCTTATAAAGATGGTGAAGATTTTCAAAGGTGTTTTTTCTGAGTGATCAATAGGTTAAATATATCTATGAAGAAGCTATGTATCCTAGTTTAAGATTCAAAGACCTTTGATAATTTTTTGCACTAAATTTATCATCAAGAAGTATGTAAGTTATGAATGGAAAATAAGGACTCGAGGCATTTGAGAGAAAGGTATTTTATCTTTGACTTGAATCAATAAATATCAACTTCTTAGTTAAAATTCTAGCCACACTTAATAATATTAGTGAAGCTCAATCCTAAGGTTTAATCATCTGAAATTACACAACTTTTTCTTGAGTTAGTTAGCTCTCTCAATAGATTTAGGAATAAGTTTTAATTTTTTCCTTAAAACTCCAAGTTCACCAAACAAATAATAGCCAATTAACCAATTGTAGAAATTAACAAGTGATCCTTATGGGATAATAGACTCACTATCTATTACTTTATGTGATCGTGTACTCATGCACCTATAGCTCATCCATCATCACAAAAAAATTATGGCACTCTTATATGAAATTCATTGCTAATAATAATACCAAGTTGATTTATTTATTAATTTTATTTTTGATTTTTTTTTCTTTTTATGACTTTATTTTATAGTTTGATTATTTTCTATACACTAGTAGATGGTAGACTACTACTTCTAGCAGATCTAGAAATTGAACCAACCTTCTAAATAAAGTTAGTGAGGAAAGGTAAGCTGACTAAATAGAGATAAAAATAATGGCTAACTTGAAAGGCAGACATACTATGCTCTTCTTATAGTGCATGTAATCCCCAAGACTATTGTTTTGCATGGTGTGTAGGAAAATAATTTTGAGATAAAACTTGCCAAGCTAAAGATGTTCTAGAGGTTCCAATTTGGAACCTTATCACAAAAGACCAAGACTAACATATCATAAATTTCTTGGAAATATGTGATACTTTTAAGTACGATGAAGTGTTAGATAATGCCATCTTATTGAGGTTATTCCCTTATTTTTCCATGAGATTGGGCCAAATATTGGCTCAATTCATTGCTTAGTACTTCATCATAATCTTGGTTAATCTAGCTTAATAGTTTCTATACAAATATTTCCCTTTAGTAATGATAGTACGGATTCAAATATAGAGTTTAAACTTTGTGAAAATGGAAGGTAACTAGAATATGATGCATGGGAGAGGTCTAAGACCTATTAAATAGATGCCCACATCATGGCCATCCCATATGGAAGTAGGTGTACACCATCTATAATATGTTTGCAGGCCATGAATATTGATCAATGTCCCATTTGTTTGTAAATTCATAAGCAAAACTTAGGAAGCAACCTATTACTTATTGTGGGAGATGGCCATAAAAAACTACTAGTGATCAAGTGAGAGGATTGTGTTGAAGAATCCCATAGAGCTATAGCACAAGATAAAGATGTTATTGTAGCCCTCACAATGTAAGTTGCTTCATTGGTGAAGCAACTAAGTTATCTCACAACACCTATGACACATGCCCATGTCTTCTATTATGATAACTACATAGGAGATTATAACAATATAAAATGGCAAACTAGCAACCCCTTTATGCAAACATACTTGAACCAGGTGAACTTTGTGAGGAACCAATAGGCTTATAATCTTTACTCCAACATAACTTTTCATGGAAGAGTTCTCATATAAGGTAGTAATAAGGTGGTTACTAACAACCACATAGATTCCATTATTAAGGATGCTACCAACCACATAGATTTACTCCATAGCTAAGCATTGAGCAACAGATATTAGAAGAACCATCATTGGAAAGCCTTTTAAAGGCTTAAGGCAAAATAACAACTAACCAAACCATCAATAGATAAACCACAAGCATTAGTGCTATAATAACTAAAATTCACTTAAAATTTACATTTCTATTAGAAGAACCCACCAGTGATCATCTTTACCAAGCTAAATTATGACCAAGAGTAAAGGTTAATTAAAATATTAATAGAGTATAAGATTTTCCTTGGATGGTCAATTATAGATATTAAAGGAATCACTATATATATTAATATGCCCAAAATTCTAATGGAGGAGTATTATAATACCTCTTGAATGAGGTGGTGAGAGTAGAGGTATTGATGCTATAAGATGTTGACATCATATATTCTATTTCAGATAGTTAATGGGTGAGTCCAACATAAGTGGTGCTAAAGAAAGGTGAAATCACATTGATGCCAATCAAAAATAATAATTTTATTCTTACACACACAATCATAATATGGAAAGTTTACCTTAACTATAGAAAGCTAATCAAAGTCACACTAAAAGGTCACTTCCCTATCCCTTTAATTAATCAATTATTTGAAAAGTTGTTTAGCCATTTATACTATTGGTCCTTAAATGGATATTTAAGATACAATTAAATATTCATTACCTTAAAAGACTAGGAAAATACCACATTCATTTGCCCATATGGACCATTTGTCTTTAGGAGGATGCCATTTTGATTATTTGATGCATTGACCATTTTTTAGCACTATATGATAGCCATCCTTTTTAACATGATGGAGAACTTCAAGAAGATAAGTAAGAGTGATTTGTTAGTGTTTGGATAAACATTTGAGGTGTGTTTGAAGATTCTTGAGGAAGTGCTAAAGAGGTGCAAAGAGAAAAATTTAGTACTAATTTAGGAGAAGTGTCATTCAATGATGGATGAAGGCATTGTACTAAGCCATAAAGTTTTAGTAGCTACCATTAAAGCTAATAAAGCAAAGTTAAGTGAGAAAATTCCACCCTCAAGATCAGTCAAGGGCATTTGTAATTTCTTAAGAAATGCTAGGTTTTATAAGAGGTTTAGATAAGACTTTCAAAAATTATAAATTTTATATGCTACTTTAAATGCTAGGTTTTATAGGATGAAAGTCATAACACAATTAAATTTTGAAGGAAGTTGTCATATTATTGCCCATCATTATTGCACCAAATTATAGCATATTATTTGATCTAATTTGAGATGCTAGTGATTATTTAATGGGAGCTATGCTGGATAAAGGATTAGAAAAGTCTTAAACATCATTTACTATGTCAGCAACATGCTTATAGATCCTCAAATCAATTATGCATCAATAAAAAAAGAGTTACTAGTAGTGGTGTTTGCCTTTGATAATTCATTCCCCACTTGTTTAGGGCTAAGGTGATTATAAACACTAATAATGTAGCTATCAAGTACCTCCTTGACAAGAAGGATAAAAAAGATGGACAAATTAGATGGCTTCTTTGTTGTAAGAGTTTGATTTGGAGATTAGAGATAATAAGGGAACTAAAAATATGGTAGTTGATCACCTTTCAAGAATGGAGCTTGCAGAAGACAACAATATGGAGATAGATCTAATGTTTAAGGCATTTATATCAAAGTGACTATTTTCCATAAACCTATCCCCACTTGTTGGTTTGTTGATTACATCAACAACTTAGTTGTGGGATTATGCCCTCTAACTTGCCACAAGAGTGGATGAAGAAATTCTTTCAAAAGTGATACATTATCTTGGTATGGCCAATAACCTTACAAATTCTATGCAAATTGAATCATAGATGATGCATATTAGAGGAAGAGAAGTTGAGTGTGATGTATAACTATCATTCTTTTAAATATGAATAGTATTTTGAATTAGACTGCATTATAATAAAGGTCCTTCAATGTAATTTTACTGGCCCACTTTATTAATGATTCTTTTGAGTTTGTAGCCAAGTGTGATAAATGTCAAAGAAGAGGTAGCATTAGTAGAAAGAATGAGATGCCACTCAACAACATCTTAGAGTTGGAGTTATTTAATGTTTAGGGGATTGATTTTATTGGTCCTTTTCACCATAATGGAATAATCTCTATATTTAGTGCCAATGGAATGTATACCCAACTGAGTGGGATCTATTGCCTCCCCTACAAATGGTGTCTAAGTTCTAATCAAGTTTTTAAGAGCTTATTAACAAGGTTTGGAAAACATATAGTGATAATTAATGATGAAGGGAAACACTTTTTACAATAGATAGTTCAATCAACTATTAAACATATATAGGTTGAAGCACAAAATTTCCATAACATATCATTCTTAATTATGTGGGCTAGTAGCACCTCTAAAAGGGAGTTAAACTAAATACTTGTGCAAATAGTAAGCAACAAAAAATATTGGTCATTGAAAGTGGATGATATACTATGGTCCTATAGGATAGTATAGAAAATTCCTATTGACATGTCCCCATATCATTTGGTATTTAAAAAATCTTATCACCTATTAGTAGAACTTAAGCTTGAGGCATTCTAGTAGATTAAGAAGCTAAACGTTGATTTGAAGGTAGCAAGAGAAAAGAAGATGATTCCTTTAAATTAGATGGATGAATTCATGACAACATTATATAAAAATGTTAGAATATATAAAGAAAAAAAGAAAGACTTGCATAACAAACATATTTTCAAAAAGAGTTTGCATCAATTTACAAGGTGCTACTATACAACTTAAGATCAAAGCTTTTCTTAAAAAATTTAAGATCAAGATGATTTAGGTCACTCATAGTAAGAAAGGTGTGCATTTATGGAGCTGTGAAAATTTGGCATAAGCTAAAGGTTTCTTCAAAGTTCATGATTAAAGGTTGAAGCCATACTTTAAAAAAGATGCTTAAGACCAAATCTTAATCATCTTCTTAAAAGGTTAGGATTAAAAGTGAAAGATATCATGTTGAGAATGCCAATAGCCAACAAATGTTTTTTCCTTCGTAGTTATTTATCTATTTTATCATTTTTAGTTCTAATTATGATTTATTTATTTTAGGTTGTACAGTAAGAATAAAGACAACATCAACACTAGAAAGATATTTAGTTCCACCCCATTAGGACATTAATTACTTATTTATTTGTAATTTGATGCTTTTGGAATAATCCAAGATTCATGGGTGTAAGGGGAAGAGTTAATTTATATGCATTCACATACTTTAATTATACTCTTATGTTGTTTTTAATTTAATTATGCAATTGTATTTTATTTCTACTATAAGATACATTTTGTTTGTTTTAAGAAATTAGTCTCTTTATGTTAAGTGTTTAGTATTTAATTTATTTTAGGTTAATTTTTAAATTTTAATTTTATTATTTTTAGGACTGAGGATGAGGGTAACTACTATGCACTTTTCATGTGATATGTTATATGTTTTATGAACACCTATTCATTTACTTTTGAACATAGGTGTTGACCTCACTTTTGGAGTGAGCTTTCAACTTCTCCGTCTTAGGCATAGGACTCCTCTAGACACTAAGAGTATTCTTAAGACACTTATAGTGATTAGGTGAACACTTAACCTAACTGTAGAGACTTAGGAGAGTTAGCCATAGGAATAAGTTATGCCTTAGGGGTATTAGGAAAACTTGCCTACCCTATAGCTTGAACCCAATCCTTGCTTCCCTCCTTCAAACCAAACTTCAAACCCAAATCTTAAATCAATTCCAACTCAATTGATTTTCTCAAATCATGAATCAATTCCAAATCAAATCTTAAATCAATTTCAACTCGATTGATTTTTTTAAATCATAATTCAATTCCAAAATTCAAATCATGAATCAAATCTCAAATGATTAAAGCCCATGATCAATTCCAAATCAAATCTTAAATTAATTTCAACTTAATTGATTTTCTCAAATCATAAATCAATTCAATGAAAGTATACTTGAATTAGATGAGAATTTGACACATAATCACAATGGTAAGGATTCATGTTCCACCTAGTGGGATTAAATAAATTAAAAAATTCAAATTCAAATCAATTTCAAATAATTGAAACCCATGATCAATTCCAAATCCAAAATCATTCCTAAGCTTTTTGATTTCATCTTATGGACTTAGCTTAAATCAAATCAAAATCACTCAAAATTCAAAATATTTTCTCATAACCCATATATATTCTCATTTATATTCATAAATATAAATGAATGTAAATAAAATAACCAAAACTAGATTCAAAACTCAAATCCCAATCCAACTTAAATCCAACTTATACTATTTCAAGTCAAATCCTTGAACTTAATTAAACCAAATTCAAATCATTGTAAACTCAAAATATTTTCTCATAACCCATTTATATTCTCATTTATATTCACAAATATAAATTCAAATAGTCAAAACTAAATTTAAAACTCAAATCCAAATCCAACTTAAATCCAACTTACACTCTTTCAAGACAAATTCTTGAACTTAACCAAATCATTCTCAAATCAATCCAAACCATTAGATTTTTTTTCTTCAAACAATCATTCCTTCAATCACATGCCTAAATATAAACATAAACTACAATCACCAAACCAAAATCAAACTAACCCAAGTCAAACCCATGTTCACCCTTTTGACTTTAAATTATCAAATGAATCAAAACCCATTTGACTCCAAATCAGTTGCAATTAGATATATATTTTCATCATAAGTCCATATGTGAGTTCAACCAAACTTGAATCATGCCTTGATCAAGCCAATTGACCCACTTAGGCTCACTTGACCCAAAGTGACCTAAAGAACCTTTTTGAGCCAAATTCTAATCCAACCCAAATTGGATTGAATTAAGCCCATCTAAGCCTCACATTATGATCAGCAATCATCCTAAGATGATCAATCGCTCAAATTGGGTCAAACTAAGTCAAACCTAACCTTTGACCAAGTCAACACTTAGCCCAAAATGAAACCTAAATTAGCCAAAATCTATCATAATTCAAATTGATTGAAACCATTTATCTAAACCAATCCATAATCAATGATTGAACTTGAGCAGGCCATCAATAGAGCCAAACCAAGCCTAATTGGCCACTTGGCCCAAGTTAACCTTAAAAGTCAAAATGGGTCAAATCTTGATCTAAGACTAATTGATTATAACTAATGGGTCAAATTCATTCTAAAGCACTTGTTGAACTTGACCAAAGCTTCAATTGCCAACTAAACCCAACCTAATTTGTGAACCCAACTTGACTAAAGGTCAAATCAACTTCAAATCAAACCAAACCAAAATTGATTTAAACCAAAGCTTGTAATACATTTCAAATGATCAACCAACCCTAAACCAACCCATGACCTAACCCAATTGGGTCAAATGGGTCAAATTGGTCAACTTGGCCCATTTGACCTAAATGAACCTAAATCAATTAAAACCAAATACAAATCAAATTGAACCAAACCATTGATACCCATAGGCTCTAAATGATCATTTGAACTTGACCTAACCCATGGTTTGACCCAATTTGACCAATTGGTCAACTTAACCAAATTTGACCCAACTTGACCTAAATTGGTCAAATTGAACCAATTCAAACCAAATTACCTCCAAATCACTTGAAATTTGGCCCAACCCATTTTTGAATCATTTCAAATCTACCAAAATCAAAATCAAAGCCAAATGACTCTTTTACCCTTAGGTTAAAGGGTATCCTATGACCAAATTCACTTGGAATTTTATCATTTCCTTTTAAAGGCCACTTGGCATCCTCCTAGTGGTCCACATGGACACCAAGAAAGGTGGTGAACATGACCCAATGGATTTGGGTCAGCCATGACCCAACCCAAAGCCAAACCAACACCTCTAATGGAAATTGAGCACTTGAATCACCCAATGCACTCACCTAGCACATGGCGACTCACTCTCCTTCCCTCCACTACTTAAAATGAATCACATGGGATGCTAAATAGCCCAAATCGATCAACCAATCTTAGTAATTGATAAAAAATAAAACTCTACTCTTCACCATCTGATCAAGGAGGGGAGATATACTCCCCCTCATTCCAACTCAAATGGGAAGCACTAAATTCGACTGAGCTCTAGGAATCAAAACCAAGCACTCCTAAGCTTCCAAAAGCCATTTTCAAGTTCCCTTGATTTCTCTTTCTCCGTTTTGCTCAAAGCTAAAATAGGGGAGGTCCATCCTAATTCCAAGTCACTCAATTCTATCTAAATTAAACTTGCTCAAGGACTTCAATCAAGTTTCCCAAGTCACCAAGCCAAGGGGGAGGAGATCAACCATTTCCATTGGAGAGCTTGGTCAACCCATCCACTTCAAATCAAGACTTCTTCCTTCAGGGCTTCCTTTGGAAGCAGGTGATATGGGTGGTATTGTTCAAAATTCTTAAGATGGTCTTAAAGAATTGTAATCCCATGAAATCTTAACCATTGGATTCATTACTTGTGCTTCCCCGAAGGTGTGAGGTGAGTTTGAACTCCATCCGAGCTTGGGTGAGCTCAAATCGAGCGATGATCGATAGACGACATCCGTCACTCGCCACTCGAGAGGAGACAAATCATACACTGTCTATTCTGCCTGATTGGAAATGGCGATTGTGATTAAATCATGATAGGTCTCCCTTTAATTTAAGCTTAAGCCATGGAATTAATCATGGCCATCCGATATTAGATGGGAAGCTGCGTCCACCATCGGTACTCGATACGGATGTTATAATTTAAATAACCTATCCCATCACGCCACGTGGAAAGTGCACCACGTTAGCCTCCACGTGGCCCGACGGGATTAGGTAGTTTAATTAGCTTAATTAATTTATTTTTAATGTAGAAGCTTCCTAAATTCATAACTAATTATAGAAAAATCCAAAAAATGCAAACTCAAATTCATTTTAAATTTAATTCAAAGGAGAATAATATAAAATTAAGTTTAATTGATTTTGAATAGTAATTTTCACTCAATTTGGGTTTTATTAGGGATGTAATTGAGCTAATTACTTTTTAATTACTTCAACAATTAATTTCAAACTTCTTAGGGTTAATTAGTGGGATGACCTCTCCCTCCCATAATTTTCTTGAAATTATTGTTGGATTAATTAGGGGAATTGTTTGTTTAATCCCTAATAACTTCCTTAATTAATTAAATGATTAATTAACCTATTAAATAGTGATAAATTCATTAATTAAGCTTGCTAATCATCATGAACAGTGAATGGACTTAGGGAATAAGATTAGGATTTCTCTTCCAATCTTTTCCCCTAAGTTTATTTCATTTGGATAAACACTTAATTAATTTGCAAATTAATTAATGGCTAAATCACTTCATTAATTAGTTCAATTAATCAAATTCAAAACTAAATCACTCCAAAATTTAATCATTTAATTCTTGGGTAGATTTTTAAGTGTTCAATAACCTAAGAGACTTCAAAGAAAATTATAATTAAACTACATGTGTAGGATGGTTATGAAAATATTTAATTAAACCCTTTAGCTTAATTAATCAATAATTATGAGCCAATTGCATTAAGACCCTTTGTTTCTTAGGTGCATTATTGATTTAAATTTTATGTGGTTGCATATCATATGTTGGCTCATAATTATTTATTTAATTATGTTAAAGTGGTATAGTGAAGGAGTAATTTATGGAGTTAATTCACACCTTAACCTAAATAAAACATAAAATCAATCTAAATAATTCTAAAACTAAACTAAATTAATTCACATATGTGGGAAATGGGTTAAGACCATCAAACTCTTTTCACATTTCTTAAGTCAAATCAAAAATAAACAAATAAAAAATAGAAATCTCCTTAAAGAGTTTTGATTCACTTTAAATGATCTTATTTTATAGGATTACCTTTAGGAATTAATTAGGGTGAATGAAGTCATATGCTTACATCACTTTATTTCTTTCCAAGCATGCTAAATATTGTTTTTTATATAAAATCATGCATTCATTTCTTTTGAAAAATCAATTAAATAAAATGTTTTCCCTTTATGTCAAATTGCATGTGTTGGTTAAAATTAAGAATATGAGTGACTATTATCACTATTAAACCAAAAATTATTTCCAAAACTTATAAATTAGAGATTATGAATGAAGTGTTACTTATAAGTACTGATAAGCTTGCATGTGATTATAGCATAAGATGTGTTTTACATTATTTTCTTCTCTTCTATTAACATGGATTTGGATAAGATTTGCAAAGGTATAGTTCATTTGAAAAGAACACAACACTTGCTTAAATCTATTCCTATGCATTTCTATGTCATGACTTAAGAAGGATCCTCACATTTACACATGTAAATTATACAACCAAATTAAACAAAAATCTTTTGCATGATTCTTTATCCATTTGTTTCTTTTGTACATTTACATGTATTTAAGAAAAGTGGTATATTAATATGGACATCCCGGGGCAGCGAGGCTTTAAGTAGCCCTAAGTAGGTCTTGTACCTTGCATCCCTGGTGTAGAAAATAATGGCATCATACTCATTTATGTCTTTTATACATGTGGATGTTCATTTTGTTAATGGTTGAGAAATGCCCATTTCTACATAATAAAAATATGCATCAATGGAACATCCAAATTTTCAAATCATATCTCTTAGCATTCATCATCAAAGTGTGCTAAAGTTTGCATTCAATGTGTAGGTATGCTTAGGATCATTCATATGCATGGTATACATGGTGGAAAGAAATAAATGGTTGTGCATCATGTGATAGTAATTCACCTTAATTAATCCTAAGATGCCTTTCTTATTGAATAGGGCTAGTAGAGAAAGTCTAAACTTAGGGTTAATTAAAAACACATAATAAAACATCCACTAAAGAAAAACCATTAATGAATCTACCTTAGAAATATCTTAAGGTAGGGATGAAAGAGAAGTTCTCTTCTCTTTCTTCTCTTTACAACTTTTAGTAATTAGGTGTAGGTTCATTCAAACCAAATCAAATCATCAAATAAAATTGATAAATTAACTAAATCACTTAAAATGAAACCACCCTCTAAATTGAATCCTTCACACTTAGAAAATTCCAACCTTAAAGCCTAGCTAAGACATGCCACACCTTAAATGGCACACACATTAGGCTAAGTCACCATTTCTAGCTCTATGTTAGGTGCATGGTTTGATGCGATTTTATTTTGTGATGTAATATTTTTTAGATCGATGTTAGAGTACATATGCGTGGATGATAGGATGATCTTAGCTAATCATGTCTTTACAATGGGATTATGCTTAAGGGCATTATAATAAAAATATAAATGCTTTTTTTGCGTGGGTTGCTTATACCCTAAGCATAACCCAAATTAAGTGGACTTGGTTACCCATGTGTGGGTGCTAAGTCCAAATTATTCATATAACTACTTGGGGTGTGGTATAGCTAATCTTTTTTGCAGGTTTAGTTAGATTTATCTTTCCCTTTTGATATAAATTTTGCAATTGAAATTTGGATTGAATGTTATGGGTGAATTAAGGTGAACATTGGTCATAAGACCATGTCTTATGTACCATGTGAAGCCTTAGAGACAACCACATCTCAAGTCAAATCAAAAGAAAGAAAGAAAAGAAAATTAAAATGAAGAAATGAAAAAGGAAAATGAAGAAATGAAGAAATGAAGAATGAAGACCCCATAACATGAATTCCTTTTAATTGTAATTATTCATTTGTAATCGGGTTGTATAAGGGTAGAGCTCATACCCATTTTTCTTTTTTTGGGTTGTGTGGTGAGACCACATCGACCTCTTATTCTTTTTTACTAATTTTATAAGATTGATGTTTATTTATGATTTAGTAGGATGGCATGATTTTCTAGTTTCTTTTATTATTTAATGAATGGCTAGATGTGATTAGACTCTTAGGGAAAAATAAATTTTTATCAATTAATCAACTCAAAATTAAATTAATAACTCATAACCTCACCTAAAGCCTAGGACATAAATCAAGATAATAAAAGATTTAGCAACCCCTTAGATGGATGTTGTATGTCTCATCATGCATAAAACATATTGCTTCACTCTTGCTAATGGAGGGCTTCCACCTTTGCTAGAGAAAATGGCTTGACCTTTGAGAGCCATGGTGGAAACACACACCTCTTCTGATTTTGTTATAACCATCTTATCATGCATTAGGCATATGAAATCCCATAGCCTGTGTCAAATAACAATGTCCAAAAATAAATCAAAAAACTTAACAAAATTTGCATTAGATTAAGTCATTTATTCATGCCCTTCATGTCTCTTAGGGTGTGTTTAAGGACTTAGTCTCCTTTCTAAATAAATAACAACTAGCTATCTTGCAAAACATAAGACTTGCCTACATGTATTTAAAATCATAGGAGGAGTTAGTTGGCCGATTGTAAGTCCAATAATCAGTGATTTATCCTCTCTTGTGGAGGTAATATACCCATTTTTCTTAGATTTAGGTCATGTGTTTTGGCCCTCCAAAGCTCCCTAGATTTAGGATCGAGGTTATTTTTCTTTGTGAGTTACAAGCATAAATCCTCACCTCTTAGGCATTTCCAATCTGTGTGTGGAATTGTAAGCCCTAGATTTCTAATAAAATTCAACTCAAACATATAATTCTTCTCAAATTTCAAAATATAAAGCTAGATAGTTTGGGATGCTCACTAGGTTTCCTAGTATCATGAGCATTCCCTTACTCATCTCCCTTTGGTTTTAATTATAACTCCCTCCTTTTTATCAATCCCACTTGATTTTTCCAAAAAATAATCAATTTGTTGATAGTCTTATCTTTGAAATCTTTGGAGATGATCATTTACCTTAATCAAGAGTATTCTTAAGGAATCTCATTCTTAAGATATAATTAACTATGGGGCTTGCCTCCATAACTTGAACGATTTAAAATAAACCCTACTTTACTTTTCCATGTAAAGTAGGGAAAGAATCTCTGGTACATTCGAAGACCCATTGTCTTAGAGTCCTTATTAGGTGATTAGGTCCATTGTAGGATGGTGACTTCTCTCTCGAGATAGTATCATTTCGATGTGACTTCGTCCTCGATCACCTAATGGTACATCTACGTGGTGTCCAAACACACATTTTTTTCAATTCCAATTTGAAAATAAAACACCACAAATGTTTTTGGCAACTCCAATGAGAATAAGTTCCTCTCTCTATCTTTGGTAAATGATCGTTGTCTTCAAGTATCAATAGTGGATTTGTATTTCATATGAGTTTGAGACTATCCTTATTTTCCATTGGCACTTTATTTATTTAATTCTTAAGCTATGTTAGCCAACATCCTTTAGGTTTTAGGAACTCACTTCGTGTAGGTCTTAAAACCCCTATTGGGTCCCCCAATAGGTGAAAATAAAATTTAATAAAAAAAGATTACTAAAAACTTTGTTAAACCTTCTTACCATCTTTATGGTAAGGAAAATTATCATTCCAAAAATAAGAAAAATAAATTCTTTATAGAAACATCACTTTCCAAAAAGCACTTTTCCAAAAAGTTCACATAATAAAATACTTGCACAAAATACATATATCTCAACCTCATCTAACAATCTTCACGATTATTACATGCAGGATCTTTTGAAAAATCAAAGTTCAGGATCATCTTTCAAAAAGCACATATGAACATCCTCATTCAATATGCCCAAATTTATTGAATGAAGATTTCATTTCCAAATAAAACCAAAATCATCTTTTAAAAGCACATGTGAACATCCTCATTCAATATACCCAAATTTATTCGATGAAGATTTCATTAATCAAAATCATCTTTCAAAAACACATATTTCAAAATGAACACCCTCATTCAATATACCCAAATTCATTGAATGAATATTTCATTCCCAAATAGAATCATGTCATAAAATTAAAATTTCATTTCAATATATCTCACATAATTTGAAGTTAGAATTTCTTTCTTTTCAAAGGTAAAAATTTGAAGATAAGCCTCTTCATTCAATACATCCAAATGTGTTAGATGGAGGTTTCATTTTCAAACAAAATTACACTATTTGAAATTCCACTCAACAC
The DNA here is from genome assembly GCA_021442155.1 of Cymbidium sinense. Lineage (NCBI taxonomy): Eukaryota > Viridiplantae > Streptophyta > Magnoliopsida > Asparagales > Orchidaceae > Cymbidium > Cymbidium sinense. Next base: position 89,953,077 of record CM038219.1, read on the forward strand.
ATTCCACATGTGTTAAGTTGGAATTCCCTTCTTTTCAAAAAACAATAATCACATATAAAAATTTCATATTTGAAAAATAAAATATAATTAACATCCACTTTACATATCCAAATTTGTTAAATTGAAATCTACTTTGCAAAAATCATGAGAATCTAAATTCATTGGAATTCCATTTGACATACCCAATTTGTCAAATGAGAGTTTCATTTCTCTAAAAGAAAATTGAGAAAATAAATTGGATTCCATTAAACACCCCATGTTTGTTAAATAGAAATCCCTCCTTTCAAAGAAGTAACACAAAATCAAAACAAAAATCAAACACATTTGGACTTTATTTAGCATACCCAAATTTACTAATTAATGATCCTCTTTTCAAAATCACAAAAATCAAACACATTTGGATTTTTTTTATTTTAGCATACCCAAATTTGCCAAGTAAACATCCCTTTTTTAAAATCAAAAACACAAAAAAGTCAAACACTTTTGAACTTTATTTAGCATATCCAAATTTCCTAAGTAAAGATCTGCTTTTCAAAATCACAAAAATCAAACACATTTGGATTTTTTATTTTAGAATACCCAAATTTGCTGAGTAAAGATCCCTTTTTCAAAATCAGAAACACAAAAAAATCAAACATATTTGAACTTTATTTAGCATACCCAAATTTTCTAAGTAAAGATCCTCTTTTCAAAATCACAAAAATCAAACATATTTGGATTCTTTATTTAGCATACACAAATTTTCTAAGAAAAGGTCCCATTTTCAAAATGAAAACACAAAAATTAAACACACTTGGACTTTATTTAGCATACCACAAATTTGCTAAGTAAAGGTTCCATCTTAAAGAAAATCAAAACAAAAATATTTGGACTTTATTTAGCATATACAAATTTGCTAAATAAAGATTTCATTTCTAAATCCACACATGATTCACATCATGGGCAAACAAGCTAAAAAAAAATTATTTTCAAGCAACTCATTTAGCATACACAAATTTGCTAAATGAGTAATCCCAAATAAAATCAATTGACCCTCTATTTAACATACTCAAATTTGTTAAATAAGGAGTCCCTAAACATAAAAATCAAATTCAAATATGAACTAACAGTAGCATAAAAAAAGCTCTTCAAAATATTTGAACCCATTTCCAACATACACAAATTTGTTGGAAATGGATTCTAAACCCAAAATCTTTTCTCCAATTCTAAATTCAAAATCTCTATCCTAAATTCAAAGAGCCCCACGTAACATATTCAAATTGTTGAATGTGGGTTTAAATTATAATGCAAATTAAGATAGAAAGTTTGATTTGAGTTTTCTCCAACAATTGAAGAGTTCCAATTCAGTCTCAGTCAACTTTTTCTTGAGATCAGTATAGTGCAAATGGATGCTCAAAAGTATGTGTTCAATGTCCCCTTTGGGATGGATTTGGTCTTGGATACCTCTCACAAATTGATTTGCTCATCATTACACTTTGGGATTGAGGCTAGGATCACTTGTGGGAAACCCTCACCACCATTAGTAGAATGTGGTGGCTAAAGTCATCCATTTTGAGATGCCTTCATAATTTCCCTCCTGAAGAAGAATAAGTAGCCACAATTTTGCCCATTTTTTTTATCCTTGCCCAAAGTAAATAGTACCCACTCCTTTCCTCAGGGGAAGGCTACCTATTTAGGATAGTCTCCCCCACCTTTGAGATAGGGTTTAGTTCCCTGCTCTTCAGTAAATCATTCAAATAAAAAGATCAAGCATCATCATGTACCATGGAGATGGAGATATTTTCTCACATAGTAGAGGAGTCACCCATTGTCTCACTTTACCCACTTCAGAGTTCCATTCTCTTTATTTCAATGAGAGGAAGATGTTAGGAGGATTCAGTGTCACCTCCACCAAATTCATTTGAGGCACCTACAGAGATAATAGGATTCTATGCTAGGATGGTTCACCATGTTGGGCTTTCAATGAGTCCAATGCCCAATTTGATCTCTCATCCCATGTAGCTTATCCATTAGAAGAGCGGAGGCCATGTATTAGTTCATGTTACTAGTAGAGAGGCAAAGGTATGCAGAGTTAGCTTCTTTATTTCCCCGTCATACCTTGATATTCTATTATTTGATACATCCATCATGGGAGAGATCCCACAAGAGAGTGTTATCTCGATCACATCACTCTACTCCATGTCCACCATTGCCAATACAAGTTCCATTTCCATAGTTTCATCTAAAGCCATGGCGGCATCAAAAGAAAGCCCCGGTGATCTTACATAAGAGATCTTTTCTTCCCCACTAGGTGAGAGCTCTCTCACCTCCTTCAATTGGTGAAGAGGGAGTGGCGACCTCATAGAATCATAGTCATGCCATCACCACCACCACCTCAGTAGATCATGGACATAAGCAAGGAGAATGAGATAGTTCATTGTCCCCAATAGATCCTCCAGCGCACTCCACCCATGAGCCATGAGCATGTATCCTCATGATTCTAGATCAGTGTTCTAGTAACAATATTCTAGGGAGGTCGATGTATCTGTTCATGAGCATGATCCAACACATCAATGATCATTTATGCATTGGACCACTCCCTGGATGATATCGTAGCATAGTATCTGACTAAGAATGATGGAAATCTTAGGGTTTAATGGCTTGACCTAGAGGAAGAGAAGGTTAGCTTTAATCCCAATGAAGATAGTTTGTTGGAAGACTCAGTAGAGGTGCATATGGTTGCTTAGTTTCCCTGGGATCACCGAGTTTGGAAGGTGTTGGTCAACAAGATGATACCATTGAACACCTCATTCAACAACTTAAATAAGGATGAGATGACAAGAGAAGAGAAGAGATATTTTAGCGGCTTCTAGCACTTCAGAATCAAGCTCCAATAGCATATCCTACCATTATTGAGACGGTCGACTAATTCACATATCTTGGATCAACAAGAGTTCACCTCTCTTGTAGAGTGAAACAAGCTTTATAGAAGGTAGTGGACAATACCTCCATACAAGAAAAAAGATATTAAACTCATGATTGAACAATAAGAGAAAGAAGTGTTGGCACAAGCCCAAGGTGGTTCATCAGTTCCAAAGGGTATACCCTACCCAGAGGAATTTGATGTTATCCAATATCCTAAGGGTTTTGTGCCTCCTTCTTTCAAGAGTTTTGATGGCAGCGAAAATCCATGCCAACATAGAGAGTTCAAGGCCAATGTTGCAATCTTTGGTGATGATTCTATTATCGCTTGTTAACTAATAGGTATAGCTTTTTTGGATGAATGCTAATGATTCAATAAAGATTTTTTTCGAGTTGCAACTCTTTATTAAGAGATTTGCTAGAGCTCAATAAAGGATAACTGTGGGTGATCTTGTTGTGGCACAACAACACCCTAGTGAGTCCCTCATTGATTATATTTATAGATGACAAGATTTAAGCATGAAATGTGAACCGCAATTGTCTGAACAACATGCTATTGAAATTCTACTAAAAAATATTCATGGCCCGGTCACCTTCATGCTTAAAAGCTTCACCATTAAGACATTTGAGAAGCTAATCAACAAGGTGGCTAGCCTACAAGGAGAGGACAAATAGTTTCCATTTCAAGATCAGTCATCAAAGCCAAAGCATAGAAAGCAGAAAAGAAGCGTGTTGTGAGAAGGAAAGCGGAGATCAATATGAGAGACCTCAAGCTCCACAACTGTCACTTTGACCTTCTTTACCACCACCTAGGCCATCCTACTAGCCACCACAGTAGCCTTCACCACCTCCTCCTCAACCATACTCTCAATAGTGGTACACATACCCACCCCAAGTAGCTATCATCCACCTACTCTTTTAGATAAATTAAACAAAACTTATTCATTTAAGAGGGAGGTAGTCAAGAATATCTTTAAGAACGTCTAAAAAAACTTGATTTTAGCTACCGAGCAAAGGAGGAAGGCGAGTAATGATCTAACTTTTGCCCCATGCTTGGAATATTTTAGGGATTTACATTTAAGGGTGGCTTGAGCATAGTCGTTAGGTGTTATAATTATTCCTAAGGAATATCTAGTGGAACAACCATCCATGTCTATTAAAGTAATCCTTGGGGATACATGTGATCCTTTCAAAATAAGAGAAGGTTGGGATATCTCTTTATATCGAACCTCTAAAAAGATTATTTCTAAAATCAAGAAACTTTCCTTCAGTGGTGACTCAAACCTCAACATCAAGGAAGGTTCAAGTTGCCAAAGATAACTTGGGAAAAGTAGGAGCTTAAGTGCGGTAACAGCCCACTTGGGATAGCCAAGTAGCACCACCAAGAGCCTCCATTCCCATTGTATTTACTACTTCAATCATCATCTCTACTTCAGCTAGCTCTTCTTCTAGTAGACATCTTATATTGATAGATGAGGGCATCAAATCCCTCACCCCACTTACTTTACTAGATTTCTACTATGTACCTCCTTCTAAATCTAAGAAATTGAGGAATAAAGCTAGTTTGAATTACATCTGTGTCACTTTTGATGGGTTGTCTAACTCTACTCTTTTAGAAAATTCTTCAACTATTAATAATAATTATAACAACTCTGATCATCCTCTTTATGATTCCAAAATGGACTTTCTTTTTCTGAATACTATGGGTTCACCTCTTGAGATAGACTTGGAATCATCTGATTTTGAGGGTCCTATAGGAGAAGCTGTAGGTATGCCTGACGAGTAGGTAGAATCTTCCACTAACCTGCCATAAGAGGTCACCGAAGTTAACCTCCGTAGTGGCAAAGTTCTACCTCCTAAGATAGTACCTCAAGATAAGGGAAAATAAGTCATTGGTACTAACGAACAAGAAGCCCCTTCACAAGATGCTCCATGGATATATGCTTGTGGATTGTGAGTTGATTACAATGTCCTCATCTCACTTAAGAAAGTTGCCAACTAAACTAAGCATATATGATGCCCTTGTCTTATCCAAAGAGATGAGGGAGTCATTAATCAAGGCTCTTCTTGATTCAAAAATATGCTTAGCTCAACTGACCGCTATTGGAGAGGAGGTACATTATTCAAGTGAAGCCCAGGAAGTCAAATTCACTGACAAAGACCTTCTTTTGGGTGACATGGAGCACAACCATCCCCTCTACATCTCAGTGGATATGGGCAGATTCAGACTTTCTAGGGTTTTAGTTGATCTAGGTGCATCCATGAACATTATGAGCTTGAAAACCCTTGTCTATTTGAGGATTGACATCTCTAAGCTCTGAAGAGATCGGATGATGTTGAGAGGATTCAATGAACAAGGTGAGAGGGCTTTAGGTTCCATAGTGTTACCTTTGGAAATAGGTGATTGGAAGACTAAAGCCAAGTTTTATATCATTGATTCAAATACTTCATTCACTACTTTGCTCGGTAGGCCTTAGATACATCAGAATAAAATGAATCTATCCTCCCTTCATCAGTGCATCAAGTTTAGAAGGGATAGAATTGAATACTGTGTCAAAGGAGATGAAAAGCCATTTTTAGTCAAAGAGGTTGAGATATATGAAGATGTGATCTACTATCTTTCTCAAAACACCTTTTCTCATGAACATGGGGAGATGAATACCTTGTGGAACAACCATCCTATTCTATTAGGAAAATCCTAGAGGATACCTGTGATCCTCTCAAAACTAAAGAAAGTTGGGATATCTCCTTATCCTGAACCTCTAAAAAGATTATATTAAAAATAAAAAAACTTTCCTTGCAAGTGCTTGAGGCAGCTCGAACCTTTGACATCAAGGAAGGTTTGCAGGTTGTCAAAGACAATTTGGGGAAAGGGAGAGCTCAGTAGTAGCAGTAGCCCATGCCAGCTAAGGATAGCCAAGTAGCGCTCTTGGAGGGAGCCTCCATCCATAGTTGTACTTCTCACACTTTGCTAGCTCTTCTTCTAGTAGACATCTTGTATCAGCAGATGTGGGCATCAAATCCCTTACCCCAGTTACTTTACTTGATTTCTTCTATGTACCTCCTTCAAAATCTAAGAAATTGAGGAATACAGCTAGTTTGAATTACATCTATGCCACTTCTGATGGGTTGTTTAATTCTACTCTTATTGAAAACTATCCAAGTCTAAATAATATATTTAACAACTCTGATCTTCTCTTTTTGATTCAGAGTTGGACTTTCCATCTCTGACTACTATGGGTTCACCTCTTAAGATAGACTTGGAATCATCGATTTGAGGGGCCCCATGGGAGAAACTGTAGTAATGTGGGAGTAGAATCACTAACCTCCCACAAGAGATCAGAATTCAACCTCGTGGCAAGGTTCTACCTCCTAGGGTAACCTCAAGATAAGTTGAAACAAGTCATTGGTTTAGATGAAGAAGCCCTCCAGGATGATCCACCCAGATATGCTTATGGAGGATCAAGTTGATTATAATGTCCCTTCTCTCACTAAGAAAGTTTCCATAAGTTAATATATAATGCCCTTATCTTATCCAAAAGGGAATCATTGATCAAAAGCTCTTCAGATCTAGAGATATGCTTCTGACCATTGTTGGAGAGGAGGCACATTATTAAAGCCCAAAGTCACTTTCATAGATGGAGACCTTCTTAGGGGACATGGAGCACAACCACCTCACATATGGACATGGTATTAGACTTTCAGGGTTTTATTGATCCAAGTGCATTAGTGAACATTATGAGTCTAAAGACTCTTGCCTATATGAGGATCAATATATCCACACTCCGAGGAGATCGGATGATGTTGAGAGGATTCAATGAACAAGGTGAGAGGGATTTAGGTTACATAGTGTTACCTTTGGAAATAAGTGGTTGTTGCTCAGTAGGCCTTGGATACACCAGAATAAGATGATTCCATCCTCCCTTCATCAGTGCATTAAGTTTCAAAGATATAGAATCAAATACAATGTTAAAGGAGATGAAAAGCTATTTTTAGTTAAAGTGGTTAAGATATATGAAGATGTGACCTACTATCTTCCTCAAAATCAAAATACCTATTCTTGCAAACTTGGTTAAAATTCAAATATAAAAGAAAAAAAAAAGAAGAAAAAGAGAAAGAAAAAGAAAAAGAAAAGAAAAAGGAAAGTGCAAGTGAGTGAGAAAGGGACACTAAGAAAGAGGTAGAGCCACATGTTTTCCACCCAGTTGTTTCCTCTGACATATGGTAGGATGACTCGATCTCCAAATGAGGCAAGGTAGACATAGAGGAAATTCCATAGGTGGAAGACCCCCTAGTTCATAGCCAACCAACAGGGGCCATGTACCAGTTCACAGGAGTACAATTGTTATTCACATAGAATTGGAATCCATAAAGGAGTCTCATGTATTAGCAACACCCCCGGTGAGTTTTTTGGATGACTCGATGACAAAGACCAGGTCTCTAAGTAAAGCATGAATGTATTCAAATCAGGTTGATGTAAAACTATTAGGTAGTAGTTGAACTTTAGCTAACCTCACTTTCTTCTCAAAAGTTGAAGGTTTAGTAGTTAAGGAAGCCCAGATCTTCCATGGATGTTAAGTCAAGAGTCCTATTGATCATCATCCTCAAGTCTAGAAGCTGATGTAGAACTTGAGGATAATTCATATAAAGATTTAATGGAATTACCTTTTGATTGGTACTCACCTTGTGTTCATAATCTTGCTAAAAAAGGTTCAATTCCTTATACATGATCCAGGCACAGGTTGGAGTATTTTGAGAAGCTGTGGAACAACAGAGGTAGGGATGCACAATCAAGACTGGGACTAGGATTCAGTATAGTGGGTCCAGTCAATGATGTTGATTACTACTTAACTATCACCAATCATCTGGAGTCTGATAGGTTCTTCTCAAACCACACTAACTCTTATGAGGAGGTATGTTTAGAAACTTCAGATGATCCTGATGATCTTCAAATCAAAGATGCACCTCCAAAATTTGAAGAAGAAATCCATTCAACCATCGACAAACTCAAAGAAATCAACCTTGGGATAGAAGAAGATCCACTCCTGACATACATCAGTTCCTTATTGAAGGAAGAAGAAACCAATGACTTAGTTAGCCTATTGGCTGAGTTTAAGGACTACTTTATATAGATCTATGAAGAGATGCTCGGATTATCTCCTGACGTAGTAGTCCATAAACTAGCAATAGACTATAACGCTAACCCTATCAAGCAAGCTCCTATATGCATGCGATTAGAAATCGAACAACAGGTCATTTCTAATGTCAAGAAATTGATCGAAGTTGGTTTCATCGGGGAAGAAAAATACCATACCAGGTTAGCTAGTGTCATCCCAATTAAGAAGAATAATGGCCAAATTTACATATGCCTCAATTTCAGGGACTTAAATAAGACATGTCCTAAAGTTAAATTTCCTCTTCCTATACCAAATTTAATGGTGGACATCGCCTCATCCCATGCAATATTCTCCTTTATGGATGGGTCATCTGGCTATAACCAAATCAAGATGAAAATGAAAAACCGCTTTTTTGAACCCATCATCTATTATTATAAGGTCATGCCTTTTGGCCTTAAAAATACTGGTGCTACCTACCAACAGACCATAATTCAGATGTTCAACGAACTCATTCATCATCAAGTTGAATGCTATGTTGATGATCTAGTAGTCAAAAGCAAAGATAAGGAAGACCATCTCTTTAACTTTAGAGTAGTTTTCAAATAGCTAAGATAATTCAACCTCAAAATGAACACCCTGAAGTGTGCATTGAGAGTAGCTTCAGGGACATTCCTTGGGTTTATTGTCCAACGCTGAGGAATAGAGATAGACTTAGAAAAGATCAAAGTTATCTTAGAAATGACACCCCCTAAAACTCTAACTCAACTCAAATCTTTCCAAGGGCAGTTGGCATATTTAAGATGCTTTATCTCTGACCTATCAGGGAGATGCAAGCCATTTTAAGCACTTATCAAAAAGGATGATAAGTTCAAATAGGATAACAACTGTTAGCATGCTTTTGAAGACATCAAATAGTATTTGGTGTAGCTGCTAGTTCTAGCAGCCCCTATCCCGAGCAAGCCATTTATCCTCTACACTGCTGCATTGGATGACTCCCTTGGTGCATTGTTAGCTCAAACAAATAACAAAGGGAAGGAGAATGCTCTCTACTACCTCAGCCATTGTCTGATCCCTGCTGAAGAAAACTATGCATCTATTGAGAAACATTGCTTAGCTTTAATCTTTGCATCGCAATAGCTATGGAACTATATGCTTTCTCATAAGGTAAACTTATTTCAAGAATCAATCCACTACAGTATCTCATGACATGGCCGACGTTATCTGGGCGGTTGGCACATTGGTCCATGATTCTCTTACAGTTTGATATTACATTCGTACCCCTACGTGCGATGAAAGGATAGGCACTAACAAATTTCTTAGCAGCACACCCACTTCCTGCTGATTCTCCGTTTAGTGATGATCTCCCCGATGAACAAATCATGAACTTGGGGGAAGTTGACAATCGCCACTAGGAGATATATTTTGATGGTGTGGCTTTCTTTCAAAAAGGAGAAGAACCATGATCTACTCTTCCAAGAAAGGCAAGGGTAGGAATAGTTCTCTTAACTCCACACCACGATGTGATAAGAATCTTATACTATCTCTCCAATCCATGCACCAACAATGAAGCCAAGTATAAGGCTTTGGTCGTCAGTCTGGAGTTAGCTATTACAGTCTATATCAAAAGCATCAATATCTACGGGGATTCTCAGCTGGTCATCAACCAGATTGCTGGATCCTATAAGGTTCTAAAACCTTAGCTTCGTCACAACCACGAGTACACCATAAAGTTAGTGGCCCAAATCCCTGAGATCACCATCTACAAGGTTCCTCGAGGAGAAAATGTAGTAGCAGATACTTTGGCCAAACTCTCCAAGGAATTGGCATGTCTGGAAGATGAGTCCATTCCAATAAGAGACCAAAATAGACAAGTCCTATCCCTTATTGATGCTGAGCTCGTCGAGAGACTTTCTCTTAAAGGGGAGGTTGCCATTGCCAATAAAAATGAGGAGCTAGATTGGAGGAAACCATTCATAGATTATTTGAACACAAACAAACTACTTGAAGAGAAATTGTAAGCCCATTAGATGAAGTAGAGATCTCTCTTCTATGCTCTCGTGGATGGCACCTTGTACCGATGATCTTTTGATCAAATGTGATTATGCTATTTAAATAAACAAGAAGCCTGTAAGATCATGACCAAGGTACATTCAGGTCTATGTGGAGCACATCAATCCAGTTTGAAGATGAAAGCAAAGATCAAGAGACTAGGATACTACTGGCCTTTGATGTTCACAGACTGGTTGAATGTAGCTAGGAGATGTCATCAATGTCAGGTACACAGTGTGGTCCTACATGAACCACCCAACATTATACATCTTACATTAGCTTCATGGCCATTTGAGTGTTGGGGTACCGACATAGGGGGTTTCTATCGATCCTCCTTCTTCTAAGGGTCATCGATTCATCTTAGGTGCCACCGACAACTTTTCCAAGTGGGAAGAAGCAATCCCACTTAGAGATGTCACTGTTCAACATGTGCTCCAATTTTTTAGAAACCATATCGTATATTGGTTTTGGTTGCCTCACGAATTATATCCAATAATGGTATTGCATTCAAAAGCACCAAGATCAATAGATTCTCTAGGAGACATATTATAGATTGGAGATACTCCACTATCTACTACCCCAGGGTAAGTGGCCTAGCAGAAGCATTCAATAAAACTCTCATTTAGATACTAAGGAAGACACTCGATGACAACAAGCGACAGTGGCATGAGTAGCTATTTGAAGCTTTGTGGGCATACCACACCACATACAAAAATCCAACTCTCAATCTACCCTGTTCTCCTTACTGTACGAATTCGAAGCTATTTAACCATTAAAGTTTAGCTCCCATCACTAAGGATAGCAATGGGTAGTAAAATCATTATAGAACATAATTCCAAGTTATGGTTAGAAGAGCTCAAAGGTTTGGAGGAGAGATGCCTATGAGTGTTCCAGAACCTCAAGTTATACAAAGCCAAGATGATTCAAGCTCACAACAAGCTAGTCTGCCCTTGAGCTTTTTAAGAAGAATAACTTGTTTTAGCTCTAAGGAGACCAATTGTTGCTCGTTCAAAGATGGAAGGCAAGTTTGAACCCACTTGGGAAGGCCCTTTTGTCATAGAGAAGGCCTACCAAGGAGGATCTCATCAACTTATTTCTTGTAAAGGGGAACACCCAATGCTTCCAATTAATGGGCTCTATTTGAAGAAATACTACCCATAAAATTATGTTTGAAAACAATTATCATAAAAAATAAATGATTCTGATTCATCAAAATATTCACATCATTCGAAACATTATTTTCTTATTTTGCGAATCTGCCACGATCTATTTAGGGTAGGTGCAAGAGAACCCGAGAGCCAACCTATCCCTCTTTCATAAGACGAACACAAATTAAACATGATTCCCTAATGCTACTAGAATAGGTGTAAGAGAACCCAAGAGGCATCCTATTTCAACTAGCATAGCTAGGATAGGTGTAAGAGAACCCAAGCAACATTTTGTCCTCTTTAAATACAAACACAAACACAATCACAAACACATATATTTTATTTTAGGATATTTTGATATGGGAGCAAGCCCCCTGTGACACTCACTCATTAAGTGCTCTAGGTCAGGTTGACATGCTACCTAGCTAGTATATCACCCCAATAGTCATTTGTCTGGCAGATATGAGTCCCTCACTTTCTTCCTAACTTGACCATTACAAATCGATGAGAGCCTTGTTAGTATTGGTAGACCTCACTGCACAGCCAGTAAGCTACCTCATGTTGACTTTGTTTAAGAGGATGTAAAACAACACATTTTCTTCTTTAACTAGCCATCATAAACAGACTAGGTATAATATATTTGAGGTCTAGGATAAGTCCCCCAGTGGCTCCTTTCCTCTTAACAACTCTTGAGTAGATATAAGTCCTCTAGTGGTATTCACTCAGTAGTCACACTAGGTCGGATAGCACCTGTCGAGCCGAAGACAAACTATCTTGACAATCAGTTCTTGTGTAAGAGGATGTGAGTCCCCAATGCTTTCTTCCAAGGCTGATTGTTGCAAACTAATAGGCACTTTAGGTTGGTTGATGTTCACTATGCTGATAGCAACTCACCTGGTGGATACACCACTCTTTGGCAAATATGAGTCCCAGTACTTTCTCCTAGAGTTTGCCACCTAATACCTACAGATATTATTTTCTCTAGAGTTTTGGATAAAGCCCTTAGTGGCCCCTCCCATACGAGTACTCTACTTGGATCACATCCTTAGCAACTCCATTTAGACACTACCCTAGTTACTCTTAGATTGGACAGTCCCCATTTCCTAGTAGCCAGCCTTATGGTTGGAGAATTTTTTTTAGTGGATGCACAAATTCTCCCTTAAACTAGTAATTATGAGATAGGTCTAGGTTGATATAAGCTCCTTCTTAGTGTGATTCCTTGCAAACTAACATGGTCCATGATAAATAAATAAACAAATCTATTCTCTTATGGATTAGGAATTCAAGCGCCCAGCAGCCCCTTTCCCAAGCAAGCATCCTATGTTTAGGCTTGTGTCAGCAAAACTCCCTATAAGAATTGCCTGACTACACTTGAGTTAAGATAAGTCCTCAGGTAGGCACTCTCTTTGTAATCACCCTTTGGTTAGCTTTAATTTTTTTTGCCACAAACAGGTTGCCCCAGCAATCATTCTGCTTTGGAAGATGTAAGTCTACTATGCATTCTTTCTAGCATGGTGTCTCGATGGAAGCCCAGGTCAGGTTGACATGTTACCTTGCTAATGTGTCACCATAGTGATCTTTATTTAGAAAGATGTGAGTCCCTTGTGCTTTCCGAATTGGTCCGCAAGAAAGGCACCCCTTTGGGGATAGTTTTCCCCCTTGGAGAAATACTCCACAGATTAAATCTAGGCCAAAACACATGGCCCCTACCATCTGATCCATGCAAACCAATGGGATCCATCAATATATAATTAAAATGAAATTAATCTTGACTATCTTTGAGCTGATTTAAGTCTCCCATTCACTCGATGTTAGCTAAGGTTGGGTTTGACCCATTGCCTGGCATCACCAACGATCCTACTTTGGAGGATGTAAGTCTACTATGCTTTCTTCTTAGTATAGCTGTTACACATTGAATGGCAACCCCTTTGGTTGGATAGTCTTACCATGTGGTTGGTAGACTACCCTTTGGATTGGTAAATCTGAAGTAGGCCAAGGCCAACATGGTCCCTACTCAATGCAATCCATTACAAACCGATAGGATCCATCTCAAAATTCAAAATTTAAAAATCTGGATCGAGTGGAGCCAAATTAAATAATCAAATCAATTAGCTTCTCCTCAGTGAGATGCAAATCTTTCTAATTCTCCCTAGTGGAGTAAATTCAATCCAACCTGAACTTGCTCCTTTAGTGGAAGGTTCACATCTTTTATCCCCGGTGGATTCAAAATTTTAATTCCCCAATGAATTTCACAATGTATCATTCCCCAGTGGATGACTTGAACCTGCTTCCCTAGTGGAAGGTTCATATACTTCATCCCTAATGGATTCCCCCTTCACTCTGTTATGTTTTCGACATGAGTAGAATCACATTGCACTAAGATCTTGATTCTTTCTGCACCTCGAGTTTAGAAGTAGATCCTTTCTATTAGTGTTTATGGTCATTCAAACATTGTTGATCCTCTCGATCAACACCAATACGTGCGGTGTACCTTATCAATCACACCACACCTATTGGGTGCCCTTTGTTGACCTCACTTTTGGAGTGAAATTTCAACTTCTCCATCTTAGGCATAGGACTCCTCTAGACACTAAGAGTTCCTTAGTCTTAAGACACTTCTAGTGATTAGGTGAACACTTAACCTAAACTTGGAGACTTAGGAGAGTTAGCTATAAAAGTAAGTTATGCCTTAGGGGTATTAGGAAACCTTGCCTACCCTATCGCTTGAACCCAATCCTTGCTTCCCTCCTTCAAACCAAACTTCAAACCCAAATCTTAAATCAATTCCAACTTAATTGATTTTCTCAAATAATGAATCAATTCCAAATCAAATCTTAAATCAATTTCAACTCAATTTATTTTCTCAAATCATAAATCAATTCCAAAATTCAAATCATGAATCAAATCTTAAATGATCAAAACCCATGATCAATTCCAAATGAAATCTTAAATCAATTTCAACTCAATTGATTTTCTCAAATCATAAATCAATTCCAAAATTCAAATTATAAATCAATTCCAAATCAAATAATTGAAACCCATGATCAATTCCAAATCCAAAATCTTTCCTAAGCCTTTTGATTTCATCTCATGGACTTAGCTCAAATCAAATCCAAATCACTCCAAATTCAAAATATTTTATCATAACCGATTTATATTCTCATTTATATTCACAAATATAAATGAAATGTAAATTCAACTAACCAAAACTAAATTCAAAACTCAAATCCAAATCCAACTTAAATCCAATTATACTCTTTCAAGTCAAATCCTTGAACTTAACCAAACCAAATTCAAATCACTCCAAACTCAAAAGATTTTCTCATAACCCATTTATATTATCATTTATATTCACAAATATAAATGAAATGTAAATTTAAACAATCAAAACTAAATTTAAAACTCAAATCCAAATCCAACTTAAATCCAACTTACACTCTTTCAAGCCAAATTTTTGAACTTAACCAAATCATTCTCAAATCAATCCAAACCTTTAGATTTTCTCTTCAAACAATCATTCTTTCAATCACATGCCTAAATATAAACATAAACTACAATCACCAAACCAAAATCAAACTAACCTAAGTCATACCCATGTTCACCCTTTTGACTTCAAATTGTCAAATGAATCAAAACCCATTTGACTCCAAATCACTTGCAATTGGATTTATATTTCCATCATAAGTCCATATTTGAGTTCAACCAAACTTGATCAAGCATTGATCAGGCCAATTGACCTACTTAGGCTCACTTGACCCAGAGTGACGTAAAGCACCTTTCTGAGCCAAATTCTAATCCAACCCAAATTGGTTTGAATTAAGCCCATCTAAGCCTTACATTGTGATCAACAATCATTCTAGGATGATCAATCACTCAAATTGGGTCAAACCAAGTCAAACCTAGCCTTTGACCAAGTCAACACTTAGTCCAAATGAAACCTAAATGAGCTAAAATCCATTTTAAGATAAATTGATTGAAACCATTTATCCAAACCAATCCATAATCAATAATTGAACTTGACCAAGCCATCAATTGAGCCAAACCAAGCCTAATAGGCCACTTGACCTAAGTTGACCCAAGTTGACCTAAAAAGTCAAAATGAGTCAAATCTTGATCTAAGTCAAATTGATTGCAAACAATGGGTCAAATTCATTCTAAATCACTTGTTGAACTTGAGCAAAGCTTCAATTGACTAAGTAGACTCAACCTTCTGACCAACTTAACCACTTAAAGGTCAAATCAACTTGAAATCAAACCAAAATTGATTGAAACTAAAGCTTGCAATACATTTCAAATGATCAACCAAGCCTAAACCAACCCATGACCTAATCCAATTGGGTTAAATGGGTCAAATGGGTCAAATTGGTCAACTTGACCCATTTGACCTAAATGAACCTAAATGAACCTAAATGAACCAAAACCAAATATAAATCAAATTGAACCAAACTAATGATACCCATAGGATCCAAATGATCATTTGAAGTTGACCTAACCCATGGTTTGACCCAATTTGACCATCCGATTCAAGGAGGGGAAGATATACTCCCCCTCATTCCCACTTAAATGGGAAGCAATTCTGAGTGAACCAAGCATTCCAAAGCCATTTCCAAGCTCCCTTGATTTCTCCATCTCAATTTTTCTCAAAGCCGAAACAAGGGAGGTCCATCCTAATTCCAAGTCACTCAATTCTCCACCAAAACTAAATTAAACTTGCAAGCACCATCAAGGGACTTCATCGATCTAGATCAAGTTATTTTCCAAGTCACCAAGCTAGGGAAAGGAGGACTTTGATCAATGAAGGGGGCTTGGTCAATTTTCACTTTAAATCAAGACTTGATACACACCTTCCACGAGTTTTGCCTCAGAGCGAAGGAATTTTTAATCTTAATCAGACCATTAAATTCATTGCTTGTGCTTCCCCGAAGGTGTGGGGTGAGTTTGAACTCCATCCAAGCTCAGGTGAGCTCAGACTGAGCGACGATCGATGGACGACATCCTTCTCTCGTCGCTCAAAAGGAGACAAATCACACACTGTCCATTCCGCGTGATTGTACGGTTGTGATCAAATTATGATAGATCTCCCTCTAATTTGATAAGCGTGACATCTAAATCTTAGTCGATCTTAGATTGGATGGCCCATGGAGAAAATCATCACTAACTAAATAGATGTGATAATTTAAATGACCTATCCCATCATTAGAAAGCCGTTAATGCCACGTGTTTCTTTAATTAAAATTAATTCATTTTTAATGCAAAAACTTCTAAAATTCATAACTAATTATAGAAAAATCTCAAAAGTAAAAACTTAAATTCATTTTAAAGATAATTTAAAGGAGAATAATATAAAATTAAGTTTAATTAGTTTTGAACAGTAATTTTCACTCAGTTTGGATTTTCTTGGGGATGTAATTAAGCTAATTACTCTTTAATTACTTCAACAATAAATTTCAAACTTCCTAGGGTTATTTAGTGGGATGACCTCTGCCTCCCATGATTTTTTTGAAATTTATTATTGGATTTATTAGGGGAATTGCTTATTCCATCCCTAATCACTTCCTTAATTAATTAAATGATTAATTAACCTATTAAATAGTGATGAATTAATTAATTAAGCTTATTAATCATCATGAAATAGTGAATGGACTTATCAAATGAGATTAGAATTTCTCTTCTAATCTTTTCCCCTAAGTTTATTTCATTTGGATAAATGCTTAATTAATTTGTAAATTAATTAATGGCTTAATCACTTTATTAATTAGTTCAATTACTCAAATTCAAAACTAAATCACTCCAAAATTTAATCATTTAATTCTTGGGTATATTCTTAGGTGTTCAATAACTTAAGAGACTTTAAAAATAATTATAATCAAACTACATGTGTATAATGGTTATGAAAGTACTTTATTATAGCATTTAGCTTAATTAATCAATAATTGTGAGCTAATTGCATTAGGCCCCTTTGTTTCTTAGGTGCATTATTGATTTAAATTTCATGTGGTTGCATATCATATGTTGGCTCATAATTATTTATTTAATTATGATAAAGTGATATAAGTAAGGGGTAATTAATGGACTTAATTCACACCTTAACCTAAATAAAACATAAAATCAACCTAAATGTTTATAAAATTAAACTAAACCAATGCACATATGTGGGAAATGGGTTAGGACCAACAAAATCTTTTCACATTTCCTAAGTCAAATCAAATATATATATATATATATATATATATATATATATATATATATATATATCCTTAAATAATTTTGACACACTTTAAATGATCTTATTTTATAGGATTGTCTTTAGGAATTAATTAGGGTGAATGAAGTCATATTCTTACATCACTTTATTTCTTTCTAATCATGATAAATATTATTTGCTATATGAAATCATGCATTCATTTCTTTCTGAATATTCACTAAAGAAAAACCATTAATGAATCTACCCGAGAAATGTCTTAAGGTAGGTATGAAAGAGAAGTTCTCTTCTCTTTTCTTCTCTCCATAACATTTAGTAACTAAGTGTAGGTTCATTCAAACTAAATTACTTAAAATGAAACCATCCTCTAAATTGAATCCTTCACACTTAGGAAATTCCAACCTTAAAGCCTAGCTAAGACATGCCACACAAGCCTTAAATGGCACACACATTAGGATAAGTCACCTTATCTAACTCTATGTTAGGGCGGTGCATGGTTTGATGCATGATTTTATTTTGAGATGTAATATTTTTTTAGACTGGATATTAGGTTGCATGTGCGTAGACTAGATGATAGGACGATATTAGCCTAATCATGCTTTCTACAGGGGGTTATGCTTAAGGGGCGTTGTAATAAAAATATAAATACTTTCACTATGCAGGTTGCTCATACCCCTAAGCATAATCCAAATTAGGATAGGTGGACTTGGTTACCCAAGTGTGAGGTGCTACGTCCAAATTATTCATATAACTGCTTGGGTTGTGTGGTACGTTTAGCCAATTTCTATTTTGCAGGTTTAGTTAGATTTATCTTTCCATTTTGATATAAATTTTGCAATTAAAATTTGGAATGAATGTTATGAGGGAATTAAGGTGAACATTGGTCATAAGAACATGTCTTATGTACTATGTGAAGCCTTGGAGCAAACGACATCTCAAGTCAAATCAAAAGAAAGAAAGAAATGGAGCAAAATTAAAAATGAAGAAATGAAGAAAGGAAGAAATGAAGAAATGATGAAATGAAGAATGAAGACCCCCATAACATGAATTCCTTTTAAATTGTACTTATTCATTTATAATTCGGGTTGCATAAGGGTAGAGCTCGGCTACCCATGTTTCTTTTTGGGTTTGTGCAGTGGAGCTCGACCACATCGGCCTCTTATTCTTTTGCATTAATTTTATAAATTGATTGATGTTTTGTTTATGATTGTGTAATTAGGATGGCATGATCTTCATAATTTCTTCATTATTTGATGAATGGCCTGGATGCGATTAGACTCTTAGGGAAAATTAAATTTTCTATCCAATCAATCAACTCAAAATTAAATTTAACAACTCATAACCTCACTTAAAGCCTAAGACATAAATCAAGATAATAATATATTTCGTATCCTCTTAGCTGGATGTTGTATGCCTCACATCATGCATAAAGCATATTGCTTCACTCTTGCTAATGGAGGGCTTCCACCTTTGCTAGAAGAAATGGCATGACATTTGAGAGCCATGGAGGAAACACACCTCGTTCTTTCTAATTTTGGCCCATAATCATCTTCTCATGCATTAGGCATATGAAATCCCATAGCTTGTGTCAAATAAAAATGTCCAAAAATTAAAATAAAATGTAACAAAATTTGCATTAGATTAAATCATTTATTCATGCCCTTCATGATCTAGTCTCTTAGGGAGTGTGTTTAAGGACTTAGTCTCCTTTCTAAATAAATAATAGCCTAGCTATCTTGCAAAACAAGACTTGCCTACATGTATTTAAAAGAAGAGTTAGTTGGCCACCCCAGTGTTGTAAGTCCAATAGTTGGGTGGTTTATCCTCTCTTATGGAGGTAAGCCATATACCCATTTTTGCCTTAGATTTAGGTCGTGCCTTGGCCTTCGCCAAAGCTCCCTAGATTTAGGATCCAAGGTCATTTTTTCCTTTGTGGGCTACGAGCATAAATCCTCACCTCTTAGGCATTTTCACGATCTCATGTTGTGGAATTATTTGCCCTAGATTTCTAAGAAAAATTTTACTCAAACATATAATTCTTCTCAAATTTCAAAAATATAAAGCCCAACCATAAGATAGTTTGGGATGCTCACTATGTTTCCTATTATCATGAGCATTCCCTTACTCATCTCCCTTTGGTTTCAATAATAACTCCCTCCTTTCGATCAATCCAACTTGATTTTTCTAAAACAAAAACCAATTTGTTGATAGTCCTATCTTTGAAATATTTGGAGACAATGATCATTTACCTTAATCTAGAGTACTCTTAAAGAATCTCATTCCTTAAGATGTAATTAACTATGGGGGCTTGCCTCCATAGGGAACTTAACAAACCCGATTTAAAATAAACCCTACTTTACTTTTCCATGTAAAGTATGGGAACGATCTCTAGTACATTCGAAGACCCATTGTCCTTAAGAGTCTTTATTGGGTGATTGGGTCCATTGTAGGATGGGTACTTTTATCTCTTGAGATAATACATCATTCATCAATGTCGCACCCGATCACCTAAATGAGTACATCTGCGGATCTACGTGGTGTCCCAACGCACAATTTTTTTAATTCTGATTTGAAAATAAAACACCATAATTGGCTTCAAATTAAAATTTCCACTATAATGCTGTTGGGTTAATTATTTATGAAAAATTATCTGCTCGAGCTAAATATTGCATAATTAATTATGCTTTTAGTATAATTGAACATATTTCTTTATAATTGTATACATTATGTTTAGAAATATGATAATTTTGTAAGGACTAAGTGACAGATATACCATAAAACACACACCATAAATTGAAAATTATATTTCATTAATTATATAAATAAACTATCATAATTATTTAAGAGGTTAAAGAAAAGATGAGTTAGATATCTCTACATCATGAAAAAAAATTTATTATGAATCAACACCTAGAAAGTAAAAACAAAAGACATGAATGTATGTTCATGAAAGTATAAATAAGGTCCGATGCTTAAAGACTTAAATACTTCTTCATAATGAATTCTTTATATTAATTATATCATTTGCAAAATTTCATTTAAATATATAAGAAATAAATTTTTTCAAGGTATAGATGTTTAGAGTTAGTCTTGTTGAAAGATTGTCTTCTTAGTGATTACTTAATTTTATAGAATTTGTATAAGAATATAAGAATTATGCATGTACTATTTTTAGGAAAGCTATTATGAGCTACGCCATTTTGTTAATTATAAATACTTTATCTAAGAATATTGAAGCCTTTAACTAAGTTAATTGACACATTTTAAATGAATAAAGTAATATTATTTCATTTAAATATATACAACAAATAAATTTTTTTTCAAGGTATAGATGTTTAGAGTTAGTCTTGTTGAAAGATTGTCTTCTTAGTGATAACTTAATTTCATAGAATTTGTATGAGAATAAAAGAATTATGCATCTATGTACTTAATTAAGAAAGCTAATAGCTACATCATTTGTTAGAGTGTTATAAATACTTAATCTTAGAATATTGAAACCATTAAATTGACACATTTTAATTAATAAAGTAATATAATTTTACAACATGGTACTTTAAGAACCAAATAAAGGATCTTGCTTCCCAAAACTTTTAATGTTAATCTTTTTCTTTTTTATGTATTTAGGTTTGCTCAAGGATGACCAACAATCTAAGTGTGGTTGAGTTTAATAAACATAAAGGTTATGCGTATTTTTTTTTAACATAGACTATGGATTTACAACATGTTTCTACACGATTTTAAGGATTTCTTGACACTTGTTATTCAAATTTTGAATTTTTAAAGATATGGAAAAGAAAAAAATATAGTTATTAATATGTAAAGTCATATGGACAATCATCTATAATAAATTTTAGAGTAAATGGCATGATTTAAGACTAGATTATTATTTGGAGCTTAACCTAGCCCTTATGTACCCAAGCTAGTGCCTAAGTTTCACATTAGGCTCCTAAGCACCAAACTACATTAACTTGATAGAGAAGCATAGGCTTAATCCCCAACCCTAGTGCCTAAGTGCCAGAACCAATCCTAAAATAATTAAAGACAGAGAGATTGACATTTAGGCACCAATCCCAGAATTCATGATAGTGTGCAAATAAAGATAATGATGCTTAAAATCCCTATTCTAGCACCTAAGTGCTGGCATGGCAGTTACTACAAATTGCCTTATATATTCATCAATTTTTACCTTTTTTAGAATAATTATTGTATTCATATCGATGTAAATTATGTGAATTATTTAGGGACTTCTCCAACCTTTATTCAAGGATTTTAATTAAGTTTTAGATGGTCCAAGAAGGGTAATTTTGAGGTTGCTTCAAGGTCTTTTGAGAAGCCATTAGGTAGATCTTAAGAGCAAAGAGCCACTTAACCTTTTCTTTTTTTTCTCTCTCTCTCTCTCTCTCTCTCTCTTTTCTTTGTTTGTAACAATGTTAATGTAAAAGCATTCATTATTTTTATTTTCTATGTTATTGTGAACACTAGCCACACAACAAAAGATGTGAGCATTTGTTGGACTAACTAAGGATATTGAGTTGCTTCACCAATGAAACAACATGTGCCATAAGGTCTACATGGACATTTACTCCTAAATTATAGATATGGGCTTCTTTAACAAAATCCTCTTACTTTGCCACTACTAATTTCTTAGACATCTCTCCTAATAAGTCATAGGCCACCTCGAGAATCTTGTCCAGAAACGTGCCACTAGATGTGGTCTCAATTAGTGTCCTTGGTCACCCAACCAACCATTTATAGAAAGTTTGAAAATACATTTATTTGAGAAGGTTGTGATGCCGTCATCTAATGTGGTGTGGGATAAACCATATATTTTAGAGTACATGATCATGCCAAGTAATAATGTGTAAGTAAAGTATCATTTTCATGCTGATTGAATGTTAAGTATTAAAATTAAGTTGACATTTTATTATTTGGATGATGAAAATAGAGTGTCAAAGAAAATGCTTCAAACTATTTCTAATCCTATTAAAAAGATTAGAAAACTAATAGTAGAAATAATTCATGAGGGTGATCTCATTATGAATATGTCTAATGAGTGTGTTTCACTACTGTTGATTTAAGAAGTTAAAATTTTAACAAAGTTTGAGTTAATTTTATTAAAGTATGATCAAAGTGGTCATAACCTTTATTATTTTTTTAAACCACAGCTTACCAACATCTTGGTGATAAGTTCAATGCATAAAAATCTTTTAAAGTACTTGGAATTTTAAAAAAAATATTACACAACTTTATCATAGTTAACTCGAACCTATAACCCATCACTATAATATTTTGTCCATGACAAATCCATCTTCTCAGTTTTGAATGAACTTCCTAACTAATTAAAATTATAGTTAATTAAATAGTCAATAAAGCCTAAAAAAATATGCAATAATTTTCTAAATTAAATCTTCAAATTTTAGTAAAACTAAAATAAACAAAAATACAATATAGCTACACCCAACCCCAAGAAAGAAGAGTTTAGTGCATGATAGAGAAAAGGAAAAACACAAAAGCTTGACACATGAATATTACTGAAATAGATAGAAATAGATGACAAAGAAAAAAAACTCAAGTGAAACACCAAAACATTCTCTTTGTCATAATGTTGAGATAATAGTCGCAGATGATCCTTAAGAAAACAATCACCACTTGGACACCTCTAAAATATGAGAAAATTTTAAAAATATGGAAAAAGAAATTCACAAATTCATCCATAAAATTTGATTAAATAATGTAGCACATAATTTTTATAAAAGGAAAGTGTTTAATGAAACTCTAGGGTGAATTATAATACCTCAAACATTCTCTTTTATCATATTTTACATGCATTAGAAATTCTATGAATAAACACTAGGACTAGGTTCCTGCCTTCTTAATGATGTAAAGGATCTTGAACTAGCAGCAAGGATTGAATGCTTAGGCTCCAAGCTATCTATCTTGAACTACACTGAGTTCAAAGTCAAGCTACTAGGTGCTAAGGGCATCAACACCTTGGTTTCAGCTTCATTGTCTAGTTCCTATGGTATGGAACTTGGGTGTTTGTTTTCTAAGGCCTAGCTCATATGTATTCAATGAAATTTACTTTATCAATAAATAGGCAACCATTCATCAAGACCAACTCTATACTCACCTTCGTGTCTTAAAAAAATCATTTTTTTGGTGCATTAACTTAAATAAATTTTTATAAATGATAAATAGATATAAATCCTTTATTTTGAAAGGATAATTAAGTCTCTAAGCATTAATCCTTAGTTCTTCTACTTGTGGGACTAATATTTTTTTACTTGTTGGTTGTAGATTGACAACCCCTTCTTTATGTTGGAAACACTAGGATTGATACTTAAAATTAATAGTGAGTACAAACTAGAGGAACCTTCCTTTATGGATAAAACTTATTTAGATCTTTGGCATTCCATGTTCTTGGTATATCTTTACTAGAATGAGATTATAACCATTCTGCATTAGGATTAACTTGCTTTTTGATTATGAAAGGTGCATCCTAGTTGTGGGTGAGTATGCCTAGAACATTCTTCGACCAGCGACAACAACTTTCTTTATCATTAGGTCACAGCTTTGAAATGCTTCTCCTTCACATAACATCTATAGTACCTGATCATTTGTCTTTTTATTTTCTCATCTTAGTGATGCATCAATTTTGAGTTATTTAAACATGTTAAGAGTGCCTTCCATAGCCTCCATGTTTCCTTGAGCCCACTCAACATCTCCATCTCCCATGCTTTCCATTACTAGGATTCTTTGACTCTAGAATTCATAATCTGATAGGATAGCTTATGTGCATAATGTGAAGGGTGAATGCCTTATTGCATTGGTAAGAATTATTTTGATTTCCCAGAGTATTATGGGTAGTGTGTCTACCCACTTAACTTTGGCACCTTCGACCTTTTTCTTGAGAAAATTGAGGATCTTCTTATTAGTGGATTTCACTTATCTATTGCACTAATGTGAATTTTAGCTTGATTTCTTGAGATCATAGAACTCTTTTAGGCCTCTCTCAATGAATTTAGGCTGACTATCAATGATTATTATCAATGGCAACTCATAGTTATAAATAATGTATTTGCATTTGACTTATTAGATCCATCCAACAAATAGTGAATGGCAAGTACTGGTGATGGCTATAAAAGTTTTGATGGCTACTACTAGAGTGTTGTAAATTTCTAGCACTATATCCATCTCATCGTGAACTCTTAAGCATCCTTTCTAAGTGTGGGATAGAATTACCCTTGCCTCAAAATTCTATAAGTGTGCCTCCTCTTCCTAAGTGGCTACCACACTCACTTGAATATGTTTCCTCAAGGACCTTATTGTGTTTAACCTTTTCATACATCGAGGAGGCCAGGTTGCGACCTTTAGATTAACTCTCCTTCTAGGTATTGGGTTGCTTGATTTATAACCTCCTCAAATCTTTCGTCATTTCTTTAATTTCACGATTTATAAGTAATGTTTGATGGGTTCAATCTATTTTGGAGTATTTTGATCAACTTGCATTAGCTCTATTTTTATCTATGCTCTAATGGGTGAGTTGAATGATTGCTTGCTCCATGAGTCCACTAGCTTGGGATAGTAAATCAGTGAGTTGGTGATGGAGATGGGTGTCCTTTTTTTGGTGAGATTGAGAGAATTAAATAGTCATGAATCTTTATATTGATATCTAAATATATATATTTTGGAGTTTTTGTGGGATAATGAAAGATGTAGGATAATATGATAGTGGGAATACCTAAACTAGTCTAATATGGGATAAATTGGGCTGATTTAAAATGTAGCTTTAAAGAATGAGATTTAGGTGAGGTAAATAACTAAAAATACATATGGAGGCTTAGGTTAGAATACATATCTATTATCTCGAATACTTGATTGAGAATCATAAGGTTTATATGGTTATTTTTGTGCAAGGACTTGGACAATGTCGTAATTAGTGAGTAGAGGTATTATTGAGTGAAAGGAAGGTTTGGGCTTATGGAGGAGAGTAGAAGACTTTGTGGATGGTTGGAGATGATGTTAAGAGGTACCAAAAGGATTATAATAAGTTAACTTGGGTATTGAAGATGAGAGAAGAAAGATATGTTAGATAACTAGCGCTCCCACCTACGATTTCCAAGGTTTGGCCACCAAGCTCTCAAATCACAAAAATAACTCAAATAATTTAAAATTACCAAAAGATTTTATTTTATTCTAGTAAAGTATGTTATTTATAGCCATTACTATTATCTTATACATGAAAAAAAATTAAAGCATAGAGGGAAAGGTGGGTGGCCACATTAATTTGAAGTATTAAGTAACCATATTATTTTATACCATTCACCAACTTTGAATTTTTAAATTCAAGGTTTTAAACCTAGAGTTTCTAGAAAGAAATTAAAAATTACATAATTAAAAATAGATAAATCATAAAATGGGCTTTAGCAAGTTAATGGGCTAAGTATTCATCTTTCTTGAATTTTCTTGAATTTTAGCTTGAGATCTTGTAAATGGACCTTGAGTTCTAATGATCCATATGATGTTCGATTAGTTTTCTTCTCTCTCGATCTTGAAACATTCTAGTTGTCCAATCTCTACTTTTACTTAAGCATACTTTAAAATCAAATCCCTTAAATTCAAGACTTATAATTAGGTAATTAACAAATTAGGATCATAATATTAACATCATATTGTATGATTAGTTAATTTAGAATGATTTGTAATTACCCAAATTAATTCTGACAACTATCATAATTAATAAATCATATAGAACAACGCAATCATCATGTATGATCAGCTTAATTTGATAATTTTTGGGCATAAGTGACTTGATTAAGTTAAAAGAAATTTAAGAAAATGGATAATCATGTACAATTCAAATAATTATACCATCACTACTTTTGGAAAATTTCTTATTAATCAACATAATTATGTTGGTAGAGGTAATTAGCATGATAAGACCACCATATAATATACAAATTATAATATGATTTCCATAAAAAAAATTGAATTTTTTTATGTTCATTCAAGTGTATGTGTTCTTGGTTTCCATTCAACATTTACATGCTAATACATTAGCAAATAAAATATAAATACTAGATATAGTAATTTATTTAACTTAATTCAAATCTATTGACAACAATATTTATAATTTCATGAATTTTAATCAAGCATTTTAAAAAATAGCCATAGTTCATGCTCTCATAGTGAATCTTGATTTTGTTGCTTAATTTTAGTCATTGTATTGAAGAGATTACACAATAATAAGAAATGCAATTATTCAACCGTAAATATTTTAGATCATCAAAACTTAGAAAAAGTGAAGGCAAAGCAATCAAGCAAAAATCTCAAGCCAATTAGAACAATTTATAAATTATATAATTCATAATAAAATTTAATTTGATATTTTAATTAGTTATTTGTTTCACTAATTTAAAATATTAATTACACTCATAAGCGCTTTACATGGGTGAGATTATTATTAAACATCCTACATGGGCTTGAATTTGGATGGCACAGGCATCATCCCAAGCTATTTGATTAAAGATTAATCTTGAGATTTTAATAGGATAAATCCCAAAATTTTAATGTTGAATCATGGCCATCCATTTTAATCTCACGATAATTACCATGATTCATCATCTTCTTAATGAAGATGAATGTCATCTTTTGCCATATCCAAGCCAACCAAAGGTTTTTCATGATGAAATGGACTCCATTAGGATATAAAAGGAAATGTGAGGGATCTTATAGTATGATCATGATGAAATTGAATTTTTTTTTTACTTAGGGGTTTTTTTTATAGTTTTGAAAATTTTACCTCATCAAAGCTAAGATTGATGATGAAACTAACTAAGGTAGCTTCACCTTGAAGATGATAAGCCTTGTTGTTAAAGTCTACTTTTACCTCATCATTATTCACTCTCAAGACCATACTTAATGTTTAAATTGGTATTTCAATTTGTTTTATGTGTGAGGAAGGTGTTTAGAAATAATTAGTTAGGATTTGGAGTGGTTATAGAGGTTAGATGTTTGGGAAATTCAAATTGAGGAGAGTTTAGTGCCAACCATAGGGTGCTCAGGGAGCTTTGGGGAATGGTTGGGACTATCTCTGGGAGTGATGTGAGTGTACGTATTGAGTTTGGAGGGCAAGGGAAGTGCATATCTCTCTACCATGTGAACCAACCATTTAATTTTTTTAGGCCATGGAAGCTATCTAGGTAGTGGGTAAGACAAAATTCAGCTTTAGACTGATGAGCTGGACCTCCTTCACTAGCTAGTGGAGGTTGGCGGCCAGTGGTGAAGTGTCCAAGGGAAAGAGACCTTAACTTGGCCAATGGATGGACATGTTAGCCTTAGGTTAGCTTGGGTTGGTTGGGGAGAGCTCAAGGCATGATAAGTTGCCAAAGGGAGTAGTTGGACTTTGCTATTCTTGGATTTTATCTTATGTGAAACCCATGGTCCATTTGGTTGGGTAAAAACTAGGTTCACCTTGGGATCGGTCCACTTAGGCAGGTCATGTTACATGTGAGGATGAGTGATTCCAAGTGTGACTATGTTTGAACTTGATTTGGTTGGGATTAGTTCATTCAGACTCATATAAGTCAATTTGGGTTTAATTAAATCGAGTTGACCAACTGATCAAATTGGGCCTAAGGGCTATTAAGTTGTGTTCAAATGATGACTTAGTACACATTAGTGTAATTAGTTTGATTTAATTTGAAATGGATTTGAATTTGACAGATATGTGTTCATATAGGTCAAATGGGCCAAATTGATCAATTTTGTCAAATTAGCCAAATTTAGTACAATTGGGAATTGAGTCATGTTCAATTGTTCATTTGAAGTTGATTATAAGCTTTGCTTTGATTTAATTTGATTATGATTGAATTTTGGTTCAATTTGACCTTTTAGGCCTATTTAGGCTAAATTTTCCAATTAGGTTAGGTTGATCAAATTGTCTTCAATTGACTATTGAAAAGTATTTATAATCAATTTGAGATGAATTGCAAGTGTCAATTTAATCTTATTTGAATGTGATCAAGAATTGCTTCAATTTGACCTTTTAGGTCAAACTGGATCAATGGGTTGAATTGTCTAAATTAGGCTTAATTAGGTGTTGGGGTGATGATCAATAATCATTTTGAGATTGATTAAATCAATTGGTTTGATCCAATTTGAATTAAATCAAAGTTTGGTTAAATTTGATTAAATTCTAATTGGGTCAAATGGGTTATGTCGATTAACTTGCCAAATTAACTACTGATTTCAACTAAATATTGGAATAATCACAATCATTTTGGAAGAAATTATGGAAATTTTTGTTTGATTTGGGTTGAATTGACACTTCAATTTGGCCCTTAAGGTCAAATTAGTAGATGGCTAATTGGCCAAATTGGATTACAATTGATTATGAGGTGATTTTCAAGCTTTGGATTAACTTAATTTGGCTTGGATCAAATTGGATTTGATTTTATACATATAGGGTTCAATTGGCTCAACTTGGGCTAAGTGAGTCAATTGGCCAAATTGAATCCTAATGAGGCCTCAATGAAGTTTAAATAATGTTTTAGGGAGATTATGTGAGATCAATTTTAGGTTTGATTAATTTTGAGTTTATCCCCTTTAGGTCCAAATGAGTCACATTGGGTCAACTTGGTCATTTGACCAAATTGAACACCAATTGGGTGTGGTTTGGATAATTTTAGTATTTTGGGTGACATATAGTTAATTGGGTTTGATTTATTGGGTTGGATTTAAAGTCAAGGTCATTGAGTCCCACCTTCGAGTTATGATCTATTTTAAAGGTTGAGCCTTGTAAGTCTTCTTGGCTTTGAGTTAGTGTCCCCATAGCCATTAGAATTGTCTTCACTATAAGTGAGGAAGGCTCAGTGTCTAGATTGAATCTTAGGTCTGAAGAGTGATGAGTGTCTAACTCTCTAAAAGTAAGGTCAACATCATGAAATTTGCATTTTTTTTGTGCCTTAGGGTTTGAATTTACCATGTGTTTTATGTGCTTTAAGAATTTTATGACACTTATTATTTGAATTTTATATTTTTGTAAGGAATGAAGAAAGTAATTTGCATCATTAATACATAAAATCACATGGAGAAGCATTCAGAGTAGATACAGGATCAAATGGCATGATTTTGGGATCATTAAATGCATGGAGCTTAGCTAGGCCCCAAGGTGCCAAACTATTGAGTTTAGAGAGAGATGCTATTGGTTTAGCACTGACTTGGCACCTGGCACCATAAAGATTTTAGGTGTAGTCATGACAGACGATGCCTCAACGCTTAGTCCTGCACCTTGAGGCAAACCCAAAATTTTAGTACATGTAAGATAAATAGAAATAGCACTGACTAACTTAAGCATCATGCTAGCAGTTGTTATGAGTTTCACTAGATTTTTAGGAACTCTTATCTTTTGTGAAGATTTGGTGTAACCCCAATTAAATAAATTTTATGTGTTGATAGAGGATCTTATATAATATAACCATACCCAAGATGTTAGCACAAACATTCTTTATGGACATATCCAGGTTTGCCTCTAAGTCTTGCTCTATTTCTCATAGAATTAATGTAGTGGTGGATAATACTGGTAGTAGTTCTCCTTTCAATTTTTTCCAAGTTGCTTCTATTCTTAACTTTCTTCTATAGATATGATAACATAATAGATGAAAAGGGATTACGATGTTACAATTATAACCAAGATGTTATTGTAAGCAACCTTTTATAGTTAATTAAGGTTTCTCCCTAGCCTAATATTAGTTTACATAAACAATGCCAAATTGTTGTGTAAGTGATTTTATGATGATGAAGGGAATACATTAAACATCTTAACTTCATACAAAAATTTGGCAAACATATAGATAAAAAAAGAACTACAAGAGACAAGTAATTTTATGTGTAAAACTTAAATAGAGAAAAAACCATGAGATTTTCCACAATTTTAAAACATTTTACTAGCATATTCCTTTGAGTGCAAATGATGCCTTTCCCTATAAAAAAAAGGAATGTGTTGATACAATATAATAAACATAAGTTGAATAGGTTAGACTCCATTATAAAAGTTGGAGGAGATCATTTTATGGTCTTATAGTTTGTTCAATTATTATTTTTGAAGAGATAAAGCTAATAAATAAAAATCCTACTTTAATAGTAGTAATGATATTAATAAATTGAGTTGGCATTTATAACATGCATTAATCTAATTGGTAATGGAAATTATTGAAATATTATGTAATAGTAAGTAATAAAGTCAACAGGTGTCATTATTGATGTTAGTAGCATACAACCATATAGGCATTGGTCTTGGTTGATGATGCAATAACTATATGCATCAAATTGAATATAAAAACTATCCAAGCAATAGTATCAATATTATTGCTGATGATAAGAGGTAATATTAGTGTGTATTTACCATGGAGTTAGTGTACATCACTCTTATGATGCTTAAGTAATCATCCTTAGGAGATAGCACTTGCCTAATGATGGTTGAGCGGAGGTGTTCTAGTGTCCATGGTTAAAATAAGGTGATAGATTAATCTTGGCCAAATGATGGCGCAGACCATAATCGCGATGGTGGTCTACTACCTATCATCAAGTGACTATTGTCAAAATACAATAATCTAGCAAGGATTATCAATTGTAGTTAGTTGTTATAAGTTGGGAAACCATAGTTAATCATTAGAAGTTAAGAGGACATAGTCAAGCAGTGGTGGTTGAACGACCATAGTAGAGTGATATTGGTTGGATGACCATAGTTGATTATGGTTAAGTGATCATAATTGAGTTATGATGATCAAGAGATAATAAGTAGTCAATAATGGTTAGGTGACCATAATAAGATGAAATGGTTGTGAGAATGTAATCAATCAATGAATGTCAAGAAATTATAGTTTTTTGATAGAGATTTAAATATCATAGTCGATTAACTATGGTTAGTGATTATTGTTAAATGATAGTGAATACAAATCCACAATTAGGTTATGGAGATTTTGTGATGATAGTGGATCATAAGAGATTGGGTGTTCATTATCAATCATTACTAGTCACACAACCATAAAGAAATTCTGATAGTCTACTAATAGAGGTTTGGCAATCATCATGCTTGATTCTTAGTTGCGTTTGATGATAGTAAACATTAGATTTTACTAAGGTGAAAATGGTTAGACATCTTGTGATGATTGTGGAAGAAGATTGTAGTCAAGTTATGAAAGATGGGTGAAAGTAGCAATCATTAAAGGTAAAATAAAATAATAGGTCAAAGGTAAAGGTCATTATTAATCAATGATGGTTAAGGACTCTTATAGACCAAAGGTTGCTAGTGAAATTTAATTAGATAATGGTGATCAAGGATCATTATCAAGTGATAGTGATTAGAGGGCTATCATAATGTGATGGTAGTTAGGTGGTCATAAGTAGACAACCATTGATGGGCAAACCATAAGTGACACATTTATAGTCCAAATAAGATTATAAGGTAGATGATTTGTTGGTGATGGTGTCACTCGCTTTATCTCAAGAGGGGGGTTGGGGCATAAATTGGATTTTAAGAATATATTTTAGAAAACTTAATTTTAACTTTTATAGAAAACATAAATACTTAATAATAATGCTTTAGTGAAATGAAACAACAAAAAGGAAATAGCATAGAAGTAAAGAAAGTGAACACAGAGATTTTTACGTGGTTCGGTCAAACTCAAAAACTATTTTACGTCCACTCCTAGCTGCCGAGGCTAGGGATTCACTAAATCAAAATTGATATTATAACAAATCTCTCGTAGTCTCCTTCATGGGCAAGTACAACCCAATATTGTACTTTTTTAATGGGCAAGTACAACCCAACACTGTACTTTCCTTAATGGGAAAGTACGACCCAATAAGAAATCAAGATAAGGAAAAAAGTAAGATACTATTCTAACTCTTATTTTAAAATATTTTTTGTACTCACAACCCAATATATACTAATATTAAGGCAATTGAATATTAATGAAAAAGAGAGCTCAGTTTAACGTTAAATTGAAATTGAAATAAGATCTTCAATCAAGTGTTTAATGTAAGTAAGTAATTTAATGTTGCTTTGAATGACCTTTAAAAAGTTTGAAATGATTTTCTTGTACGACTTTGAAATGCAAACTAAAATGGAATATGAATGAACTTAATATGCAATGTTAAATCAGGAAACTTTAAGTTAAATTGTCTTTCACACAAACTAACATTTATTCAAATGATAAGTATATTTGCAATTAGAATAATTAAATACTCACTTGAATAAAGATTTAAAAGATACCACAAGAAAGCTATCACATAACCTATATATAAACTAATTGAAGACAAGTAATCAACAAACACAAAATAATTTAGGCAAGAGATGAAGTGGTCGGCCAAATAGAAAAGTAAATGAGATGTAATGTAAAGCATAATCAAATTTAACAAATCTATATGAAGATTTCAGCCAAGGTGACAGACAAGAGGTATTCAAATGATTAGGAACTATGAAATTAAAAACCTTTGTAAGAGCTTTGGGCCAAATAAGAAATAAAAGGATTAACAAATGATTATACACAAAATAAATTAACCTCTTTATGTTTGTTCTCAACCAAATAATAATTAAAGGTTATAAAGTGAATAAACATAATATAATTTAGATAACCTTATAAACTTCAAAGTCAAGAAGAGATAAAGAAAATATAAGAACTTAACACCTTAGAAATTTAAAAGCAAGGCTATGATGCTCTCGGCCTAAGG
This sequence comes from Cymbidium sinense, assembly GCA_021442155.1. NCBI lineage: Eukaryota > Viridiplantae > Streptophyta > Magnoliopsida > Asparagales > Orchidaceae > Cymbidium > Cymbidium sinense. Next base: position 89,986,229 of record CM038219.1, read on the forward strand.
AAGAAACACTCCAAACCTTTACTTTTCCCAATCAATCTTCAAGACAACTAATAATCCAAGGGAAAGAGAAGAATGAGGAATGTTTGCACTTGAATCATCAAAAATCTCTAAGAGCTTGCTTTAGCAAGGATCAGCTAAGTTGGAAAAAGGTGAGCAAGAAAACATTGCTTTTTGGAACCTTTTTCAAGTTGGAACATGGCTCTTAAATCGAAAAGGATAGAGTATAGGTTCAGCCATGCAATGAGGAAATGAGAAGGAAATGAAATAGGAAACAATTTGAATTTCAAATCCAATGAATAAGGATCAACCAAGGGATTTCCAAGAGGCTTCTTTACAAATTTGATTCAAGCCAATATGGAATGTTTTCTATGTTGGGTTCACTTCGCTAGAGAGAGATGAGAAACTTACGGCAATTTTGGCCAAGGAGTTTTGATATGACAGAGGGAATTTTCAATAAAATAAATCCATAGAAATTGCCTTTAAGGAATTCAGCCAAGAGAGTTTCCATAATTAGAAAACTATAAAATTAATGCATGAATTAATTAAAATAAAAACTAATTATCTTATATACTTTTTGAATGTTTAAATAATATATAAATTTATTTAAATTTAAAATAAAGTGGCCGACCCCTAAACACTTTCCTAAAATGGATTAAATTAAAAAGGAATTATTTTGAAATAGAGGGTTGATTTGAATTTAAATTTAAATAACTTGTAATAAAATAATTAGACTCTAAATAATCATAATAAATCATGCTTGGGATGTTAAAAATTTTCCATAAAATATTTGAAATGATTTAGCAAGTATATGTCATGAATAAAGAAGTTTGAATTCAAAAAATAATTTAAATTAATTCAAATTCAAAAATTGAAATAAATGAATTTTAAAAATATGAAAAATGAGGGAATATTATAGAAATATTTTGAAAAAAATTTACACATTTTATTACAAATGAGTCAAAATTCAATCCAACTCAAATTGATTCCAACCAAAGTCATCAATCAACTCTAAATTCATCATTGAATATTTTTCAATATCTAATTGAATCAAGTCAATTGGCTCACCTAACTCAATTTGACCTAAAGAACCAAATTAATTCAAATTTTCATCCAACCCAAATTGGATCAATCCAATCCACTCAACTTCTTATTAAATTATTATTGATCTTCATTGATCATGTAATTGCAACTAATTGAGCCTAACCGAGCCAATTTGGTCTATTAACCCAGGTTGACCTAATTTGACCTAAAAGGCCAAATGGGTCCAAACCTCATTCCAATCCAAATTTATTGCAACCAATTCCTCTAATTGATCATAAATTTATTATTGAATACCCTCTGATCATCAATTATAACCAATTTGACCAAACTAACCCAATTGACCCATTTAAGCCAACTTGACCTAAAGGGTCAAATTGAGCTAAAACATATCATAATCCAAATTAAATAAAATCAAAAATCACCAATCACTCTCAAATAATCAATCAAACATGAATCAACCCCTCACTCAACCCAATATGGTCAATTTCACCAAATTGGTCAACTTAACCCATTTAGACCAAATGACCCTATATGAGCCGAATCTAAATTCGTTCAAATTGAATCAAACCAATTGTACCAATATATTCTAAATGATCATTGGAACATAATCCAATAGCCCTCTTGACCAAATTTAGCCAATTGGTCAACCTAACCTATTTGTACTCAAATTGACCTACATAGATCAAATTGAGCCAAACCCAACTAAACTTAGCATTACTCATTCTTAGGTCCCCATTAACCTACCCAAGTGAACCCAACCAAGGTGAACCCAATTTAGTTCAATACAAGTGTACCAAAGGTTTCAAATATGACAAAATCCTCATGTAGAATACCTACCCACCTCCCTAACCCTTGGCAGCCACTTTTGGCTCTATTTGAACATAGGCCCACTGACCCAACCTAACTCATGGCTGTTGGGTTCAGTCCTTGACCAAGGGGAGGACCTTTTCCCCTTGGTCGGCCATTGGTCCACCTTAAAATAGGTGTACACCCCATGGTAGACAACCAGGATCCTCAAGCCACTTAAGGCCATCCACCTCAGCAGTCCCCTACCATCTATAACCACCTACTTGGTTGGATGGCTACCAAAGCTAAACCAATCTAATGGCTTGGTTCACTTAGGGAGGTAAATATACTCCTCCTCTCTTATTCAAACTCAACACACACATTCATTATAGACTCACCATTAATCCTCAAGCTTCCCTAGAGTGATTCGAGTACCCCACTTCTGTTGAGACTAAGCTCCACCTTTGCCCGAACACCCTCACCATCCAACTTCACCAAAACTCCACCAAACTTAAATGAATTCTTCTAACACCTTCCCCTCACTCTAGTGAGTAAAAATGATTCAAGAAGCACTCAATTCGAACATAATAAGGCACTCCAAGACAAACTCTGGTGAGCTTCATGGTGGCATTTGGTCTAGAGGAGAACCAACGGAGAAGCCACCAAGATTCCCTCTTTAAGGTGAAGCTACCTTAGTTGATAAATTACTAGTCTTTAGTTCCAGTGAGATATTTTTCTTCAAACCATAGCTCTGGCCATTAAGTATTGGTTCTTTATGAAGAAAGGTTGCATTTTTTATAAATTTCATCATCATATCTCTTTAGAAATCTTTCTTGATCATTTTAGAGTTAAATCCACCATCAAACAAGCTTTAGTAAGCTCAGATATAGTGGTGAAAGGTGAACGATATCCATCTCTCACTGTGGGTAAACGATGGATCATCGGCCATCTATTTTGTGTGATTAGAATGGACGACCATGATTAATTGCGTTAGATTTATTTGATTTAATTCTTTAAAATCTAAGGATAAATCCAAGTCATTTAATCCATGATTGAATGCTCAAAATGAAAGCATGTCCACGGCCACTAAGTCAGTAGCAATGTCTGATGATTTAAGTAGCCAATCCTACGATGCTAAATAGAAAGCGTTGTTGCATCAGCAGCAATGTGGCGTCGACTATGTAAATGAATTAATTATAGATTAAAATGTGTTCTAATAAGCTAGAACTTTAATAATTTATAACTTATTGTAAAAAATTTAAAAATATATAAATAAACCCATTTTGGAAAGCTTAGATAGAGGAGAATTAGTGAAAAATGAAATCCCTAATTTTGCTAAGTGAATAATGATTAATTATGGTTTAAAATTTCACTTAATTACCCTAATTACTTGGCTAATTAACTTTTATTTTTATGTGATCCATCCTTGGGATGCCCTCTACCTCCCATAAGTTTCTTAGGTTAATTTGGCAAGTGGATTACGGAAATAAAATTTTCAAATCTTATTTGCTAATTTTATGCATTTAATAATTATTAAAAATTAGAAAACTTATAAAATTAATTACATAAGATTAATTAATTATTAAAGAAGTAAGAATAACCAAAAATAATAATTAAGACCTCTAGTTCTAATTATTTTTTAAAATCACTCTTAAGGGTGCTTAATTAATTAATTAAACAACTTCATCAACTTAGGACTTAGGGAAATTACAATAATTAGATTAATCAATTCAAATTTTATTTATTTAGAATTCTTTATGTGCTTAGATAACATAAATGTACTCTAATGAAATTAAGATCCTCCATTGGTGTAAAGAATTTTTAGTGTAATTGGTTTTCTTAATTTAATTAACCTTTAATTATGAGTTTAGTTGCATTAGAATCCTTACAGCATTGTTCAATTTGTGTTTATTTATTTTCAACCATTTCATGAATTATAGGCTCATGCTTAATTAATTAAATTAAGAAGTACTTGAGGGTTTAAGGATTAAGTAATTCATTTGAAGTTAATTCCAAAAATAATTGCTTAGGTTTATCTTAAACTAATTAATGAACAAAAATGGGTGAGGATAATTCTAATGATTAAACATCTTCCTTTTTTTAAACAACCCAACAATCTTAAAACTAAAGATTAATTTGATGAAGTTAAGGGGCATTCATGTTGATGTAATGACCCTTAAGAATTAATAAACCCAAGTGTGATATTGGATCTTCACTAATTTTATTTAGCTTGCTTACAAACTTTCATATCTTATGTATACATGCATTTATATCTTTGAAATAGAATCATACAAAAAATTATCTAAATTGTATGCATTTGAAATAAATAGAGGGCTATTATCATTAATAAATATCAAATTATTTTATACAAAAAAATATATCAATTGTATACATTTGTACTAAATAGAGTGGCTATTATCATTAATAAATCTCAAATCACTTTCTCTAAATCAATAAAAGTATAATCAATATTTTCTATGTGAATCAATATGAATTATTATATATATATATATATATATATATATATATATATATATATATATATATATATATATATATATATATATATATATATATATATATAATTATAAATTAAAAGGTATATAGTTTGGTAACACAAACTTTAAGTAGTCCCAAGGAGGTCTCTAATTACCTCACTTCCCTAGTTCAACAATGACAGATTCTTGATTTGAATGATTATGTGATAGGGATAAATTAATTCCATAAACCAAATTCAAGGAAAATTTTTCAAGTCTACCTTTATACTTACACATGTGTACATGTTTGTATAGATTAGCATTTATATAGTATGAACATCCCAAGAACATGAGGCTTTTGGTAGTCCCAAGGAGGTCTTTGATTACCTCACTTCCATGGTTCAACAACGACACAAACTTGCAAGTATTCATTATACCCATGTATGTGTGTAAGAATAAGGCTAAGAAAATGTAAAATAAAAAGAAATCATTTCTTTTCCAAAAGGTTCATGCATCATGCAATTCCAACCTACACTAAATAATCAATAATTAAATTTCTATCCATTCATGCATACATTAGGCATAACATAATTGGATAGATTCTATATACACATTAAATAAATACAAAAAGGTAAGAATATCATATCACAAAATTCATCATACCTTGGGTTCATTAATCTTAGGTTGACTTGTACTATTTAATATGCATCCTTTAGGCTAAGTCCAAATACAAATAAGAAAAGAGGATTAAAAGTTATAAAATTCATCTTTTAGATCAAATCTATGGGTAGGCATGGTGGAAAGTTCACCATTTCTTCTTTTTCCTTACATCCATACAATGTCAAAAATAAAATGTAGAAATAAATTTTACATTTAACATTCACAATAAAATATTAACCATGTAAAGTGCAATCACCCTTAACAATGACTTTAAGGATTAAATATTCAAAAATTCATAATTCTAAAGTCCAATAAGGGCATACCACACCAAGCTTTGCACACACTTTAGAATGTTAATTCATCAATCTTAGTCTTCAGTTAGGATTATTATTATGATGATGTGATGCTTTATTTTGTGATGTACTACTTTAGACCGATGTTAGAATTATTTATTCTAGTTATGATATTAGATGATATTAGACTAATTATATTTTTTTATAGAAGATTGTGCTTTACGGACTGCTATAATAATAAAAATTATGAATTCCTCTTGCTTGTAGGTGCTACTTAAGTCCTTAAGCATAATCCATTAGGATACGATGGCTTGCTAACCTAAGGTAGGGTGCTAAGTCTAAATGTATGAAATATAATTGCTTGGTGTGTATGTGTGTTAAGCTAACATCTATTTTCTAAGTGTACTTAGATCAATTTTCTATAGAAATATAATTTTTACAATAATATTAGGATTAGATCTTTGGGGTTTAGGATGAGTAGAGACTAGAAGGCATAGACCAAGGAGACCTTGTGATGTTTGGAGTACTTAAATATCCATGAAGAAAAGTGAAGATAAGGAATTGAAGACCCCATAAAATTTTCTTTTATTTGTAATGTAATTGTAATTCAAGTTGTATAATGGTATAACTTGGCTACCTAATTCCTTTTTTATTTTCTATGGTGTATTGTTGCACCCGACAACATCAGCCTTTTATTCTTTCAATTGATAATGTTTGATTATTGTGTTTACATTGATTGTGTAATAAAAATGGCATCCTCTTCATAAGTTTCTTAAAATTTGATTGTGTGATGCATGACCTAGATGCAATAGGCTCTTTAGGAAAGAAATTAATCTTTCTATCCCAACTAATAATTTCAATTAATTTTTAATAAACTAATAACCACATTTTAAAGCCTAGAATCATAATCAAGATATAAAAGATTTAGCAACCCCTTAGCTTTGTTATATGTTTCAACATCTTGCATGCATATTATTTCACTCTTGTAAATATGGGGTCTTCATTCTTGTACGATAAGGGATATGCTTGACTTGTGAGAGTAGGTAGTCCTTTATAGTGGAAAACCCCTTGTCTCTAGTTTAGCCCTAGTCTATCTTCACTGTGCATTTAAGCATAATTTCTCTCGAGCTTGAGTCCAAAATGATGAATCAAAATAAGATAAAAATATGTAAATATTATTACAATAGTCAAAGTCATAATTTACACACCAATTATGATCTAGTATCTTAAAGAGTGAGTTTAAGGCTCTAGATTCTTTCTTAATAAATAATAGCTTAATTATCTTGAACTTACAGAAGACCAGCCTACATAATTTTAAATCATAGAAGATGTTAGCTGGCAGCCACTCTAAGTAGTTGTAAGTCTAGAAGAGTTGAGATAGGTACACTCTTTCTAGTAGAAGTGAACCAATACATCCTACATTCCTTGAGTAGATTTAGGTCAAGCTCTTAGCTTATGCTAGAGCATTTTAGATGTAGGTTCAGAGGTTGCTCATTTCTTTTTTATTACAAGTAGAAGTCCTCACCTTTTAGGTATTTCTACAATATTATGTTCTTGAAATCTAAGTCCTATCATTCTAATAAAAATGCTAATTTGAAATAAATTTAATTTAATTTTTTTAAAATGTAAAGCCACATCATAGGATAGATTGAAGCACTCACTAGGTTTTCTTTTGTCCTTTCGAATCTATAAATAAGTCTTCCCATTCAAACTCTTTCCATTTGATTTCCAATAATTGTCAACACTTTGGTATCAATATTTGAAATCCTTAGAGACATTAGTTAACTACTTTAATCGAGAGTGTTCTAAGAAATTCCCATTTTCTAGGATGTAATTAACTATGGAAGCTTGCTTCCATAAGGAACTCAATACATCTAAATACATCCACATGTAATTAGTTTCCAAATACATCCACATGTAATTAGTATATGAAACTATTATTTTATTAATGAAATTACTTTCCAAATACATCCACATGTAACATTTCTTTGAATAATTCCTACTAATAGAAAGCATTACACATTTAACTTTGTGATCAATCAATTTATATAAGACCAGCCCACTATAGGATGTGTTAGTGAACCAATCCTAACACCTCCTATAATTTAAAATCATGTGGGCCGATCTTATATAAATGCAAGATAGTTAGGCTATATTTTTATTAGAAAAAAATCTATCATCCTAAACTCTCTCCCTAAGAGACTAAATTATGATTAGTGTGCAAATTATGTATTATGCTATTGAAATAAAATTTATAAATTATATTCCATTTTGACTTGTTATTTTGGACTCAGGCTTGGGAGAGTTTATGCTTAAATGCATGATGAAATTAGATTATGTGCTAAATTAGTGGGAAGAGGTGTTCTCCATTATATGGACTGTCTTACTAGTCTTATCTCTTATCATGTAAGAGTAGATAATCCTTCCTTATTTGCAACAAAAAAATAATATGCATGAATGTTGTTAGAGTATATAACCATACTGCTAAGGGGTTGCCAAATATGTTATTTTTCTTGATTAAAATTCTAGGCATTAAAATGAAGCTATGCTGTTAAATTTAATTGAAGTAGAAAATTTAAGTTTTTTAAGGGGCTATTGTGTCCATGCCATATAGCTAACAATAAAACTTTAAGAAAGCATGTCATTTCCATTACAAAATCAAAGAAAATAAACAAACTAACATTATTAATTAAAAGAATAAAAATTTGCAGCTAGGTACCACCGTTCACTTAGAAAAAGAAAAATATTGAATAATCATGCTCTACCCTTATAAAGCTTGAATTACAATTAATTTAAAATGAAAATAAAGTTATAGGTGTCTTCACTTCTTGGATTTGAAAACTCCAAGCATCATAGGACCTCTCGAGCCTTCTACAACCACGTAAGAAACCCCATAGCTCTAATCAGCCTATTACAAAAGTACATTTTATGAAAATAAAAATTTAACTACACTTGCAAAATAGAGATTAGCTTAACACACATTCACCAAGCAAGCTATATTTTATACATTTGGGCTTAATCACCCTTTTACCAAACCACACATGTCCTAATGGATTATACTTAGGGACTTAAGCAGCACCTGCAAGAAAAAAATATTTAGAAATTTTATTACAATGGTCACTTAAACATAATCCCTTATCGAAAACATCATTAGTCTAATGTCATCCTAACATCTAAACTACACACATACAATCTAACATCTACTCTATAATATTATACCACAAAATAAAACATCACACCATCACAATAAAAAGTCGCCTAACCTAACACTAGGATCAGTGACTTAGTCTTTTTGTAAAGTGCTATGGCTTAGTGTGTTATGTCATTATTGACTTTAATATTTGATTTTATCTAATAATGAATCTTTAAGTCCCTTATTAAAGATGACTACACTTTAGATGATAAATGATTTGAAATGAGTTTAGACTTAGACTTTTAATTTTATTTGTGTCATTTGTATTAAGAATTTCAAGGAGATAAAGGAGGAGTGAGATCCACCTTAATCATAACCTTAGGTTGAATCTAAAAAGTGAATTTTATCACTTTCAACCATCTTAATGAAATGTTATATGTTTTCTTATTATATATTTGTATTTTACTTAAGAGATTTAATTTAAATATAAAAGATCTCTTAAGATTAACAAAACCAAATCATGGCTAATTTAGTGATATTTTCTTGATCTTCCTTCATCATCCCTTAATATTCATTTAATTAAATAAAGTGTTCAGTTGAATAATATATTTAATGTATATATATATATATATATATATATATCATTTGAATATTCCATATATAGGATATGATCATGTGATGCATGAATTTTGTAGAAGAAAATGATTTAATTTTACCTTATGCATAGTACATTGGTATATTGAATTTATACAAGTACATGCCATTGTTGAATCAAGAGGTAATCAGAGACCCCTTAGGACTACTTAAAGTCTAATGCACCCGAGATGTCCAGATTATCTATTTGTTAATTTATATACACATGCATACATAAATGAATGTAAGAATAAAATTATTAAATTTTTAAGATACTTTAGATATACAAGTAAAAAATAATTTAAACTTAATATGTAGTTCACTACAAATCCCAAGGTATGTGATATTATTATACGAGAGGTAGAAGGTATCAAGACCTCCTTCGTACTAGTAGCCTTTTGATCTCGGGTTTCTAGACTATATACCCTTCAAAATATAATTCATACATTTAGGATAAAATTTTGAATTTTAATTATTCATATTGATTTATATTTAGATTAATTAATGTTTTAATTAATTAAAAAAATAATTTGAGATTTACTAATGATAACAGCCATGCTATTTAATTCAGTCGTGTACATAAATAAAATTTTTTGTTTATTTTTGAAACTTGATTGCATGAAGCATATGATAAAAAAATTTATTAATGATTGAAACAAAGTAATTAAACTTCACTAACTTATTTGAAATTATTAAGTCCTAAGATCATTCATATAAAGATAAACACCATTAAGCTTAAATCAAATTCATTAAGAATTAATTTTGAATTGAATTTGAATTATTTAATCTTAATGAGAAGAAAAAAATTTTAATGGTAACCCTTGAACCATCTCTATTTATTAAGTGATTTAAAAGTGGTTTAGGTGACCTTTATGAACTAATTATGGTTAATTAGTTATTTAATCAATTAAGCCAAAAAAGCACATAAATTTAATTAAGCTCTAAGTATAAGCCCAAAATTATGATAAAATTACTAGAAATGCATAATCATGAAATTAGCATGTCTTGAAAAATCTAATGCAATTGGACTTATAATTAGGGGTTAATTAAGGAAAAGGGAAAAATCCAAAATCATCAATTACACTCCAAAAACCCTAAACTAATTGAGGATTTTTATTTCATTGAAAACCTCTTTATTAGCTGAGCATAAAGAGGGCTTGGTCAAAAATTTTGGAGATCTACACTAATTACTATGATTTTTTAAGCCCAAGGTTAATTAATGATTTAATTAATTAAAAAAGCCCTTTGGGTGATTTTAAGAAATAATTAAGACCAAGGGTCTCAATTACCTTCTTTAGTCACCTTTATTATTTTAATACATAATTAGGTTTACATAATTAATTTCATAATTTTTTATTTTATATAATTATTAAATGCACAAAATGACTAATTTATATTTGAAAATTTAAATTTCCAAGTTACTTAAGCAAATTAACTTGAAATAATTATATGAGGTAGGTCATCACATATAATAATCGTAACCCATTTTAAGTCCATTAGCTACATAATAAAGGCTCAATTACATTAATTAAATAAAACTTCAAACCCTAATTAATCATTATACAACAAATAAAATTTAAGGCTTTTATTTTTCCTAGATTCTCACTTATTTCAGCTTTTGAAAATGGGTTTATTTGTATTTTCTAGATTTTTCTATAATTAGTTAATATTTTTCAAATTTTTATCCATTTTAATAGAATTTTTAACATATTTAATTGAATTACACAGTTAGCGTTGCATCAATGCTTTCCACATGGTGCTGCGAGATTAATTATTTAAAACCTTCAGGTATGACTCGAAGTAAACATGCTTTAACCTTAGCTATTCAATCATAAATAAAATGGCAAAGATTAATTCTCTGAATTAAATTTAAATTTCTTAGACATTTAATCATGATCGTCCATTCCAATCACACAGAATGGATGGCGGATGACCCATCATCGATCTCTAATGAGAAATAAACACTGTTCATCTTTCTCCACTTGATCCAAGCTTATCGGAGCTTGATTGATTTCATAATCGAATATAAAATGATCAGGGGACCAATCTAAAGGGATCCTATAGCTGGATTAACTCCAAATGCACATTCACATCAAAAAAGACCACAAATCATAAAGTTTTCTATGGTTTGCCATAATTTATTTCATCGGAACTCAACACTGACAGCTCAACAAGTGAGGTACCTTTGCCAAGAAGAGGCAAAGCTCTGTGAAGATCAAAGCTGCCTCTTTTGAGTTCTTGAGCCCCATCTTATATGAGATTGATTTTGATGATAATAAACACATGTTCAAATGCTATTAATCAAGTTAAATTCAAGTGTGTAGGAAAAATTCTCCACCTGCTGGTTTTTTAGTCATATCAAATCGCTAAAGCTACTAGACATCGACTGGGTGAGTATTTATTTAGGAATTATTCTATTAAGACAAATAAAAAGCTCACTAAATTAAAATAAATGATTCATTCATTTTTAGATTCATAATTCTAAAATTATTTATATTTTTCTATATTACAATTATTCATTAAGTTATTCATTTTGGATAGTATGAACTGAATGCATAAAATAAGTTCTATTAAATGTGTGTTCAAGCAAGATAAAGTATGTTTAAACTTCATTAAATTATTTCCATGCCATTCATAATATATAGTCATATTTTTAGTGCATGAAAATTGAATTATCCTAAAATTATCCTTCTTTTTTCTTTTATTCTCTCTCCCATTATTCTTTCTTCTCTCTCCTATTATCATTTTCATCATAACATTATTTTGGCCAAATTTTTTAATTAATTTTGTGTAATAAAATATGTGAAGTTCATTCAAAACATTTCCATATTATATTCTCTCATATTTCATATTTTAAAATTTCATTTATTTGAATTTCTAAATTTAAATTATTTTGAATTATTCTTTAATTCAAACTTATTTATGCATGACATATACTTGCTAAATCAAATCAAATTTTTTATGGAATATGTTGAACGTCCAAATCATGATTAATTATGATTATTTAGAGCCTAATTAATTTATTACAAGTTATTTTAAATTTAAATTCAAATCATCCCTCTTATAATTCCTTTTTAAATTTGATCTATTTTAAGAAAGTTTTGGGCCTGGCCACGTTGCTTTAAATTTAATAAATTTATATATTATTTGAACATTGAATAATTATATAAAACAATCAGCCTTGATCTAAATTGATTCATGCATTATTTTGAGAATTTTCTATTTTAGGAAACCCCTTTGGCCGAAATTATCGAAGTGATTTTCCATGGATTTATTTTATTCAAAACTCCCTCCATCATGTTAAAATCACATTGGCCGAATTTCCTATTAGATCTCCTCTATCTTTAGCCATGAATCACATAGCAAACATTCCATATTGGGTTGAAACAACTTTATAAAGGAGCCTATTGAAGATCTCCTTGGCTGATCCTTATTCTTTTGAATTTGAAATTCAAATTGATGCTTAATCAATTTCCCTCTCATTGGATCATCCTTGGCCGACCCTAGACTCCTCCATCCCTTATTTAAGAGCCTTTCTTCAACTTAAAAAAGGTTCCAAAAAAGCTAAAATTCTCTTGCTCTCTTGCTCATCCTCTCCACTTTGGCTAATCTTTGCTAAAACAAATATTTGGAGATTTTTGGTGATTCAAGTGAAAGTATTCCTCATCATTCTTCTATTTCTCTTAGAAATATATTTGGCTTGACTTTTGATTGGGTAAAGTGAAGGTTTGGTTTGTTTCCTCCCTTGGCCAAAAGCATCATATAAATGGTCTTGAATTTCTAAGGTGCTAAGGTCTTATACTTATGTTATTTCTTGTTGGCCTTGAAGTTTACAAGGTTATTTAAATTATCTTGTGTTCATTCAACTCATAACCTTTTGCTCTTGTTTGGCCAAGAACAAACATAAGAAGATCTATTTATTTTACACTTAACTACTTGATAATCCTATGATTTCTTGTTTGGCCTACAGCTAACATAAGGAGATCAATTTATTTTATGCTTAATCATTGGATAATCCTTTTGTTTCTTGTTCAGCTAAAGTCTCTTTCAAAGGTTTTTAATTTTCTAGTGCTTAATCATTTGATTATCCATTGTTTATTTCTTCGACTCAAAGTTTCATATAGGTTGGTTAAATTTGATTATGCTTAACATCTTATTTCATTTTATTTTTTAATTGGCCAACCACTCTACCACTTGTATATATTATTTTGTGCTTATTGATTACTTGTTTTCAATTGTCTTATATGTCTGTTATGTGATAGCTTTCTTGTTGTATCATATAAACCTTTATTCGAGTGCTAGTTTAGTTATTCCAATTGCACATACATTTATCATTTGAATGAAAGTTAGCTTGTGTGAGAAAGAATTCAAAGTAAAGTTTTTGTGATTGCATTTTAGTTTACAATCCAAAGCCATTCAAGAAAATTATTTTATGCTTTAAAATATCATTTAAGCAACATTTTAGATTGCATTAATCATTTGATTAAAGATCTTATTTTAATTTCATTTAAAGTTAAAGTGAGCTCTCTTTTCATTAATATTCAATTCCATAATATTAGTATAGATTGGGTTGTGAGTACAAAAATATTTTAAAATTTAGAGTTAGACTAGTATCTTTCTATTTTCTATATCTTAATTTCTTGTTGGGTTGTACTTGCTAAGAAAAGTGTGTTGGGTTAGTAAGGTAAGTGTTGGGTTGTACTTGTCCATGAAGGAGTATGGGAGATTTGTTGTAATCTCAATGTTGGTTTAGTGAATTTCTAGCTTGGTGGCTAGGCTTGGACGTAGGCCTATTTTTGGGGTTTGGCTGAATCACGTTAAAATCTCTATGTTCTCTTCCTTTACTTTTCTGCACTTTACTTTTCTATTATTGCTTTTTTGTTGCTTCATTTCACTAAAGTTATTATTAAATATTTAGGTCTTCTACAAAAAAATAAAATATAGTTTCTAAAATTTATTTTTAAAACCCACCACTCCCTCTTGGGTGATATAGCTAAATAATAGCCTTCCTGACAATCATCCTCTAGACCAAGCACCACTTGAAGCTTGCGTTCTCTTAAGTGTCTTATGGTGCTTGAATTGAGTGGTTCTCAATTTATTATAGATTATTGGAGTAAGGAAATGGAATGGGGTGAGTTAATTTGAGTTTAGTTAATGATTAGAGGAATTGGGTGTGAAGGAGGCTTGAGCTAAAGTGGAGCTCAATTTTATCAGTGGTGGTGTGCATGAGAAGCTTTGGGGAACCTGAGAGACTAGCTCTCTTGCTATGTGGAGTGTGGGTGTTGAGTTTGAATGAGAGAGGAGGTGCATACACTCCTCCCCATGTGATCTGACCAAAGGAGGTGCTTCAAGCTATGGCAGCCATATGGTCAGTGGGGATGGCCAAAAATGGCATGGGGCTAGTGAAGAGGAGGTCCCCTAGTTGCTAAAGAGATTTGGTGGCCTTCCATGAAGTGGAAAACCCATGGGGGTTGAATCAATGGTTAGGTAAGGTGAGAGGGACCTCACCTTGTCAATGGATGAACCCAACAACTTTGGGTCAAGTCTAATCAAAATGGGGAGCTCAAGGCATTAAAGTGATTGCCCAAGGCAAATGGAGGAGTTAGACTTTCCTATTTTGATTTTCTATTCTATTTGGAATCTTTGGTTAACTTTATTTGGGATGAACTGGGTTCACCTTGGGTTGGGTCCACTTGGGCAAATCAATGTGGACCTGAGGATGAGTCATGCCAAGTTTGGTTGGGTTTGGCTTATTTGACCCATATAGGTCAATTTAAGTTCAAATGGGTTTGGATGACCAATTGACCAAGTAGGGTTAATAGGATTATTGGATTAAGTTTAAATGATCATTTGAAACTTAATGATGTAATTAATTTGATTAAATTTGAAGTGGATTTTGATTTGACTCATATGGGTTCATATGAGTTCATATGGGTCAAATGAACTAAGTTGATCAATTTAGTCAATTTGGCCAAATTGGATGAGGGTTGAGTCATCTTTGATTGGTCATTTGACATTAATTGGGTTCTTCATTGATTTGGTTGAGGTTTTGATTCAATTTGGCACTTTAAGCCAAATTGGGCTAAATAAGTCAATTTTTTGGGTTGATCAATTTGGCAATTGGTGGTTGAAGAGTGTTCAATAGTCAATTTATGATTGATTGGAGGCCTTGATTCAATCTAAATTTAGTTTAGAATGAGTTTTAGCTGAACTTGACCCTTTAGGTTAAAGTAGATCAACATGGGTTAGATGGCCAAGTTGGCATAATTGGGTTCAATTTATATGCAATTGAGTGATTGGTCATGATGAACAATCATTTTGGAAGTGATTGGATAGATTAGTTTGGTTTTATTTAGATTGAATTAAGATTTTACTCAATTGGTCTTTTAGGCCAAATTCAATCAAGCGAGTCAATTGTCTTGATTAAGTTCAATTGGGGTCAATTTAGTTTTAAAACATATTCAATGATAGGTTTGGACTTGATTGGTAGCTTTGATTACATTTTCAAGTTGTGTTGGATTAAATTTTGGCTCGTTTGGACCATTTAGGCCAAATGAATCAAGATGGGATAATTGGACTAATTGATTAAATTAGATTGATTGGAAAGGATTGGAATGTTCAATTGAGTGTTTAGAATAATCATGAGGATTAGATTAATTTAATTTGTTTAGGTTCATGTAGTAATCTTACATCAACAACCCAATGACCTACCCCCATCCAAGAGTTAGGGTATGGACATTATTGGTCCGATTGACCAGCCATCATCTGAGGGTCATAGATTCATTCTTGAGAAGACCAACTACTTTTCAAGTGATTGTTGGTGTCACTTTTGGAGTGAGGTTGATGACCATCTTCATAAACCCAGTATCCATCTAGGCACTAAGTTATTTCTAGAGTTAAGATACTTCTAGTGGCTAGGAGGACACAAACTCTAAGACTAGAAGAGTTAGACTTCAACTTATGTTGGGTAGGGCTCACTTACCATAAACTTAATCAACACCCTACACCAAATCAATTCCTCAAACCCAAATCAATTGATTACAAATTAAACCTTGATAAAATAATAATATTTCAAACCTCTGACCCATTGGGATTCAATTTAGCTAAGTGGTTAAGTTGACCCAATTTAAACCATTTGGGTTTAAGAGGGCTAAATCCATAATTAATTCAATTCAATTATAATTGAACTCATCCAAAGTCTTTTGAACCTCAACTAAACTTTAAATTTGGTGAGGTTTAGGTGGAGTTGGACAGAGAGGATGTGCAGGTTTGAAACAGGGTTGGTCTTGCTGGCATTGGGTTTACATAGAGCTCCAGGAAAGCTTGGGGACTGAGGAGGATGCTCTAGTGATGTTGTCTGCTAGGTAACTTATGTTAAATGGTCAAACTAGTTCAATTAGTTTTAATTGATTACAATTAAGTGATTGATCAAGACCTACAATTATTTTAGAAGTGATTGGAGGAGTTGGTTTGGTCTAATTTGGATTGAATTAAGATTTAACATAATTTGGTATTTTAGGACAAATTGGGTCAAGTAGATCAATTGGCTTCATTGAGTCTAATTGGGCACAATTAAGTGTTTGAACAAGTTCAATAATTAATTTTAAATTCATTGGTGGCTTTGATTAAAATTAATTTGGGTTACATTGGGTTTTGACTCATTTGGACCTTTCAGGCCAAATGGGTCAAGTTAGGTTAGTTGGACCTATTGGTCTAAAACTAGATGGGTTAGAATAGATTGAGATGTTCAATTAAGTGTTTGGAATAACCATGAAACTTATATTGATTCAGTTTGGCTTCAATCATTTTGAATTGAACTTTGGCTCTATAGTGTTCAAATGGGTCAACTTGTGTTAAGAGCTAATATGGTTCAATTTGATTCAATTGGATTGCAATTAAGGCTCAATCAAGTTCAACTCAAGTTCAAATGAGTTTCATTGAGTTCAATTTTATGTAGTGGGTTAATTTATGATTTATCTTTTTTTTAACTTAAATGAATCAAGTTTTCAACTTAGCCATTCGACAAAATTGAATCTTAATGAGTTAAATTAAGTTTGGAATAATTTAGTTTCGGTTAATGTTAAGTTTGTTATCAATTGGTTTAGGTTTGAGATATTTATTTGCTATGTGGTTTGATTGGGTTTAAGGTAGGTGGGCCCTACTTATCCTAGACTCGGTCTAACCCTAGGATCAAGTCTTACGAGTCTTCTAGGATTAGCGTTAGTGTTTACATAACCACTAGAGGTATCTTAGCCCTAATAATATCTTAGTGTCTAGATGTATCCTAGGTCTGAGGAGAAGATGGTCAACTTCACTCTAAAAGTGTCGACAATGTGCAACAGAAGAAGAGCCCAATTCAAGGAAATGAGAGTAGAAAGCTTCATGGTTTATAAGAATGAGGTTTTCTAGTTGCTTTGATATTCACACCCAAAGATTTTATTAAGTGAGATTATGAGTTATATTTACATTTAATTTTAGTTGATTAATTTTAACAAGGTAAAAAATTTAATTCCTAAAAGGCTAATGTAAATCCATAATAAAAATCACATAATCATAAAAGGAAACATAGAAAAGTATTCAATTCTTAATACACAACATAATTTAAACACAATAATAAATCCATCGAATTAATATTAAAAATGTTGGTGCGACTAGATTCTACTATACACCATTAAAAAATTGGGCAGCCAAGCTCTGCCCTTATACAGCTTAACCTAAAACTAAATAAATAATATTATATGGTGGTCTTTTTGCCTTCATCTTCATGGTGTGAATACTCTAGACTTTAAAAGGCCTTCAAGTCTATTCCTTCTAGCCATTACTCATCTTAAATAACATAGCTATAATATAGCACTAGTTACAAATTATATATTAAAAGTTTTTAAATAAAGTCCTAATGCAACTTACAAAATAGAGGTTAACTGAAATAAACATACACACAAGTCATTTTTTCTTATACATTTGGGCTTAGCAATAGTGTTTGCCAAGCCAACCTATCCTAATAGGTTATGCTTAAGAGGCATAAGCAAAGAACACCTGCAAGCAAACTTGATAGTTTTAATTTTATTATGGAAGGACATTTTATTAAGCACAGCCCTTTGTAGAGAATAATATAAGCAGAATAAATATTACCCTATCATTCAATCTACAAACATACAATCATAACTTCTAGCCTAACACATTACACAATAAAATAAATCAATACATCACAACCAAAGAAAACATCCTAGGCTATGTCAAGAACTAGTGACTTTATATTTTAATGAGTTTGCATGGATTGTGTGCTGAGTTAGCTAGGCTTGAATGTTTAAGTTGAAGTCTAAAAATGAGATATAATCTTTTTGTCCTTTGGTAGTTTTATTTTAAGTGATTAATGACTTAAATATAAATTTTAAGTTATAATTTCATTTTTATTGTAGTTGAATTTAGTGTCTTAAAAAGTATGATGAATAATAAAGGCTTATTTGGGGTTACTTTTGGCTTGTGTAGCAACACAAAATGCAACATGAAGGCCATTTGGTTATTGCAGCAATGCCGCATTTGCTCAAGACACTAGTTTGAAATCCCCATTTTCTAACCCAAGTCCCTCGATAATGTTCTGTGATTATTCATCTTTTATTCACCAAATTACATGCATTCATTACTATCCTCGCATCTCCTCACATCAAACCCATGACTTTGACTCTCCTTGCATCTCCTCGCTACCTTCGCTGGACTAAGAGAAACCTTAATCTCTCATTCTATGGAGAATCCCTTAAGTAGGTGTGTTATATCCTGTCGAATCCTCAACTCTTATGATTTCGCCTTGACCTATAACTTCTTTCTCCATTGATAAACTTCTCTCCTCTATCTCCTTCCCTCTTGTTTTGTAGAATTTCTTATTCTTACTCAACATTATTGTTCTTCCCTTCTTTCCCCCCTATGATATTCATTTGTAACTGAGCTTTGATATATTTATATGGAATTTTTTGTCATGCCAAGCTGAGCTCATAAAAAAGAATCTATAAATTGTGATCTCTTTAGTTTCTATATATTTTTGAATCAAACTAGTCTACACCTTATTCTAATTTGAGTTTCTAATAGATTATGATCTATTTTTTTAATATTATAATGCCCTTTATAGACTTGAAGCCTTCAATTTTTTTCTAGGTTTCTTGTTCAAGAGTTTAATAAGGAAAGAGTCTTCTCTATAAAGGGCCATTATTGGTACCAATTTGTTGTGATGAAACTAAGCTTTGGTTAGTGTTACAACTGAGCTATTTCTTATTATTCTATTTTTACTAGATTGTTAGAATTCATGATCAAAGCTTCCTCTTACCTGCAAGAAGCAAGGATCATCCTCTTACCTCTCTGTAAATAGTAGCAGTTTGATTTTTTTTTTGTTATAATATTAACACTGTAGCTAATGACAGAGAATTGTGTTTGCTATAATGGATAACCCCATAAAACCTTTTGTTGGGAAAAATATTGGGGAAATCATGAATTTTTTATTAGAAATCTTGATTGAATTTTTATTGTTGTTTGTGACTTTTAGAGAAGAAGGTGTTCTATCTTTTCCACATTTAGGATTATTTTTTCTCATTATGCTTATGGTATTGACTCATTATTTTTTGCAAACACACACTATTGAGAACATGTGTTTGTGCATTAGAAGTATAATATAAAGTGTGTTCTAATGGATGTAATAGCACTGATTGCTTCCAAGCTATTTTGGTTTTTTTATTATGTAGATTGTTTGATTGATTCATTCTATTGTGATCATTTGTGCTAAAAGTGCATGTGTACACATACAATATTATTGGAAGTACATAAAAAGAGGTTTTAATTTAATTTGGTAATTTATCATGATTTTTTTCTTAGTAAATTATGATGGTGAGACTGAGTACCACGTGAGAGTGAGATGTCAAAATAATATTTTCTGATCTTTACCTAATGGAGGTTGAATCAGGAAATTGACCAAAAATTCCCTGTAATAGGGAGGGCTGGCTAAACATAATAAATATATTTAAAGGTTTGGGCAGAAGAGAGTATGATAAGACACAATTAAAAAATAAATGGGATCAAATGAAGAAAATTGGAAATTATGGAAAGAGTTAAAATAATGATCAACTGGTTTAGGATGGGATTCAAGAAAGAAGGACATTGATATTTTTAATGAGTGGTTGCGAGAGAAGCAGCAGGTAAAATATTTGTAATTATTTGGCTTATTTGTTGTGTACTTTGTATAAATATGTACATGTAAATCAATGGAAAGTCATTTATGTTGAACTATATGTAGTACCAAATGCTAGAAATTTTTGAAATTTTGGCATTGATTTAGAGCTAGAAGAGAAGCTAGACTAGATGTTTGGTGGTGTTGTTGTAATTGGTGCTCATTCATGGACTCTAAATGAAGAGGTTCATCAAGAAATACTTTGAAACTCTAACCATAGAGATACCTTAAATGATTGTGCTGATGAGTCTATACATTGCTCAAATGTACATGCTGAATCAAGCCAATCTGAGCATCAACCTATGTTCCGCCTTAAAGGTTTGACCAAAGATAAAGTGGGCACTGGATTTCTATAAAATTAGCTTGCTTAATTAGTAGCTACATGCACTAGTATAACATCTTTATCGATTGTATCTCGTATACCAC
Organism: Cymbidium sinense; assembly: GCA_021442155.1. NCBI lineage: Eukaryota > Viridiplantae > Streptophyta > Magnoliopsida > Asparagales > Orchidaceae > Cymbidium > Cymbidium sinense. The sequence goes on from CM038219.1 coordinate 90,006,890, forward strand.
CCTCTCTTTCAGATGTTATCAAAGTACTAGATTAAATTTTGGAATTGTTTGAAGATCTTCCTTTTTAGTTGCACTCAACTAAGCTCCTTGGAGATGGTAGCATGAGAGAGATTTTCATGGCAATGCTGCCTAAGTGAAAGGTTCAATATTTGTGTTATTTCTTTAAGAACCATATTATGTAATATCGGTAGATGTATGTGTTTTCAATGTTGTGTTTAGGAGGTATGCTTTATCAACCAAGTGTAGTTTATTACTAGCCTGATGTTCTCTAAATGAAATTAGTATGTCTTGTTGAGTAACATCTTTACTTTTACTCATGATTATGTGCATTAAATATGATGATTTTTTAATTATTTGATGTTATGATTAACAATGAAAGAGAGCGATGTGTGAGAACCATTATCACAATTGTATGTCTTATTAATGAGTATTGCAAATCTTATATTTACAAGACTCCATGCATGACATCCACTTTAATTAGTGAAAAGTGAATCACTGAATTACTCAATGACCATCCCTGGAGATTCCATAACATGTTTTTTATGCCATAATCCATTTTTTTTGGATATTTTACTTAAACTAGAAAGTTGTCATGGGCATCATGAATCATCTAAGACAACAACAGAAGAAGTGTTAGTCTTGATAATACATGTTTTATCACATAGTAAATCAATCAGAACAATGAGTGAGTGATTTTAGCCCTCATTTGAAATAATAAGTAGATATTTTTTAGTTCATTTTGAAGCAGTTGTTAATTTGTCAACTAAAAATTCTAGAGCCTTAGATTCAACATTCCAAAATAAGCTAAAAGAGATATGTCATGATTGTTGTTATATGTCATACTTCAAGGTAAGTTTGTAAATTATATTATCTAGTATTATTCATAAGAAAGTACGGAAATCAAAATTTTAATTGATACAAAATTATATTAGAGTCAGTGATGGTACTCATGTCCCAAACAATGAAAAGGTTGCATGCATTGGTCATTGTGGCTCCCCCACATAGACTATAATGGCATGTGACTTTAACTTGTGCATCATATTCATGATGGATAGTGGTAAGGTAGTGCACATGAAAAGCATTGCTTTAAATTTGTATTTTGATGCCCACAACATAACTTTCCTATGCCTCCTCTAGGTTAGTTTTCATAGCTCTACTTTATTAAATATTAAATAAATGTCATAATCATAAATGTTGTCAATTTAAATAGATAAATATTATCTTACTAATGCTGGATAGGGTTCCTTGAGCCATATTCTTAAATGAAATATCATATTATTGATTTTGAAAGGAGAAATCAAGTGATTCGAGGAAAAAAAGAGATGTTTAATAAGTGATACTCATCATTTTGTGTTGTCATTGAGTGAGCATTTGGGGTTTGAAAAAAAAAAAGTGGGTTATACTATGTGATATGCCCACATACTCTTTCCAAACCAGGTTAAAATAGTAGCAACTATAATGGCTTTACATAATTTTATTCAACGACCATTCAGAATAACATGATGTTGAAATTAATATTTTAAATGAAGATTAGTTATACATCCCACCAAAAGCATATGAGAATCGAATAGGACAATCAATGTTAGAACTTAATCAAGAAATTATGGACTCAAAGCCTCATAGAGGGGAAGGAGCTGACGAGATGACACAATTATGAGAGAAAATAACAAATGCTTTGGTTAATGTTTAGAGTGGGAGTGACTAGTATTTTTAATTGACTTATATTTACTAAACTTTTTAGCTTATAGTTTAAACTTTGTATGTCAACATCTACTTGATTATTGAAATGAGTTATCTCAATTGTATTACTTATAAGTTTGTTGATATCCTTTCGCTTAGTTATCATTTTTGTAATATTTTGTAATTTAACTTTTTCATATGATAATTATTTTAACTGCTAATACATATTTATCTTAGGAAATATTAGTTCAAGGACCTCAAATGCATCTAATGTTATATAGTGAAATTATGGTTTGTAACGCTTTGTACTCACTTCATGTAGAGAAGAAAATTAAGAGAAAAGATTTTATAGGTATCCTAGAAATCAAACAGTTAATGATGGCATCTATTTTAGATGGGTTGATGAACAAGAGGGTAACACTTTGATGAAGTTTGAAAAATAGCATTGGAAAGAATTTTTTTTAAATGACTTGACCAACAAGATAACAAGCTTAATATTTTGATCGCCTTAGTTGTTGCACTTATATTTTTAATATTAGTGTTCTTCAATATTATATGATGCAAAAACACCAAATGTTAATTAGTAAACTTATGGCTATATTTTAATTTCATAAATTTTATTTATTTTAATTCTATTTAATTTAATTTATCACATAAGGGCATGCAATATTTTTTTGTACAAATAGTTGTAACACGATAGATTCTTAACTAATTTTTCAGAAAAAAATCACAATTTCAGCAACAACAACTTTTTGCCACTAAATTCTTCTGAACTAATTTCACAACTGGTTTACAAACAACTATAACTTCCCCAAATGGCCCAAAATTCCACTTAAGGTAGGACTCACTTCTTCTTACACCCTACTCCAAATAGACTGAACACACCACCAGAAGGTGATCAGGATTCACTCTAAGGATCTAAGCTAAAGAATTTTTGATTAGTTCTTATTAGTTTAATTAAAGATGTTGTATTTTAATTAGCCTATAAGTCATATTTTCTTCAAGTTCAAGTGACCTCATAATCTCTTATGATATATCTTAGAGTCTAGATGATGTCATAGAGAATACATCATGACATTTTATTTCACCTTTAATGATCATTAATTTAATATTATTTATTAGTTAGTTAAGGAAGATAATTCCAAGTTAATATCAAAACACTTATCAAAATTTCTGATAATATTCATTGGAGTTGGCAAACTTCAAAGATACATCCTATAAAAGTTTCAAATTAATTTTAATTAATTTAAATTTTTTAATTATTTTATTCTTATAAGGACACGTAATATTTAAACTAAAATTAAATTTATAAAATCATTAAACTCTATAGAAATTTTAGGCATCAAGCCCAATACTCCCAAAAAATTTTTATGTCATTTAGAGATTAATTTTATTTTATGTGATTTATTTAATTTCTTTAAAAATTTAGATTATAAAAAAATATTTAAAGTTAAAAATATGCCGATTTTATTTCTACTTCCTCTTTATTGATATGAACTTTCAATAAAAATTTGATAATTCTCTTCTACTTTTATTCTATATATCATGAAATTTTTTAAGTTAAATTGCAATTAAAGTAATTTCTTGTATTAACATAAATATACACTCATTAGAAATTAGTTTTAATTGACTTAATCAATTCCAAATCTCATAAAAATTATTTTGAAGTTAAAAAAACCTTAAAACCATCCCATAAGGATTTTAAAATTTTTAAAATTATATAATATATATTTTTAGTTAGTTATTTCTTTATATAAAAAAAATATTAAAATAATTTGTAGATGTCACAATTTCAAAGACACCCCTTATCGATTCTCACTAGCCTTTACGGCTAAACATAAGGTTCTCAAACCATTTGGATTGATTTGAATTATATAAGGTGATTAGTGCATTTAATGATGATCAAATATGTTTGGTATTTTATTCTATAATTCTCTTTGTTCTTTAAGTTATTATGCCCTTAAGATACAATTTTCCTTATTTTTATAATTTTAAATTAATTAATTATGTTATCCTTCACATTAACCATAATAATTTAATAACACATAAAACATGAATCCAAATGTAAAACACCTTCTAAATGTTTAAAAGCTTTTAAACTTAGATTTTATGATTAATTTTAATAATTAAAATCTTATTAATGTGTTAGTTAATCTCAAAATACACAACGCTATTTAAGGCTTTTAATTTTTTCTCTATTAGCTAGGCAGAAAGAGGGGTTATATGTATTCTTTTGAGTTTTGTGTAATTAGTTAAAAAAAAAATTTAACTTTTAGGTAATTTAATTAATTATCAAAGGCAAATAAACCCTAATTTTTATGATTTCTGTTTTATTTAAAATCAAATTGCCAAGACATTTTTTTCTAGGTGCTTTTATGTTATATAAATGTGTTTTGTTAGCCCCATGAGCCTTCACTTAATATTTTAAGTTTTGATGATCACAAATATATCTGGTTGAATAATTATTTTTCACTAATTAGTTGTGTGTGCAGGCTGTGTAAGATCTTCAATATAGGGACCAACATTAAGTAACAAAATCAAGATTCACTATGAAAGCACAAACTATGGTTAATTGTCAAAATGCTTGATTAAGGATTCATGAAGATTACAAATAATGAACGATTATTGTTAGAAGATTCAAGTCAAGTTCACAATTTCCATGATCATGTTTGGTATTTGTACTTTATTTATGCTCATGTATCTTGCATGTGAATGGTGAAGGGCAACGAAATTTACACAAATTTCAAAAATTATAATTTTTTTAAGTAAATCATGCTATACAAGTTGTATTGTGATGTATGATCTTATTTTGTTATGATAAAATTGTACTGATTGTTTAATATGGTTTGAATCATATTATATGATTATACATTTTTGTTAATTTTCAATCAACTTAATCAAGTTAGTTATGCCTAAATATTTGAAAATTTAAGCTGATCATATAGGATGATTTTTTTTACCATATGATTCTTTTTTGTTAATTGTGACAATCACCATGATTAATTTAGGAAATTACAAATCATGCCTCATATAGTATGATGTTAATCATATAGTATGATCCTAATTTGCTAATCGCCTAATTATAGTCTTGAATTTAAGGGATTCAATTTTTGAGTAGTTTTCTTAAATTGATTCATATTTTACGATTGTATCATACAGGATGAACAAACAGAGAATAACTTTTTAATTTGTATTATTCATATAGTACAATACATGAGCATATGGTACAAATAGTTATAGTTGTTTGGGACAACCTGATCGTCAGCACTTTAACCCTAGAAAATTGAACTCATTGTATAGTACGATTGTAAATTGTATAGTATGATTGGGCTTCCTTTTTCAAGAATAAATTTAATAATTTTTAACTTAACAATTCCAAATGTGGAAATTTTTAAAGAGGCTTAAGGAAGAGTGCTATGCTTAAGGGAAGGGTTGGGAGATCCCTCTCCTCTTTTCTTCTAAGGGATTGTTGTCTGTAAGGTTGCACTTGGTTGTTTATTTCACATTTACTTTGCCTTGAGTCTTATATTTTTAACTTAAGAGTATGTTCTTTAGTGTGAGAACTTGTGTAAGCTTTGTTTTCTTTGAGAAAATTTTTTTTTTATAGCTCTTGTGAGGGAATGGCATCCTTCTAGCCTTAAAAGGGAAGGAGAGGTGTAGAATTTCTCCATTACTCATGAAGGAGAGAGGCTTCTCTACCTTGGAAAGTTATGCTAAAGAAGAGATAGTAGATTTTGGAGGAAACTTTGATAGTGGATGCAGGTCAGTTAGACCAAACCATTGTAAATCATGTGTCCCACTTTTTTTTTCCCACTCCTTCACTTTGATTCAATTGACGATTATTCTCTTAAGTTTAAATTTTAATTTTTCTTTAAATTATAAAAGAAATACAATCAATTCCCACGTGCTGGTGTGCAACAAGTGGTATCCAAGTAGGTTGCTTTGATTTCTAGAAAATTCATATATCAACTTTTATTCAATTATTCAATTTTCATATGTAGAATATGATTAAAGTGGGATACTCACCTCTTTATTAAGTTATCAATGGCAAAAGAATTGAAACTCCTTTCAACTCATGGTCATTAGAAGAGAGGGAATTAGCCCAATTACATTCCAATTATTTTTTGTGCTTTAAAATTTAAAGACTATATGTGTGTTTCTACTTGCAAAATTAGTAAGGAAATTTGGGCAAAGGTATGGCTCACTTACAAAGAAACAAATGATGTTTAACTATCCCATATCAATATGCAAAATATGTTTTTACATGATTATGAGTTATTTTTTATGTTATCTCATAAGTCAATTACTGATAGTAGCTAAGCTTTACCAAAATGATTACATCATTACATGCTTTGGGAACTGAATTAGTAATGATGAAAAAGTTAACAAAATCATGCATTGCTTGCCAAAATTTTGGGATGCCAAGATTACTACTATCTTTGAATAAAAAGATTTATCTATTTACTTAATTGATCACTTACTTGGCTCAGTTATTGCTTATGAACAAAAAATCTTGTGAAGAACTGCTAATGATGGTGACAGGAGAAAGGAGAAGACAATTACCCTTAAAGCTAATACTTCTAATGGTAGTGAAGAAGGAAACAACATGGAGGAGGATGACGTCATTCTTATGACTAGAAAGTTCAAAAGCTTCCTTAAGCATAAGGAGATGAGATATGATAAAAGAAAAGGCAAATATAGATATAAAAACTTTTATAGAACTATTGACTTAATATGAATGCAAAAAATTAGGTCACATCAACTGAGAATGCCCAATGCTTAAGAATTCAAATCAAAAGGATAAAAAGAACAAAAAATGTGATACTGAGAAAGGAAAAATAAGGACCTAGCATGCCTTTTGGATCAACTCTAACACTAACTCTTCAGAAGAAGAAGTCATGGAAAAAGCTGCTAATCTCTGTTTGATGGAAAAAGGTGAGACAAGTGATTCATATGATAATCCGGTAAGTAATCTCATTTATGATGAGCTTCTAAATGTTTTTGATGAACCACATGCTGCATTCATTTCCATAAAAAGAAAATACTCTTCCTTAAAACAATTTCAACACATTGGAAAAAATTCATAGCACATTTTTGGAAGAACATGAAAAGTTAAAAATTGACCACAAAGAATTTGAAATTTAAAAGACTGAATTGTAACATGATTTATCTAAACAAGTAGACCTTCTTACATGTGCTAATGAAATTTTTAAAAATAAGCTTGATGTCTGTAAAAACAACACATCCATTCTAAAAAAAAACTTAAAGTTAATAAAGTCATTCATTCTTTCCTTAACATTCGTTATGTTTGAACATGTTGCTAATCTGTGCATACATCATTCACAATTAAATTTAGCATATGTATGAATTCAAAAAACCTGCTTTAAATGTATGAGACTCAAGCAAGTCTGGGTTCTTAAAATTCTAAGTTAAATCTATTTTGTAGATATTTTTTAACTCAGGAGCTAGTCATATTGTACTTAGATAGTCGGTGTTTGAGACATATGATTGGAGACAAAAGCAAATTCTTCTCCTAAGAATCAAAAATGAAAGAAATGTCACACTTGGAGACAACACAACATGTAGAGGACTTGAGTAAGGTACCATTAGTACAGAAAGATTTATTCATTACAAATTCATTTCTTATTGATGTTTTGAAACACAAGCTGCTCAGAAATAGTCATTTATACGATAAGGGCTTCAATGTCAAATTTCTAAATAATAAATTCATGCTTAACTTAAATGAAAAATTTATTTTAAAAGGTACTAGAATTAACAACATTTATATGGTTGATCTTGATAATCTAGGTTGTTCTTTAAATCATTTATTTAGATTCCACACTAGATTAATCATGGCTTTAGCATAGGAGACTGTGTCACACCATCATGGATTACTCGAGCTAACTTTGTTAGAGCTTATCCTAAATTAAACTTTTTTATGATCATTTATGTGATGCCTGTTTGCATCATAAGTAAACTAAATCCATAATAGGCATTATCACTTCATGTCCCATGGAAATTCTTTACATGGACTTATTTGGACCTATTATCACTAATAGTTTGGGGGAAAATTTATACGAATTAGTTATTGTTGATTATTTCACTAGATTTACTTATTTGAGATTTTTTAAAATATAAAAATGAATCTTTTTTTGAATTTAAGATCTTTGCTATTTGGATTCAAAGAAAAATTGGTTGTAGCATTGCATCTATTTATAGTGACCATGGTGGTTAACTTGAAAATGATAAATTTGAAACGTTCTATAATGAGACATAGATTAAAGTTAATTTCTTAGCCCCTAGGTCTCCACAATCGAATGGAATTGTTGAATGAAAGAATAGAACATTCATAAAAGCTGCTAGATCCATGCTTAGTGAACGTAAGATTCTAATAAACTTTTGGGTTGAGGCTATCAACACTACTTGTTATGTTCTAAATCAACTGAGCATTAGATCCAAGCTAAATAAAACTCCATATAATCTATTGAAAAGTAGGACCCTGAACCTACCACATTTGCATATTTTTGGTTGTAAATGCTTTGTCTTAAATAATGGGAAGAATAATTTAACCAAATTTTATTCCAAGTTTGATGAGAGAATTTTTTTTGGGTTACTCTTCTATAGGAAAAGCTTATATAATCTTCAATAGGAAGACCTTTTAGTAGAAGAGTTAGTCCATGTCATTTTTGATGAATCTAGTGTCACTTACACTACCAAAGAACCTATAATTGAGGATGGTTTAGTGCCTAAAATTGATAATTTGGGTTTGGAATAAATTGAGAAAGCTAGGGGGAGACTACCTAGAGAGTGGAGATATGAATCAAGTCATTCCCAAGATTTGATCATGGGATACCCATTTGTAAGTGTCAATACTAGGAATTTTTATAAAGAAGGGGTTAGCCATAATTTGAGCTCTTTTATTTATTATTGCACGTTTCTTCTACTTTTGAATTTTTTTTCTTTAACATCATTTATTACATTTTAATGAAAAAATGAGAAAATTCTTATAATTGTACTATATGATATGCACCATTTTATAAGATTGACTTGATTTGATCTTCAAGATAGGTTAAATGATTGACAAGATGATTCATTATCAAACATATCAAACTTGATAATTTTTTATTGTACTATATGATATGTTCATAATGAGATGATTGATCCAATCAACCTGATCATTGATCTAAATGTTGGGATGATTAATATTGTTGTATGATTTGCTAATCTTACTGGATGATTGACTTAGTCAATATAGCCATTTAGATGATTGTTAAGACTATCCAAATCGGCCTAGATGATTCTGTAATCATACTATATGATTGACTCAATTAAATATTATCATTTCACTAACCATTGGGATTATCTTAATCATCCTGTATGAACCATGGTTCGTACTATACGATCATTAGAAATTTTATAAATTTGCCTTCTCTCTCATTTTCTTCTCACAAAACTTTCTTTCCTCTTTACTCTATCCTTCTTTCTTGACTTTGTGTGTGTGCAAAGTTAGTCCAAATAACAATGAAAAGAGCTCAAATTAATAGAAGAGAAAATTACTTTTGATCAGAGGAGGAGGAAGTTGCTTACAGAAAATACAATGAATGCAGAATCAGTGACTCGAAGCCACTAGCACAAAATAAGTTATCCTTCTCTATTTTTGACCTATTCGCAAACACCTCCCTCTATCTATCATCTCCCTAGCCTATCCCTTCCATCTCAAGCCTCTTTTAAAAAAAAATTTTAACCTTTCCATAAACTTCAACCAAACTATCCTTCAATCCCAAGTATATGGTAGGGAAATATCTATCATAGATGTTGCCCTTCCTAACTACCTCCATGTCTCAAACACTGATCCATACACCCATAATTTATCAAATGGCCCAACCTATTATTGCACAACTATCAATGAGGTCATTAGAACTCAACCTTTCACCAACATCAACCACGAGTTAGTGTCCTCATGTTTAACACTCTTGTTATCCAACACGAGCTATGGTATTATGTAAAAAAGAAGTGTGATTTAGGGATATCGATAGAATCCTATAAGAACAAGTAAGAAAAAAGCAAAAAAATATATTCAATAATCATTAATGTACTAGATAGATTGGGGTAGCTAAATATCCATTAAATATATGATTATTTTTAGGATTTACAATCATTTAAAGTAAAATATAGGTAAAGCAACAAATTAAAATTTACTTGGCACTAAGTAGAAAACTGGGTAAAGGGATTGGTTTGGTTATACTTATTTAGAGATAGAGAGTATTACACTTTTGTTACTAATTGATAATATAAGGTTTAAATTAATCCACCACATAGATTAATATAATACGTAGTCTAAAGGATACCATAAATTTAGAGTACTTATTTTAAAATTAAGAAAATCACCTATATATTTTTTATAAAAATATAAAAATTAGTCTTTTTAATATTTTTTGAAATAGTGGGTATTAAATTTAATTTAGCACTTACATTTTGTTAGATAAAAACTAGGTTTTAAGAGATTAGTACTTAACTTGGTATAAATTAATATCTAATTTTACTCTAATTCTCATGGGAATAATACTCTAATCATTATGTATTACTTGATTCGACATGTGCACTTGGATATAAGGGTAAAAAGTATCTATCAAGTTTTTAGCATCATTGTTGGAGATTGAAAATAAAAATAGTAATTTTTATTAAGTTAATATTAGTCTTGCTGAAATATTTTTAATTCAACATTTTTTTTATATATCTTTGTGTTAGGTGTTTAGTGTGAAATATCTTTATACTTGTTTAGTGTATTGTTGTTTTAGTTTTACACCAAAGTTTTGATTTCTAACCTTTGCATGCTTAGAGACAGAACTATAGAATTATTACCATTGAACTTAAAAATTTAACAACTTTGTAGGAAAATTATAAAAGAAAAAAAGAGACTAGTGATTTAAGTGTAGAAATGTTGGATTATTTGCCAATAGAATCAATGATCCATTCTCAAACATATATAATCTAATTTGGAGGAATCATTCTAACTTCAAATGGAATAATAATAATTCAAACTATAATCAAACTGATAATATGGAAATTTGGAGTAATATGTATTTTCTTGATGATCAAAATTATACACCTATAGTTCCATTAGATTATCCTCCTCAAAATGAACTTGTTTTTACAAATGGTAATCAAACTATAAACTCAAACTTTTTTATTAAATATTTAAAAGTCCAACTAGAACAATTTGCTAATAATCTTGTAAATAGACCTCAAGATAGCCTATTTTATGATACATAAATTAATCCTAAAGAACTGGATAAAGAGCAAGATAATGTGATAAAATTTAGAAGTGAAAAAGACCTAAAAGAGATAAAGATTGATGAAGATAAACTTGAAGTTGAAATTTTGAGTTTAGAGGTTGCTAATGAGGAAAAGATAAAAGAAAATGAAATTAATGAGAAAAAAAAAGAAAGCTGAGAGAGAAATGACCTCCACCTTTCACTCAAAGACTTCAAAAAATTTTAGACAATAAATCCCCAAGCTTAAAAAAAAGTGTAATTAAGGATTTGGAGATACTAGTGATTGAAAATTCATTAGAGCATCTTGTAGTTGAGGATGAACAAGAGAATGAGGATGATACATTTCTAAAATCTGCCCCTAGAAGTTTGAAGAAAAATGTGAGTACTTAGAAGTGTTTGTTAGTACTCTTAAATCATCTATCTTAAAGGCACAAGATTCAGTGTTAAAATCATTACTTAGTAATTTAAAGTATGCCTACTTGAGTGAATCATCATCTTTACTAACCCTAATTTTAAAGAATTTGGATGATGTTATAAAAAAGGGTGAATAAAAATCTTGAAGATTATTAGGAAAGCAATGGATTGAACATTTGCTGGCATAATGTACCTATCAGATTGGTTCATCTAAAGTTAGGAAAATTTGGTATAGTCAGGCAGAAGACTATAAACTATGTGTTGCTTAGTAGACAACACAATATTTGTTTGATTTGGTGTGTAGTGGTGTGATTTGTAGTTGTGAGTTGTTATTTCATCTAGTGTGAAAGTCTAATATTATTGAAAATTTATTTTATGTTGTTGAAAGTCCTTACGATACAAAATATTTGTTAAAAAAAAGGTGAAAAAGAATATGAGAAAGAGTCAAAAGAAGAAAGTAAAGAATGAGAAGTTCATATCCTTTGTTTTATGTCTGTTTCATTGTTTAATTATAGTCATATATGAGTTTGGGGGAGTGGGAGAGATAGTTTTCTTTTTATTGAAGTCTATGAGTATACAAAGTTGAAGTAGTTCATTATGAAAAACTTATGCAATGTAGTATTTAAATTATCATATTTATTTTGGGAGGGAAAGTTTATAAGTATTAGTTGACCTTCATAATTGTATGTTACTTCCTAAAACTTGAAATTTTATTTAAAAAGAAAAACTTTGAAATTAAAATTAATTAAATAATATTTTAATTTGAAAAGTAGAACTTACATTAAAATTATTAAATAATGAATTATAACTTAAATAATTAATAATTAATATGTCTTATAAAAATGAGAAATTTCAAATGAGTTAAACTTGTTTACACACACCACACATAGGAAATTATTATTAAATTGTGTTAATTAACTTGAAATAAAAAGAAGCCACTAGTATTTCAACAAAATAATTTTGATTAGTATTAATTAGAGATTAACACATTTAATGAAAAATAAAAATTCATTTGAGATATGTTAGATATATAAGGAGAATAGAAAAGTATGAAAATTAATAATAAGTATGGGTTATGAAGCCACTGAAGTGAACTTTTTATAATCAAGAATAAGAAAAGAAAAGAAAATAATAATAAAAAAGGTGATAAGAAGAAAACACTTGAGGCTAAGTATCATATAATAATAATACATAAAAATCCCCCAAATTATCTAACCAAGTCAATGAACTTATTAAAGTAACTAAATGTGTTAAATTCAAGAGAAAAAAGTTTGTTAGGATTATATAGATATTAAGTAATAACTATTCATAATGGTCAATTAACTAGAATTCAAAAGAATCAACTATGTTAATATTAGGCATTGAAATGACTTAACTCAAATGAAATATTAATTTGAGTAAGAATTTAGGCTATTGTAGTTAAGTTATTTTTTATATTTAATAATGATTCTTGTAAGTTTATTCTTCAATTAAAATTATTATTTAATGATTTTAAATTCTAATTATTTTGCTACCAATTCTATTTAAGGATTCATAAAAATATTTGATTACTTAAGGATAAGTAATGATTTGAGTTTGGGGGTGTTTTATAAGTGAAAAAGTTTAGTTAAATTAGCATGTATTTTTAAGCAAAAACTTTACTATTTTATGATTTATTTTCATAATTTTAAGTATTTATGATAGGAAATCTCTTATTGAAAAAAAAAAAGAAATATAGAAAATATAGAAAATCTAGAAAATGCAGAAAATCCAAAAAAGTTAAAAGTTCAAAAAATGCAGAAAATGTTGAAAATACAGATAAAAAAGTTGTGCAGAAATAGAGAAGTAACATTACGATGCCAAAATTTTACAGCATTAGCACCAAGGCACTACATTATAGTGTTGAGGCGCTAGAATCAAAAATTTGAGCCCAAAATCTCAAAATCAGAGAGCACAGTACCTAAGCATTATAGAACCAGCATCGAGGTGCTACAGCCTAACCAGAGCAGCTTTAGCAATTCTAGAAAGCAATTAATGCAATTTTTGAGTCTATTTCAAGGGGGAATAGAATGAAAACTACTAGAGAGACTTAAATGCTATAAATAGGGGGAGTAAAGCAATGTTGATGGAGTTTTTTTTTTTTGATGAGTGAGTTTAGTGAGAGTATGTAAGAGTGTAGTGATAACAATTGGAGAGTGACACTCCAAGTGTTGTGTGCTACATGTGTTTGCATGCGTGTGTGTGTGTGTGTGTGTGTGTGTGTGTGTGTGTGTAGTGTGTGTGAAGTGTGTAATGGAGATCACAATCAGGAGATCAAGAAGAAGGATATACAACAAAGGAAGAAAATTTATCAGTGCACTCTTTTCTTTTACTCTTTTTTTTTTTTTTGTATTTTATTGTACTTCCTACACATAATTATATATTGTGTTTGTATTTTACTTTCTAAAATGTTGAACTAAGAGTGTAATCTCTAAATTTATGTGAACTTTTAGGATGTTTGTGTTGTATTAGACTTTATTGTGGATTAATATAAAAAAACTTATTTGTGCTTTAAATGAAAATATATTTTGCTTCTTTCCAAGCTTCATTTACTTATAATCTAGCCAATTACAAAGTTAAAATAAGTATAATCTACAGATATCGACAGAATCTTAGAAGAATAAGTAGAAAAAAGGTTAACAAATGTACTAAATAATCATTAATGTACTACATAGGCCAGCGTAATTAAATAGCCATTAAATATATGATTATTTTTAAGAATTTCAATCATTTAAAGTAAAATATAGGTAATGCAACTAATCAAAATCTGCTTGGCACTTAGAAGAAATTTAACTAAATGGATTGGTTTAGTTATACTTCTCCAGAGACAAAGACTAAAACACTTTTGCTTCTAATTGACATAATAAGCTTTAAATTAATCAACCATATAGTTTAATATAATACATAGTTTAAAAGATACCACAAATTTAGAGTACTTATTTTAAAATTAAGAAAATGCCTATATATTTTTATAAAAATATTAAAATAAAATAATTGATCTTTTTACTATTTTGTAAAATAGTAGAAAGTAAATTTAATTAAGCACTTTTACTTTGTTTATATATATATATATATATTATATTTTAAAAGATTAGTACTTAACTTGATATAAATTTATATTTAATTTTTCTCTAATCCTTGTGGGAATGATACTCTTCTCATTCTGTATAATGTGATTCAACAAGTACACTTGAGTATGAGGGTAAAAAGTGCTGATTAGATTCAATTTCAATCAATGTAATCAATCAAGGATATATCATTGGTGTTTTTTTAAAAAGAAATTTGAATCATTTTACATTAATTAAATCAATCAAAAATAAATTAAGAGGGGCCAACCACAATAATTCCAAATATGGAAATCTAAAAGTAAGAAATACATAAAATTAAGGCTCAATTGAATTTGAATTTGAATTTGAATTTGAATTTGAATTAACCTAGATTAATTCAATTAATATTAGATTATTAAACATAGGGATTAGCCAATCCAAATCATAAAAGGGTAAAAGGAAATTTAAATTTTTAATAAATAATAGAAATATTATGCCAATAATTTGAATAAATCCTACATGAATTATAATTCTAAAATCCATAGAAAATTTGGCCCAAATAAGATTACAATGATAGTTTTGATAAGAGATAGAGAAAATAAAATGATGTGAGAGAGAAAAAGAATAATATGGATTATTTATGAACAATTTCACTCTCATGCATAAATAAATGGATAGTTAATAAGACCAAGTATGAAAATAATTAAATAAAGTATGAAAAAAATCCAACATACTTTAAAACACAACGGATAGGGCATAATGTCATGCGAGTACTTAAATTATTCAAAAAGGATAATTTAAAGAATAATTGAAAATATCATGCAAATAAAATATAAAAAATTATGCAAGAAATCAAAGAATGATATGGAATTATTTAAACCATTATTTTCATATTATTGAGCTCTTATTTATCTTATCATTGCATAGCCTAGGAAGATTCCCAAACTACCATAGTCTAGCTGATCTGACACTCTCGATCTTACCAAGCAAGTTAAGTCTAGTAAATTTCCTGAAACACTTAAAATAAATAATCAGTAGCTTCAAGAATATATATTTATCATCAATTAAAATTAAAATTAAAAATGACAATCATAATCATTAATGTAGATAATTTATCCTGAAAAAAATTTATTAGTTCTTATTACACAAGGTTTGTTATTATCAAATCAAATGGTGAGATACAGAAGGCGTATACTTAATAATCTCTCCCAATTTGATGATGAAAAATCAATGTTGGTGTGAAGGGTAAGAATAATATTATAAAAAATTTCTCCCCATCATTAAATATATATGAGATAAGTTAAAAGTCTAACCAACATCACTTCTCATATACACCAACATCAATATTTATTCCCCTTTTGGCATCATCAAAAGGTTCACAATAAAATGGAAGTTGGTTATTTCAATAAAATTCTCTACTTTAATGAAGTACAAAAAAAAATTAAGCATGAGATGATAGAAATAAAAATAATTAAATATTAACATGATTGATATGCTCCTCTAATTTTGATATAATCTAATATATAACTTTTTTTATAAGAAACTAACTTTGAATAAGCATGTAAATGGTGGAAAATATGATATGTAATGAAAATATATAATTAATTATAAGAAAAATACAAGCATGTCTCTATAATAAAATTTCAGCAAAATTTGAAGCAATTTGATATTCCACATCTTAACCATACAAAATAAACAATATTTTGAAGGTAATGACAGCATAAAATACCAACAAAAAATATCTTATCTTCAAATCAAAAATAATTATATCAAGTGTTAATTGAAGAATAATGGATAAAAACATGAATTAAGAATGAAAATCAAAATGATTAATACATCCTATAAAAAATTATTAATTCTTATTACATAAATCTTATTATCATCAAATCAAATGGTGAGATACACAGGGTGTTTACTCAACACTATTATCACTTACTTTTTCATGACCCACACTCAATTCAATATGGTGGGTCTTTTGATTAATTACATTGAAAATTTCACCATCATTAGGAACCAAAAATCCAAACAGAAGTATAGTTTTGGGCTTAGGAAACATGATTGCCTATCTACTTGAGCCATATACAATATTTCCTATTTCAAAGGGCTAGACCATATTCCATCTTACTTTATATATCACTCCTTTCCCACTTTGTATAATGAGAAGTAGTTGCTAGCTTAGGCTACATTAGAGATTAAGGAGGAGGAAGCACCTGGACATAATGAGTCTTCAGCTTATTATTGCTACTCTTAGGATACATGGACAAAGCATTTTTTGTGCTTGGAGTTGAAGATTGACAGACATGTTGAGGAGCAGGGAGCTCGCTAGATGCAGTATCATAACTAGTGTGTAGATGACCTAGCTTTGTTTCAAACTCAATTTGATGCTCTACATGCCATTTTTCAACCACTACCACTTAACGAGGGACCTCCTAATTTTTAGGTTTTCTTCTTACTATCTTATGTACTACAACCTGTGTTAGTTTTATTTAGCATTTAATTTCATGTGTTATGAACTTCTTATTAGTTGAACTAGTTAGCATTTGATCCATTGTACTTTTCTTAGAATATATTATATTTTACTAGTTATGGTTTGTGGATTTAAATTGTTATGATATTTTCTTTAAAATTTTCCACATTTCTTTTACAATCAAGTAGTATTTGGAATCTTTGTAGTTAAAGTATGCATCATTAAGTTAACCTAAACATCCAAATTTTTATGATGATGCACATATGTGTTTATAATCTGAATTTTCTTAGGTAAATCATATATTTTTCCTTACTCTACTTTTTTATATTTTTAATAAAGTATTTTATGCATAAATATTTGTGTGAATGTATGTGATATTGTCAATAATAAAATGAATATATCAACAATAATTATGAGGCTATGATGTTCAAATTAGGGTAAAAGTCGAATAAAAAAATACACCAAGCAACGTGGTATCAATAAAACAAATCCCTAAAGTAGGTAGGTATAAAAAAATCCCCAATGCAGGGAAATATAAAATATCTACATAATAATTTGTGCTTCCCCACTTTGACTTTATGTGACCCATCATAACAATTTTTTGTTTGTTTGAATCATACAATAGCATCTTTATTCATCCAAACAACATTAAAGCAATATTTTATTTAGTTATAAATGTGTCTAGAAAATTTAATAAATTAACTAATGATGTTTTCATAAGTTATGAAGTATCAATAAATGGACATGCCACATATAAGTGAAAATTTTGAAAAGATAGTTATGGAAATAATTTATGACGCATATCACACCATCATTAAGCATTCTAAATTTACTTGATTTATAAGGATATGTTTTGAGAATATTTCAAGAAAATTTACTTGATTTCAAATTTAGAAATTACCACTAGTATTAGATTTTCTTATCTTTCTCGATGCTTTTTGTTCTGTCGAAAGAGGGAAAAAAGTTTAGTTTCACATTAATGTTTTCCTTCTTTTTTTTTAAATCATTGCAAATTATCTCACTATTTTTAGGCATAATTTAAGGGAGAGCTACTTCACTATTTCTTCACCTATTATACTCCCAAAACTCAACCATAAATATTTTCCATCACCAAAAAGGGGAAGATTGTTAGCTCCTTAAGTCTACACTTAATGTTTTAAGTTGTGATGCTCACAAACATTTTTGGTTGAATAATTGCTTTTCATGACCAACTGTGTGTATAGGATATGTAAAATATTTAATGGAGGAACAAAAATTAAGTAACAAAATCAACATTCAATGTGAGAGCATGAACTGTGGTTGATTGTCAAAATGCTTGAAAAAAGATTCATGAAGATCCCAAATAACAAGGGATTGTTGCCAGAAGATCAGAGTCATGTTCAAAATTTCTATTATCATTTCTAGTATTTGCATTTTATTTGTGCATATGTATATAGCATGTGAATGATGAATGGCAATCAAGCACACACTCACACACTTGAGAGAACATAAAAAATAAATTCAAAAATTAAAACATGTTTAAGGAAATTATACTGTAAAATTTGTATCATACTGTATGATGACCTTATTTTGCTATGAATAATATATATTGATTGTACAGAATGATTTGAATTGTACTATATGACTATCCATTTCTCTTAAATTTTTAACTGACTTAATCAAGTCAGTTATTCCCAAAATTTTAAAAAATTAAGCTGATCATATAGGACGATTCTACTCATATTATACAATTCATTTTGTTAATTATGATAGCTAGTATAATTAATTTAGGTAATTACAAATAATCTCTAATTTGACTAATTGTATTGTATGATTTTAATCATATAATACAATCATAATCGATTAATTACCTAATTATAATCTTGAATTTGAGGGATTCATTTTTTGAGTACTTTTTAAAGTGGATTTGTACTATACATTTGCATTCTATAGGAAAAATAAATAGAGAGTTATTTTTTAAATTTAAACATTCATAGAGTATAATCCATGATCATACGGTTGAATAGTTATGACTGTTTGGGATGGCTTGATCTTCCATGGCTTTAACCCTAGCAAATTGAACTGATCATACAGTATGATTGTAAATCATATAGTATGTTTGCATCATCATTTTCAAAAAAAAAAGTTAATAATTTATATTCAGCCTCCTCCCTATAAATACACCCTTTGAGGGGACTTAACTCAACAATTTTAAATGTGAAAATTCTCAAAGAGGCTTGAAGAAGGGTATCGCTCTCCTCTTTTTTTCCTAGGTATTGTTGTCGATAAGGTTGCACTTGGTTGTTTATTTCTCATTTACTTTGCCTTAAGTTTTGTGTTTTTAACTTGAAATTTTGTTCTTTAGTATGAGAACTTGTGTAAGCTTTGTTTTCATTGAGAGAGTTTTCTTTGTACCTCTTTTGATGGAGTGGGGTCCTTCTTACCTTGAAAAAGAAGGGGAGTTGGCATAGATTTTCTCCAATTTTTTATGAAGGAGAGAGACTTCTCTGCCTTGGAAATTTGTGTCGAACATGAGATAGTGAATTTTGGAGGTGATTTGGAGAGTAGACTTAGGTCAATTGGATCGAACCATTCTAAATCTTGTGTTTCACTTCTCTTTTCTTTTTGTTTATTGCTCTTTCACTTTGATTGGATTAATTTAATAGTTTTTTAATTTTCTTTTATTTTAAGAATTTAAAAGAAAGCAAAATAATTTACCCTCATCTTAGGTGTGCGAATACTTACATGTTTAGCCCTTTCGATACATTTTTAATTATTTTATAATTATTTATTAAGAAAATTCAATCATTAAGGCTTCTATATTTTGTAACATAAGATATACATATTAAAATTTCATGAGAATTTTTATTCGGAATAGCGAACACCATGGTAAACATCCCATCAAATTGACTAAATTAGATAAATACTCTAAGATAAATTTAAAATATGATATCCAATGTAATCTTCTTTACTCATAAGACATAAATTTACAAAAATTTACACAATAATAATAGACTTTTAGCTTATGATTTTTTAAGCCAAATTTGTCCACTAATCCATGTGTCATTGATTTCGATGCTTCGCTTTACAGCATGCCATGATTCATCATAAATTTTTTTGTGTAGCGTCAGGAGGTGGCAAACATTATTTTGATTTGGGTCATTTGATCAAAGATTTAATGGCTCAAATCTAACCCATAGTTCCTAAGAGATGGAATCAAGTTATATCATTTGACGAGATCATGACAATCCATTCTAATCAATTAGAATGAAGAGTGCATGATTTTTCTCCTATCCTCTAACAAGAGATGGTGATCATCTACCATTTCCTACTCAATCTGGGCTATTTAACTTGAATTTTTAGGTCAAACACATTCAAAAATAATCAATGATTGAAATGCAAGAGGTTTTTATGAATAAATTCAAATGAATAGTAAATTTCTTTCACAAACTATGAGCTTTTTGGGGTTTGTTAATTTTTTACAAAATTATGTCACTAAAGCCAATTTCTAATGGATTTATTGAGTAATGTAGCTTCACCTTGAAGAGGTGAAACTCTACTATGAAGATCATCGATTACCTCTTTGTTGATCGCTCTCGAGACCATCATGCCACCATAAGTCGTTATAGCTTGGTCTTTCTCAGCCTTCATAAGCTCGAATAAAGAGGGGCCCAATTCATTTGAGTTTATTTGAGATTGGAGGAGGACTTTGGAGAGTTAATTTAGGAAATTAATGGCTAGGATTAAAGGTTGTGTTTTAGCACATTTCGCCTAAGTGGTGTTGATGGTGGCTTAAGTTCTAGTGTAGGAGGCTTGGGGAGCTTAGGGACTTTTCTTGGGAGTATGATGAATGCCTCTAGACTCTACTCTTCAAAGTGCACCAAGATTCATATATGAACCAAGCTTCCTATATGAACCAAGCTTTTGGTTTTATTTAGTCATAGTATGGTAGTGGCTTAGTGGGCTAAGCTTGAAATGGATATAAACTAGTTACATGGGGCCTCTCTATTGGCCTGAATGGTTTTTGGAGCAATAGAGTGAAGTGAACAATATATGGTGTCTGAATCAAGGATTTTCTTCTGTTATTTGGACTTTATTTGGGTAAATGGTTAAAAAAACTAGCTTTGGGTAAGTTGGGTTAGCTAGGCTTGAGCTAAAGGGATGCTTGGGTAACTACCCAAGCTAAAGGGAGATGTTGGTTATTTTGGTTTTTTTTTTCTTTATTTTAAGACATGGTTTACTTGGGTTTGATCCAAACTAAGTTCACCTTGGGTTAAGCCACTATGAAAGATTGAAGGATTAAAGAGAAGGTCAATAAAGTTTAGTTGGGTTTGAACTTAGTTTGCTTGGGTTTAACTCAGTGGACCTATTTAGGTCAAATTTGGGTCAACATTTGTCAATTAACCAAATTGGACAAATTGGGCCCAAAAGGTTATGGGGTTATGTTCACATATCAATCTGAAGTGTGTTAGGTCAATTGGATTGGTCCAATTTTGATTTAAATTGGAATTGGGTTAATGTAATTAAATTTATGTTAAGTGATGCAATTGAGGATGGGCTATGCTTAATTGAGTTTGTGTAATGCTTATAAGATCATGAATTAGTTTGATTTGATTTAGATTGGATTTAATTATTTTTTTTTTTTGGTTTAATAGAGTTTAATTAGGTCAAATTTATTTAGATTGAATTTATGGATCTATAATATTCAACTTGGGTTAAATTGGGTTAAGTGAACCTATTGACCAAATTAAGCCCTAATGGATCTCTAATTGTGTTTAATCAAGGTTTCAAAGGCTTTAAGCATGGCTAATTTTAAGTTATTTTATTTTAATTTTTGATTAACTTGGGTTAAGTAACTTAATTAACTAAATTTGGCTTCAATTAGGCCTCAATTGGGTATGATTAGTGTTTGGGAGTTTCAGGGTTGGTTAACTTTAGCCAATTTTAGTTTAATATTTTTTGGTTCCAAGATGACCTAAATAAATCAAATGGGGAAAGTTAGGTTAAGTGGCCCAACTAGCCCAATTATAGGTCAATAGAGTTAAGACTTAGTTTAATAACAATACATTTAGTGTTGCAATCCATTTGGTCTAATTTGGTTTTGGTTTGGGAGTACTTAGGTTTGTTTGTGCAATGAAAAGCTAGGGATGGTGGCAAACATTATTTTGATTTGGGTCATTTGAATTATGAATTTTTAATGTCTTAGCTTATTAAATTGATTTTTTAAGCCAAATTTGTCCACTAATCCATGTGTCAGTTGACTCTATGCTCGCTTTACACAGGGCATGCCATGATTCATCATAAATTTTTATGTGTGTAGTGTCAACAGGATGGTGGCAAACATTATTTTGATTTGGGTCATTTGATCAAAGATTTAATGGCTCAAATCTAACCCATAGTTCCTAAGAGATGGAATCAAGTTATATCATTTGACGAGATCATGACAATCCATTCTAATCAATTAGAATGAAGAGTGCATGATTTTTCTCCTATCCTCTAGTAAGAGATGGTGATCATCTACCATTTCCTACTCAATGGCTATTTAACTTGAATTTTTTAGGTCAAACACATTCAAAATAATCAATGATTGAAATGCAAGAGGTTTTATGAATAAATTCAAATGAATAGTAAATTTCTTTCAAACTATGAGCTTTTGGGGTTTGTTAATTATTTACAAAATTATGTCACTAAAGCCAATTTCTAATGGATTTATTGATTAATGTAGCTTCACCTTGAAGAGGTGAAACTCTACTATGAAGATCATCGATTAACTCTTTGTTGATCACTCTAGACCATCATGCCACCATAAGTCATTATAGCGGTCTTTCTACCTTCATAAGCTCGAATAAAGAGGGCCCAATTCATTTGAGTTTATTTGAGATTGGAGGAGGACTTTGGAGAGTTAATTTAAGAAATTAATGGCTAGGATTAAAGGTTGTGTTTTAGGACATTTCGCCTAAGTGGTGTTGATGGTGGCTTAAGTTCTAGTGTAGGAGGCTTGGGGAGCTTAGGGACTTTTCTTGGGAGTATGATGAATGCCTCTAGACTCACTCTTCAAAGCACCAAGATTCATATATGAACCAAGCTTTGGACATAAACTAATTTGTAGAGGCCTGTGGCTTTGGGAATGGTTTTGGAGCAATAAAGTGAAGTGGACAATCTATGGTGTCAGATCAAGGATTTTCTTACATTATTTGGACTTTATTTGGGTAAATGGTTAAAAAAACTAGCTTTGGGTAAGTTGGGTTAGCTAGGCTTGAGCTAAAGGGATGCTTTGGTAACTACCCAAGCTAAAGGGAGATGTTGGTTATTTTGGTTTTTTTTTTCTTTATTTTAAGGCATGGTTTACTTGGGTTTGATCCAAACTAAGTTCACCTTAGGTTAAGCCCACTATGAAAGACTGTTAAGGATTAAAAGAGAAGGTCAATAAAGTTTAGTTGGGTTTGAACTTAGTTTGCTTGGGTTTAACTTGTGGACTATTTAGGTCAAATTTGGGTCAACATTTGTCAATTAACCAAATTGGACAAATTGGAAAGGTTATGTTATGTTCACATATCAATGAAGTGTGTTAGGTCAATTGGATTGGTCCAATTTTGATTTAAATTGGAATTGGGTTAATGTAATTAAATTTATGTTAAGTGATGCAATTGAGGATGGGCTATGTTTAATTGAGTTTGTGTAATGCTTATAAGATCATTTAGTTTGATTTGATTTAGATTGGATTTAATTATTTTTTTTTTGGTTTAATAGAGTTTAATTAGGTCAAATTTATTTAGATTGAATTTATGGATCTATAATATTCAATTTGGGTTAAATTGGGTTAAGTGAACCTATTGACCAAATTAATGGATCTCTAATTGTGTTTAATCAAGGTTTCAAAGGCTTTAAGCATGGCTAATTTTAAGTTATTTTATTTTAATTTTTGATTAACTTGGGTTAAGTAACTTAATTAACTAAATTGGGCTTCAATTAGGCCTCAATTAGGTATGATTAGTGTTTGGGAGTTTCAGGGTTGGTTAACTTTAGCCAATTTTAGTTTAATATTTTTGGTTCCAAGATGACCTAAATAAATCAAATGGGAAAGTTAGGTTAAGTGGCCCAACTAGCCCAATTATAGGTCAATAGAGTTAAGACTTAGTTTAATTACATTACATTTAGTGTTGCAATCCATTTGGTCTAATTTGGTTTTGGTTTGGGAGTACTTAGGTTTGTTTGTGCAATGAAAAGCTAGGTAGGGCCATTAGCCTAATGTGACTAACCATCATTTTTAGTCCTATAGGGTCTGGTCCAAGACAAGGTATTCCCTTAGCCACTAAGCATGTTCTAATGTCCTATGTGAGGAGAATCTTATATTTAAGATAGGATCATAGCGGTAAGAAGGATGGAGCTCGGCATGTCCAGGTGTGTCTCCTCTCCCAAGTTACTGTTCCATTGGATGCTATTGAATCATGTCCTTTTCTACCTATTTCTTCTTTACCTCTTATCTTTATGGATCCTCACCACACCCCCACCCCAATGCTAATGTGGCAACTAAGGAGCCTAGGTTGGGGACTCCATTGACTTAAATATCCTTATTTTTCCTTAATGCTTCCATAACCATTATATGGAAGGTAGCAGCAATGGATTCATTAAAAAAACTTCATAAAAGGTGGCAAGCCTGTCCTTTTACAATCAAAATCTGAGACCTAGAGTCTTGCAAACTAGTTCAAGTTCACTTTAGTGGATAAATTTACCTATTAACATCTGAAAATAAATTCTAGGAAGCACTTTGTAAACTTAAAACTGGAAGGTGATTGGAATGTAGGGCTATTGGATGGTAGGCATATATGATCAAGCTATCAAAGGAAAAAAGACTATGCCCATTTATTCTCCAAAAAGCTCCACCATATTGACAACATCCCTGTCAAATTCTTGAAATGGACCCCATCATTTGACAATATCATTGAACCTCCCATTGCTCCCATTTGGATTAAGCTCACTGGTCTAAAATTGCATCTTTTCAATAAATTGATCCTTTACTCAATAGCAACCATCTTTAGGAGACCGTTGAAACTTGACTCACTTGCTTTCAATCTTTCAAGGCCTTCAGTTGTTATAATACTAGTGGAAATGGATATTACTGCAACCTATGCAGAGGAGTTACGCATTGGCACCCATTTAAATTGGTATTGGTAGAAAGTTGAAATTCAACAAAAACCCCCTACTGTAGTAAATGTAAAATGTTTATCCATTCATTGAAAAAAAAACTACTTTATTGCACACCTAGAACTAATGGAACTTAGAGTGGATATGAGGAGGTTGGATGCACAAAATGCATTGGAAAAAAATCTCGATCAACCCACAATAAGTTTCCTGAGGAAATCAGATGCATAGAAGACAAGACTATCTCAATGAAATAGATTGCAAATCCTAAAAATCAATCTGACAATCACTAAAAAACCAAGAACACCACACACCATCCAAGAGGACCTCATTAATCATGTACATATAACCCCCAATGGGGAAGAAAATCTAGATCTAAATTCTGGAAAGATTCCTACAAGCACTGAATAGAATAACCCATACAACAATCCTAATCCAATGCAGACAAATCAATCAAATTCTCTGGAAAATTATATATTAGAAGTTGTCCCTACCTAGAAAGTTACCATGAAAGAGGATGGCTCAATCCATTCGTTTGGAGAAAGACCTAAAGAAGAAAAGTATGAGGATATTCTCAACACAACAACTGAAGAATGGCAGATATTTAAACAAAGAAAATAGAATAAAAAAGGAATTATGGAGTTAAAGAACTCACATGCAAGTAAAAACCAAAGGAAGAAAGACTTTTTGAGTGGGGAAAGGTCCTCCAAATGACCATAATAGAGTAGACCTCCTTCCTCATGTTGAAAATTATGACTTAGAATATTAGAGGCATTGAAAGGTAAATGCCTCTAGTAGACTCAAAACGCCTTGTGAGACACCACAACAAAATTGAATTTGTTGCTATCCTTGAACCCCTTATGACAATTCAAAATTTACTCAAGATCAATAGACGTTTCTCTCAATTCTTCATCTATCCAAATGCTAGTAGTAAAATTTTGGCTTTTCTGTAAGCACGAATTCTAGGTTCAAATCTTACTAGACACTTCCCAATACATCCACATCCACATCCAAGAATCAAATATTTTCTCTTATGTTACCTTTATCTATGTTGCTTATTATAGACAACTAAGAAAAGAACTCTATCAAGATATCAAGCAAATTAGCCTCAATACCATTGGCCCTTGGCTAGTGGGTGGGGACCTTAATATGATTGCTACTCCAACTGAGAAAGAAGGAGGCTGGAGACCTAATCTTTCAATAATCATAGAATTTAATGGTTATATAGATGATGCTAGTCGATATGATGCAGGTTTTATTGGAACCCCTTTCACTTGGAAAAGGGTGATGGTTTATGAGAGAATTGATCGTATTCTAATTAACTCGAATTAGTTATCTTACTTAAGTAAAATGAAAGTTCTACACCTTGCAAAGAAAGCATCCGACCACTCCCCTTATTAGTCAATTTCAGCTATAGGCCTAAACCATCATAACACTCACCAATTTAGATTTTTGAACATGTGGACATTGCATCTGATTATGAGAAGTGTATTCTAAAAGCATGGAAATGAGGGAAGAAACAACCTTGGCTTAAACTCGGCTCCTACACAAACCTACCTCTCAAGACCTTAAACAATGAATTAGGGAATCCTTTGGCAACATCCATCACTTATTAAACTCCACTGAAGAAGTAATTAACACCATAGAAATAGAAATAGTTGCACTAAGAGATAGCCATGATGGGGAGCTAGAGCAAAAATTGGAACAACTGCAAACAAAACTACAACATTATATTGATAGAGAAGAAAGCTTTTTAAGACAACAAGCCTCCACCAACAACTTCCTACAAAGTGATAGAAACTCTAAATATTTCCATGCATGCATTAAATGGAAAAGAAAATAAATTTGGGTGACTAACATAAAGAATAATGAGGGCAGATAAACACATAAACATCAAGACATTATGGAAAGATGTTTGGAATTTTTCTAAAGCTTGATCAATCAAACTCCTAAAAATAACTCCTCCCATATGTATGATCAACATCTCTATCAGCTTAATAGTGCATGGGTAAACTATGAAGAACTCCATCCTTTAGAGGAAATTATAACAGAACTCAACTCAATGTATGGATATAAAGATGCAGGTCCTCATAATTTCAGTGCCCTTTTCACCAAAAATCTTGGCACATTGTAAGATCTGATGTCATTAAGCAATTCAAAGCTTCTTCAATGGAAAATATATATACAATTTCTTCTCCACTTCAGCCATCATCCTAATACCAAAGGAGAAGGATGCTAACACATGGGATACATTCAAACCTATATGCCTAACACCTGTTATTAACAAAAAAAAATAAGCAAAATCATTGCTAACTGACTTCAAAACTTACCTCCAACTCTTATCTCCTCCAACTAAGCTATTTTCATGAAGGGAAGAAAGATCTCTGATAACACACTACTTGCCGAAGGATTGAGCAAGGATATAGGCAAAAAATGTGAAGGGGATAATGTTATCATGAAAATAGACTTCAAGAAAGCTTTTGACACAATACATTAGAATTTAATTTTTAGATCTCTCAAAGATAAGGCTTCTTAGATGAATTTTGCATACTTATTCAAAGACTCTTCATTAATGACCACTACAAAAATTTTTTAATGGACAATCGAATGGTTTCTTCAAAGCAAGCAGGGGGTTAAACTGGGCTGGATACTCTCTCAAGAAAGTTGAACAAGGAGATTGAATCTAAACAAGGAATTTGTTACAATATAAATGGTAATATGCTTGTAAGTCACTTAGCTTTTGCAAATGTTCTTTTAATTTTTTGCAATGGCAATAAAAAGTTTATAAAAGCCCATATGGATATCATCAAGAAATTCTCTTCACAATTAAGTATGAAGGTTAATGCTAAAAAAAATTTTATAGGAAAATGAATTAACAGTAGCAGTAATAAATGGATTAGGGAAAGGACTAGTTTTCATCAATCCTATTTTCCCTTATGCTATCTTGGCATTCAACTTTATAAAGGGAAGCTCACTTCAACTCTTTTCTATGCACTCAATGACAAAATTTTGAAGAAGATTCAATCTTGGGAAAAACTCATTTCTATCATTTGGAGGGAGAATTACACTAATAAAAAGCATCCTAAACTCATTCCTCTATATACTACCCAAGTTCAAGAAATCCCAAAAAAATGTTCAAATAAGAATTAAGAGGATTTTGAACAAATTCATATAGAGTCCCAAGCACAAATCCATCTATTGGACTAGTTGGAAAAAATATGCAAGCCTACTAGTAATGGGGGTCTTGGGCTTAAATCTCTTGAGCATAACATCAAATGCAACACAATCAAGCTATGGATCTGATTCAAAGAAAGGAATACTCTATGGGCAAACTTCATGTATAATAAATATTGCTAACATTGACATTATATGGTCACCAATCCAAGGAATTTAGATTCCTCATTATGGAAGAACATGTTGAAACATAGATATGAAGCTGAAGACCTTATTTTACGGAATTTAGAGGTATGATTGACTTCTACGACCCGGATGGGGTTGAAACTCTTTTCAAATGGAGGATAGAGGAAAGAGTGGTAGATTTATGGGAGGATCTTAAATGGAACGAAATAATGGTAAGGAATCATCTCCCTATACAGAGTTATAATGAAATATTCTTTATACTAATTGATGCCTCCAAGAAGGATAAATTGGATAATAAATGTAAAACCAACAATGCTTCAATATCCAAATTGATATATAATAACTTTGGAGAGATAAAAGAATAGTTCCATGGGGTAATATGATCTAGAATTCTACTATTAAACCCTCTATTTCATTCTTTTGTTGGAGAATAATGCATAATTCAATCCCAATGGATGATATTCTGAAACTTAAGGGATTAAAGCTATATTTAATCTACATACTCTACAGGATTGAGGAATAAAGCATACCACGCCATTTTATCCATAGTAGTTTTAGCAACAAGATATATAATGAATATGCTAATCTGCTCTTTTTAGACATTAACTATAATTCAAACTCCCTTCTAAAATTACTTTAGAATTGAAAAATTATGGATACATGGTTGGTTAACATCTCTTGGGTTGCATTCTTAATTATACTATGGTTTATCTGGTTGGCTATGAATGAAGCAAAACATGAAAGTGCCAAAATAATATTGGATACTATCATCAAAAATACAAAATCCTATCTGAGGAAGGAAATTAGCTTCGAGACTGTTAAGAATTTACAATCCATTGAGAGAAGGTTGAACATTAGCATACCACATGGGGAAGAAAAAAAACATGAAAAGCTAGGATCTGGTGTTTTGACAAAAATCAACACATGGAAGCATCAAAATTAATGTCGATGGTAGCTATGATTACAAGATGGGTATTGCAGGAGTTGGAGGCATTTTTAAAGCTCACAAAGGGGAACATCTTCCTCACTTTTCAATACCTCTAGAGGGACACTCCCCCCTTCATGCTGAGGTGGTTGCTCATAGCTATGCTATCTGGATGGCCTCCATCCACCATTTGGTTCATTATTGAATAGAAAATAATTCTAAAACACTTATCCACATTATAAAGGAGGGAAATGAAAGCAACACACCTTGGTTCTTAATTAATAAAATTAAAAGGCTAAAGGGGAAGCTGAAGAAACTCAACATTTACATCACAGATATCCAGAGAGAGGGAAACGGTCCTGTTGATATGCTGGCCAAGAGGGGAGCATCCACAAATTTGTATGCATTTCACATTCCATGGATCCACAACTAAAACTTCTTGTAGATTGTGACAACATCAAGTAACCATAAATTAGAACTATAAACATGTAAGTATTAGTTACCCTTATATTATTATTTTTTGTTTTTTTATTTTTTGGCTTACTTGCACTTTAAAAGTGGTCAATGAAGTATTCCTTTTCATAAAAAAAAGATAGGATCATAGTGGTTATTGGAAGGCTATGTGTTAACCTCACTAGAAGTGAGGTCAATAGTTCTCCACCATAACAATATGTTACATACTTAAAAGTCATTGAGGGTTATAAGTATACTTCTATTATAGCCTTTAGATTATGTGGCCTAAGAATAGAAAGTGTGAAAAAATAAATAAGAGATTTTCATGCATATTTCTAGATGAAGGTTAATGGCATAATAATAATAGGCCAACCTAAATAGGTGTGATGGCTTGACTTATAGCATGAATCTATCAGCACCTAAACCCAAGCATATATTTTTAAGTTCAATAGCAAATTTTGGATATGTGTGATCAAAGTGCTTCCAAGTATTTGCATTTTATGGATGACTCAAAATTTATGGCTTCATCACTCTATTGTGATGCTAGCTCATATGCTCAGTAGAACTTATTGATACATAATCTTTATATACGTAGAATGATATGTAAATAAAATAATCTCTTTCATAGGACTTCCATCTACTTACGTTAGTTTTTTTGTTTCTTGTTTGTATCGAGGAGCGCCATAATATTTGCACTCTATCTCTAATGCATGTTTTTTTTGTAAGAAAGTATATAATCATTACTATAGTTATCTATCTTCCATGTAGATAATTCTAATTTAGTAACCAACCTTTTTGTTTGACAAAAAATAGTTAGAACTACATTATCTGGTAGACTTGTCTTCTTAAGCAACACATAACCTATTTAAAATATTCATGTGGCATATTAAAATCTATTTGAATACTCAACAATCTCACCAACATAGATAACAAAGAATGGCTAGTACATTAATTCCATAATGATCATTACTAAGCAATTAATATATCATAAAATGTTTTAGCTTCAATGTTGGGAGCTTCTTCATTACTCTTTTGAATTATGAAGCACCTATATCAAATACCATCTCATCATATTTTCTTATCTCACTTACACTAGCTAGTTGCTACAACATAATGAATGTTGAAAAGGAATGCTTATTTGCCATAAGATGTTCAAATCAAGTGATTAGGTTGGATTCAATTTCGATAGAAATCAACTTTAGCTTCATCTCGCATTAAAATTACTTGACTTTTATGTTTTTCACATGGAATTTTGAACTTCACCTCTTCCATAAAAGATGTTTCCTGAACAATAATAGATATAAAATATTTATCCCACTTAGGAAATTATTTAGTTCTTTTCATCTAAGAAAAAGTCTAATATGCATCAATGATCTTTAAATCCTGATATTTATTTCTTGTATTCAACATTGTAAAGAATTAGTAGTCATTGGTATGCATGCAGAGGCTATTATAAAATTCAATAAATTTAGCATAATTGCATGCATGTATATGATGTGCATGTGTCAATCATGTACTAGTCGGTCAAAATAGGATTATCATAACATTATAGCAAAGCTTTATGTTATAGCGACTTGGTTCAAGTAATCTAATAACAACACAGTCAAGTAATTTTCATCCTTAATTTGCAACTTTCATCTCCCACTACTCTAATGTGATTTTATTCTAATTAATTAATCAAATTTAAGCTTTATATTAAGTTTTATTATATTAGTATAAGCTAGCACACGTTTAGTATGAAAGAGATAACATAATTTTAAGATGCAATATTAAATAGTTGTAATAATTTTTTGCTTAAATTACTATACACTATTATATCCTACATGAGCTAGATCATGATCTAATGACTCAACTCAATGTTGACTTGAGCTTGGCTTGTTATCTAATCAAGCTCTATGACCAATTAATTAAGTCAAACTTGAGCCACATAATAAGTTGGCAGTCATCGCTTACACCTCTAAATCCACTTTTCACCTATTTTTTAACACAAAAATAAAATTATTTAAATTGATAGTGTAATTGATCACTAATAAATAACCTAATTTAAATTATTACTCTTCAAGGTTAGTGACATCATAAAATAAATTGTGAAAAAAAATTAAAATAATGACAATGGCTGTTTAAACTAGTATGAAGGTGGCAAGCGACCAAGTGACTCTTGGTTATATATAATGAAGAAGGAGGTTAGTACAACATCTTAATTACAATAACTAATTATAATTTTTGGTAGCGAGGCTCCTTGAAATTAATTTACTTATGTTTTATAAAAATTACTAACAAAAAACATGACAATAATACTAGCCACTTAAAACTGATGGAAATTTATGGCAACTTAAATGCTAAAATTTTTTGGGTGATTTATGATGTAGATTTTCATCATTTAGAACATAATAAAATTTTATTTCTAATTTTTTTTGCACTAATATTACCATCTACTATTACACCAAAACAATCTTAAGTAAGTTCTATAGTTATTAGACCTCAAGAAAACCTATCAAATTTCACCCTTTTGCTAGTGGTGTATGGAGTTGTTATTTTGGCAGGATGATTTGGAATGAGATTATTATAATAAATGAACTTGAACTACTTAGGTAGGCATTAGCCCATAGTTTTGAATATCTAACATCTTGAGAGTAAAAGGGAGATATAAATTAAGGTAAAATTTTTTGGAATAAAAGTAAAGCTTATTTTTCTTCAATGAGCTTGGGAACTTATGTTCCAATTGAGTTTGAATCATGGAAAGCTCACCTTCATGAAAACTTAATATTGCACTCATTTGAATCAAAAAACTATAATAGAAGAAGAATGTAGAAATTGGGAAACAATTATTGAAGAAAAATGGAAAGGAACATAAAGTTCCTTGGTTGTATTCATATCATGAAGTCTTTAAAAGCAAAGCATAACACATTAAATATTTTAAGTTACAAAAAATATTTTGTAAGATATTAAAATTTTCAAATGGCATTATTAGTTGACTTATCAAATAATTGAATAAATAAATTCATACTACTGAATAATTCAAATATGGTGGTAACTGTGAACTCATCACTACCTATGATATTATTTTGCTTGAAGAGAAGTTGCACTCTTACCTATAGAATTACTTTATCCTTCAATTTGCTCTAAGGAATTACCAAAATTCCTTCAAACACTTAAGTTGAGTATCTTATTAAGATATTGAAAACCTTTCTAAAAAAATTGATTTCTTAGAAGGTACAAACCCTCCAACAGGGGTGATAGTTAAATTTGTTGGTTTTATTATAACTTATTTAGACTTGTGCCTTCAAACACTTGTGCTAATATGGTCTTTTCATTTTGTAATAGAATTTAATGATAAATAAATTATAAAACTAATTTCAATTATCCACAAAACCTAGTATAATTACCATAACTCTAACACATGGCATGTTTAGAAGTTTAGAAAGGATAACATAATAGACTTAATAATGATCATAATTGGATTGGCAAGACCATTGAGGTCTTGATAGAATATACTTAGCCTAAGGGTTCACAAGGCTACTATATTATATCATAGTCATGTCTTCCTTAAGGTCTTAAGCTACTCACTAGCCTCTAATCATGGAAGGTGACATTTTTGAACACTTGGCAACTATGTTCAAAAGATAAATGATTTTGCATAGGGATTCAAAATGTTAGGTACATAGCTAGGAACTTACATAAATTTCAAAATCAATGTAGTTGTCCATCTATAGTCATGAATTCCCTAACTGCATTGATGAGCTTGTAAATAAAAAAGTTTTATCATACCCTTTTTATAAGAAAATAGCCTAGATATTAAAGACTCATCACATATGCATGATAGCACAAAAAAAACATAGGGCATCAAACACTCAATACAACTTGACCTTAGAAGGCGAGCATTTAGAGAATAATAGCCATCTCAAGGTGACTCAAAAATAACACCCTATGGAAACAAGGAAGATCTACTTCTTATAAAATCAGGTTACTACGTAATTATGGTAAAGCTCATCAGTTCCCTATGAGCACTCGCCTTCAGTCAAGATGAGTCTTTTATACATACTCTACTATCACTTTCTTGTACTCATCTCTTGTACCACCCCTCATCCTAAACATTATAAAATGGAATGTGGGTGCTCTTTTTAGGGGTTTAGTTGAATAATTTTGAGATAGCTCAATTGATTATCTTAGTTTAGGGAAGACTTTAATTCTCTCCTCCAAAATTGTGTTCTCTCTCTCTCTCTCTCTCTCTCTCTCTCTCTTGAATTAAAGGAATCCCTCCCCCTCCCTTTCCTTTATACTAAGAGAATTCCAAAGATAATAAAATTGATATTTTCCTCATTTCTTCCATTTCTTATTGTTCATCTCTTCATTAACCATGCTTCCCAAAAATCTTTCGAGGTTTTTCTTTATCTATGGATAGATTTGAATCCAACATCTTCTTAGGTGTAGTGAGTGTGGATGAGGCTTATAAGTAGGAGTCTAATACATAATAAAGTAAGACATTCAATCCATGATCCCTTAGTAGAAATGGAGCCAAACACTCAATAATTTACAACTTGATGAGACTTGAAGGATATGGAGGATAGAATTACTCGACTTTTGCAGATTGCCTTGGAAAGAGTTACTCATAAGCCAAAGATAGTAGAGCATAAACAATCATTAGGAACAGTAATGCACTAAACCTACCAAGTGAGAATCAAACTATCCAGAACACCCAGCATTGATGATGAGTCTTATTCTAGTAAGGGAGAAAAAATGGGCCTATAGAACATGAGATTCCTACCAATGCCTTCTCTGTAAATATTTCTCAAGCTTATCCACTACATAAGTTTAAAATTTTATATTTAAAGTCTTATAGGGGTCAGACATACTGAACATACTACACCACCTATTTCAGGTTGATGATGTTGTTGTTGGACCTGGACAACACAATGAGGTATCACTTTTTCTTTACTATCCTTAAACAATCAACATTGAGGTGATTCTTTCTTCTACCACTATGGTCATCACCTTTTCTTTTGATTTCAAGAGAATATTCAGCATGCAATTTTCTAGTGCCCAAAAGCCATTAAAGAGGTTCTAGTCTCAAGAGTCTCGTAAGTACTTCAAGAGATTCATTACTCACTTCGAGTTCAAGAAGCTAAAAGTCAAAGATCTAGAACCTATGATAGCCTAGGCAGCACTCGCTAAAAGATTGAAGGAAGGGCTATTTAGGTACACCCTCAAGTTCCAATAGCCCAAAACACTCACCAAACTACTCAAAATAGCAAACAATCATGTGAACATGGGTGAGTACAATGAAGTCACTCGACTGGATCTAATGGCTCGCACTAATAACTCAAAGTGATCACATTTGGGATAATCTTCTAGAGATAAGTTTCAAGCATGCAGACCAGACAAGAGAATACAATCAAAAACACTCACACCTAGGAGAGACTTCAAGAACCCTACACCTTATTATCAAGGGAACGAATACCCTTGGCCTTCCATAGTGAATCAACTAAGGGTATTGATGGTTGGGTTAATAGAGGCCATTAAAAATTAGGATTTCTTTAAAAGTCCACTACCATTGAGGCTTTGCAGTGTAAGAGATTACTCTAGGTACTACTCCTACAATAGAGATCATGAACATGACACAGAGGAGTGCCGCCACTTGAGAAGCTCGATAAGGAATGATAAAAGCTAGGAAGCTCAAAGAGTTTACCAAGAAGAATGATAAGGAAGTCACCAAGATAGATAATGAACCTACTCCAATATGCACCATTCACATGATTTGGGGAGACAGACTGTCTTCAGGAAAGGTGAGTCTTAAGTGACTATGGTTTAGGGAGGTCAACTCAATGACCATGTCGAGCACCACACACCTTGATAATGCATGTTGCTTTCTTAAAAAAGGATAGACCCTCTGTAGGCAACCTATACAATGATGTAATCATTATCATGGCATTAAGCATTGACCACTTAATTGAGAGCTTATTGATTGACATAAGGATCTAAATCAATATCATCTTCAAGTCAAATTTTGACAAACTAGGCCTGGCAAGTTCTAAAGTAGCTCCTACAAGACAACCATTATTCAAATTTTATGGAGAAAAGAGAAAAACTAACGAAATGATCACTCTCCTTATAACTTGGGGGGAGAATGAAATGCAGTACACTCCTATGGTTGACTTCATCATAATAAAGGCACTGGCCACATATAATGCCATTTTTTAGCCAGCCATTACTTAACATATTCAGGGTTGTGGTATGCACTTATCATGTAGTTGTCAAGTTCCTTGCGTGTGGAGAAAAAATTTCTATCAAGGGCAACTTGAACCATTCCATAACCTCTATCTCATATGTCGAGTAAGAAAGGAGGAAGAAGCCATATAATTGAATATTTCCTATACAAAAATTGAAGTACTTAAGGAGATATAGGAAGTGTCGACCTCTTCCATCATGAGCAAGTCCTCAGGATCAGCTCAAGTTTCAGCCATGAGCATAGAGAAGCTCTCCTTCAAATCCTACAAGAGGATATAGATGTATTTTTCTATACTATAGTTGAGATGCCATGCATTGACATCAACTTCACTTTCCATCATCTCAACATCAACAATGATGCTCACCTTTAAGCAAAAATAAGAAAGGCGCATCACTACTCACGGACCATCAAAGAGGAGGTCACCAAATTGATAGAAGCCAACTTCATTAGGGAAGTCCAATATCCTAAAGGGTCATCAAATGTAGTCATGGTACAAAAATCTAATGGAAAATGGTGAATGTGCGTCGACTTCACCAACCTCAACTCGGCATGACCAAAAGATGGGTAACCCCTTCCTCAAATAGATGCACTGATCGAATACTATCTGATGAGCTTTCTTGATGCATTCTTTGGGTATCATCAAATCCAAATGCATTCATCTAACTTAGGGAAAACATACCTTATCATGAGGAAATACTATATTGCTATAGGGTAATTCCCTTTGGCCTCAAAAAAGCTATAGCAACCTACCGAAGAATGGTGGACTGAGTGTTTAAGGAATAAAAAAAAATGTTAAAGTTTATGTTGAGGATTTGCTGATCAAAAGTAAATCACTGGCACTATATATTTAGGACCTTAAAGAGACTTTTATCATCATGAAGAAATAAAACATGTGTCTAAACCCTCTGAAATTCACTTTTAGAGTCAAACTAAAAAAGGTTTTATGATTTCTAATTACACCGAAGGGCATAAAGGTTAATCCAGATAAGTTGAAGGCCATAATTGAGATGCCTTCACCAAAAATGACCAAAAAAAGTATAGCGACTCATAGAATGAGTCACAAGACTAAATCTATTTATTTTAAAGGTTGAAGAATATTGCTCACCATTCTTCAAAGTCATCAAGAGAGCTAAGAAATTTGAATCTACAGTGCAAGAAGGCTTTATGTGACCATAAGAACTTCATCTCCTTGCCACCTTTATTATAAAGCTCAAAAGAATAAGAAACCCCATCCTATTGCTATATTTGGGAGTTGATGAGGATTTAGTCTATTTAGTTCTATTAAAGAAGTGGGTAGAAAATAATGATCTAGCTATTACATCAACAAATCCTAGAGAGGAGCTAAGTTAAACTACCCCATAATGGAGAAAATTGCACTCACGCTCACTATTTTGGCAAGGCAACTTCAATAATATTTCGAAACACACTCGATCCAAGTCACCACTAATAATCTACTTAAATTAATACTTGTTAAGCCTAATCGCTCATGTAGGTTACTGAAATGGTCAATGGAGCTAAGCAAATTCAATATATCATATTCCCTTCTAATGATGATCAAAGCTCAAACACTTGTGGACTTCTTCATTGATTTATATAGCTTGTATGAAGTCCTTGTCAATTAAGAGCCATTATGGTAGCTATACATGGATGGATCACTTGGTGAGCATGGCATGCATGTAGACATAGTGCTAAAAAGTTCACCAAGAATTACTATAATGCAATCAATTAAGTTCAACTTTAGGTCAACAAACAATTAATCAAAATATGAAGCTTACTCACTACACTCAAATTTGCCCAATGGCTAGGACCCTTATATATTATTGTCTATTTAGACTCCCAACTAATGGTAAGAGAAGATAATGGGGACTACAAAGTTAGATATAAGCTTTTTCTACTCAAAGTCAAAACATAAATCGAACAATTGGAGTACTTTATAATCAAGCAATTTCCCAAAGAATGAAACCAACTCACCCTACTTTACAGAGTGGGTGGGCCTGATGGGCACTCCTCTATTAGCTTGCCCAACCAAGTTCAAAGGAAGAAGAATTGATGCATATAAATAATGAACACTTGCCTAACTAGAATGACCCTATCAAAAAGTACCAACATATGGGGGAGATAAAGAAAAACATAAAATATGAAAGGAGACTTAAAATAAAAGCTACCCAATACACACTGATGGAAGGCAATTATTTAGATCTGTAAAAAATATAACAAAAGAAAGTATTGGAGGAAATACACTCTAGAGAATGTGGTAGCCACTTAGGGGGAAGAACACTAACCCACAGAATCCTAAGGCAAGTATATTTCTAGCCAACACTGAGTAAAGATGAAGAAACATTTGTGAAGATGTGCAAGTAATGCTAGAAATTTGTCCCACTTTGGCAATAACCACCACAGTCTTTGCAACCTATTATAAGTCCTTGGCTTTTTTTCATTTTGGGGATAGACTTAATCGGTCTATTGCTAGATTCTAGTGGGCCAGGAAGATTCATCATAGTCATTGTCGACCATTTTACTAAATGGATTGATGCTAAGCTTCTAGCCAAAGTAACTTACCAGGTAGTTAAGAACTCTTTCTAGACTGACATTATTTGTAAGTATGATAGCCTATGACTATCATCATCGACAACGGCCCATAGTTGACTGACTGGGAGCTAAGACAATTCTATGAGTCTCAAAAAATAAAACTTCAATTCACATATGTACATCACTTATAAATAAAGGCCAGGTGAAAATGGTGAACAAGAAATCCTTAATCTATTAAAGAAGAAAGTAGAAGGCACTAAAACTAAATAGGTTGGCACACTATGCACCATGTTTTGGACCCTTAGGATGACTTTACTACTTCCATTGGACATACACCCATCTCACCCTCACATGTCGCCAAAGGTATGAACTCTACAAAGGGTCCTAATGCATATAAAGCTATGAGAGACATCATCAAATGAGAAAAGGAAAACTCAAGTCATGAAAGACACACACACACACAACATGCTTGTGGAGTTGAAAATAAGGCTTCACTATGAAAAGAATAGATAAAGAGGCAAATGGTGAGACTTTATAATCACCATATAAAACAAAATCACTTCAAAGCGGACTTGGTTCTTAAGACATAGCATAAGTAGAATGACCTCAAAAAATTCACTCATACATGAAATGGCCTTTATATTATCAAAACTAGGTCAACCCAGAGCTTACCAAATTTAGACCCATGAAAGGCAAGACTTACCATGCACTTGGAATGCTAAATACCTCAAAATAGTTTTCCTTGAAGTAATCAATGTCTCTTATTTAGTGTAAACTACAACCTCCATGTTTATTTCAAATTCATTTAACAAGGTCAAGATTTCTTACATACTTTTCCATCTTGATGTTAAATGCTTGATGAGTATAGAAACAATGTTCAAGGAGCCATGCATCAACTCAAGACACTTGGTGTGCCATTTTTGACCCGAGGAAAAGATCCCACTCAATAAGCCACAGAGGCCTGAGTAGGAAATTTAAATACTTTGCATGTCATTCTTGGCACAAAAATATTGACATAGAGCATAGTGATCCTTGAACAAATACTTGTGGAGTTGTGTGACAACTCATGACAATTGGTGCATCATTTTTGGCCCAAGAAAATATCCCACTCTTCTGAGCGAGGCTTGAGTAAAAGATCCAAATACTTGGTGTGCCATTCTTGGCCCAAGAAGACTCCCAAGTTAATTTCATTAATATTCACTTAACTTATTTCTATTAAAATGAAAGTCCAACTCTCCTAATTGGTGTTTAAGGTGTAATACTGACACTCTGTGAGGTTGGCAGCCAATTGAAAGACTAACTCTCTTAGATTGTGATTAAAGAGTAAGGCTGATTCCCCGTGAGGTGGGCATCTTAAAAAAAGACCAACTCTCCTAATTGTCTACTAAGGTATAAGATTAAAACCCTATGAGGTTGGCAACCTAAGGAAAGACTTCTGATGATAATCAACAACTAGTAAGGTCAACGACCTAGTGAAAGACCAACTATCCTAGCTGGCAAGCTAAAAGATCCTACTCACCATGACCAAGAACTAAAAGATCGACTTGCAATAATCAACAATTAAAGGATAACAAACTCACCCCATGACTAGAACAACATTTCCTAAAGTTTGATATTAACTATCAAAGCACCAATGAGTATAAAACAACACAATCATCCAAATAGAAAAGCCAAAGTACTTAACCAACAAAAAGGTACAACTTTTTTATTTATTGAAATAGCATTTATAAGATGGTGAGCGTGGGATTACATGCAGCACTTCTCCTCCCAAACTCACATTAAAAAATTTAAATACAAAAATGAAAAGAAAAGGGCATAGGAGAGCCAACTTGTCCTACTCTCATTATCATCAGAGTCTGATAGAGCGACTATGTTGGAGAAGTCCAAGTTCTTGGCAACTATGAAGTTTGCACCCACCTTGAACTGGCTATGCTTCATTGGATTGGTAACTATGAAGTTTGCTCCCACCTTGAACTTCTACTTCAATAGCCTTTATACTTAGTAGAATCTAAACTTGACCTTTTCTTTGAGACTCTTTATCCATTGAGAGCTCTTCCTCCAATTCCTTCTTCATCTCGGTGAGGGTGAGTGAGCTCCAAAATAAGTCACTCCTTCTCAAACTCCTATCGCTTCACCTCCTCCAAAATATCAGCTAGCTTGGACTCTATAGAGGTTAGCTGCTCCTTCTCACCCGCTAGCTTTGCCTTTCCTATGATAGATTCTTCCTCTTAATGAGGAACTTATTCCAGATCTTCCAAGTCGACTACCAAGCCATTGCTTGAGAAGTCATCATGGTGAATGGGAGCTGACTATTTGGGAGGTTCTTAAGAGTAATGTCATGTTCCTCCAAGTAGATATCCTAACAAAGCATGAAGGCATCACTAGTGGTGACTAGATCAGGTGTGAAGTTGTTGCTCCAAAACACCCTACCTCCTCTTCCTTCTTCTTCTCCTTCACTTTCTCCTTTGCTTGATCCCCTTCTTAGCGACTACAAGGAGTCAAGCTCATAGCTCTCTTTTTAGACTATTTTGGAGCACTACTTGGGCTTGCCTCAAACTTTTTTGCTTTGTTCATTGCCCATGTCCTCCTTGATGAACCTGACAACTGAAGAGTCGAGCGAGGGGCCACAGCTTCCTCTTCACTTCAAGAAGTGATTAAGAATATTAGAGTTTGCAAGTCAAAAAGAACCACTTCGACATTCAAAAAAGGGCTAAGTAGAAAATACCACCGAGGATGATGGTGACTCAGTTGTAGAAGAGATAATGATTAATATTCAAAGTCTTATCAATTACTCTCTTAAAAGACTCCTTCACCTAAAGATTCTTCTTTAGAGTCATTTCCTTACTCATCGTCAAAGAACTAGGCACATTTAGTACATGCCATGATGACGAGCTCTTGACAAATGAGAGCTTGGACCACCACTTCTTGACCTTATTCAATAGGCCGTATTATCAACAAGACTATAGAAATGAATAGTCCCATCACTATACCCTTCATGACAAAGAGGTGATGGGAAGAGTCGCTCCATGGCAACCATTCCTTTCTTAGCATCATCAAAAACATGAATATACTTGCCATAAAATTTTCCAGATCTTGTTGGTATAACTACTTCAAAATTTCTACCCACTTATGGACAAAGTAAAAGCTAAGTCTAAAGTTTTCACCGTAATAACTTGTTTGTCTAGAGTAAGCCTCTCATTAGTGTCATCCACTTTCACTATATAGTCGGGATGGCTGTGACAATAACCATGGAAAATAGAGGTTTTCATTTAAAAATTAAGGTCATAAACCTCCTTGATCTTGGACAAAATGAATGAACTAGCAGCTTTCTTTAGAGCATCCATCAAGGTTACTTGCTTCTAAGAAATGAGAAAGGAAAGCCTACTCACTCAAACCAAAAAGTCACTCGCTCAACAGAAAGTTGCATTAAAGCTCCAACTACCCACACTAAAACTACATTTATAGGCATGTTAAGTGTGGTTTAGTACCTCAAACATCAAGTCAAAAATTTATTGAAGAAATCATTACAAAATCTTATGGCAATCTTAAACATAGCATATAAAAATAAAAGCAAAAAATGAATTCATATTTGTAGGATAACATTTGACAAAGGCAAGTATGAGATAAAATTTTTTTGTAAATATTTCTTTATTTTAGAATAATAATTTTTAAAAAAAAAGCACTCGCTATGGCCCCATACTATTTTTGATCATATAGTTGAAATAAAATTAGCATCAGTGATGAAGAGAGAAGACACCCTTTGATTGCATCGAGCATTGGAGAGAAACTAGCTTAACCCTCAAGATTGCTAAGTCCTTTGGAACTCGACCTTATCGACCTTCATTCCACTCGACTCCGGAAAGACCTAAGGTCACCCAATTCATTCTTCGATGAGCTTAAGTCCTTCTCTAGAATGGAAACCTTTCCCTGGAAGTTGGCGTGCTAGGTCAAGTCTACATGTACTTGATGCCCCTTCTCGCCAATTCCCTCCTTGAAGTGGGTCCCTCGATTAGGGCGAAACTCAACACTACTACCTCAACTTGTGGTGAGTTTGGATTCAACCTTGAATGACAAAAAATAAACTCTTCAAAATTAGGAAGAGGGATTTAAATAAGGCAATATACTAAGAGTAGAATATTTAGAGAAGGGAGACATTGTTCAAACAAATGGACTTACTTTTTAATTGGATGATGGCCTAGCTAGATTGCTCACAAAAATAATCATTTTTAAAACTACCTAAAGCTGTCAAACATGAGACACGGGCACCATATCGCCTCCATAACCTCTTGCACACTTTCCATTATTTGTTAAATATTACAATAAAATCAAAAGCAAAATAATTAATCCTACCTTGATAAAACTCTCTATAATAGTAGAAATAGGAGAGGTAGCCATTGGCCTACTCACCACTACCTTCTTGTGGCAAACATGGGGAGCAACGGTCCCTTCCTTCGGTGCAATATCTGCTAGTA
Source organism: Cymbidium sinense (assembly GCA_021442155.1). Classification (NCBI taxonomy): domain Eukaryota; kingdom Viridiplantae; phylum Streptophyta; class Magnoliopsida; order Asparagales; family Orchidaceae; genus Cymbidium; species Cymbidium sinense. The sequence goes on from CM038219.1 coordinate 90,049,877, forward strand.
TAGAATGAGCACTCACTCCAGCCAACGACTCTGTGACATCACCCTCGGCTAGAGTAGCGGCAATCCATGGGGCAAGGGTAACATAAGAACTCATCTTTGTCACATGAACAGCAGTGACTTTGATTGACTTCATGGAATTCTTCAATTTACTCTAAAGGCCAACCCATAGCTCCAAAGAGTCAATATTGGTGTGCTATCTCTTGGAATTTATTCTCTACAATAACAAACTTGATAGAAAAAGAGGCATATCTCATCAAAACAAAAGGCTCAGTGAAAATTCTCAGTAAGGCCAATTCCCTTTTTATGGCTTAAGAGGTCAAGGATACATCAAATGGTAGTTAGTCAAAGGTGATGTAACATTAATGAAAGATTCTTTCCTTTCCAACATTTATTATAAGCTAATTGACTTCTTCGCTTCTTTCCTTTTTTGAGTTGCCTCTACAAAGGAGCGAGAATTGAGGAGCTAAATATATACCAAAAATAAGTGAACAACTCAGATATTAAAGACTCGTCTCATGTATGATGAGCACAACAAAAACATGGGTGTCTACTACTCGGATACAGAATTTTCCTTAGAAGCCAAGTATTTAGGGAAGAACAATCGTCTCAAGGCGACTCAAGAACATCACTCTCTAGCCACAGTGAAGAGAAACCACTCACAAAATCAGGTTACCACATACCCATGACAAGGCTCATCACTCGCCAATGAGCACTCACCTCCACTCAAAGTGAATCCCATATAAATACTTGATTGTCTCTTTCTTTTACTCATCCCCTATACTACCCTTCATCCCAAACATTATAAGAAGGGGATGAGGGTGCTCTTTTTGGGGGTTTGTTTGAATAGTCTTGAGATAGCTCAATTGATTGGCTTAGTTCAGGAAAGACTTTAGTTTTTCCTCATGTTGTTCTCTCTCTCTCTCTCTCTCTCTCTCTCTCTCTCTCTCTCTCTCTCTCTCTCTCTCTCTCTCTCTCTTGGAACAAGGATTCCTCCTCCCCTTTCCTTTGTATTATGAGTCTATGGCTATTCCAAAGAAAATAAAATTGGTTATTTTCCTCATTTCCTCCATTATTTGTTGCTCCTTTCTTCATTAACCTTGCTTTTCTAATATCTCCCGAGGTTCTACTTTAGCCATAGACAAATTTGAATCCAATAGCATAGGGACCCACAACTTTAGGTGCATAGCTAGTAACTTACATCATTATCATAGTCAAGGTAGTTGTCCATCTATAGTCATGAATGCTTTAACCCATCTATCAACACGTAAATACAGAAGTCATATCATATACTTTTTATTTATTTTTTAAGAAAACAAATTTTAGCATTTCCTGTTGTATCAAAAATCTTATAAATAAAGGTCAAATGCCAATTTTCATAAGAAGGGCGGACGACGATCACTAGTTACCTCATAGCATCTCTCTTTAAAATAACTCTTTTCGTCCTGTTCTATTTAATTAATCTTCTCTTTATTTATTGTTATGTCAAAGCTTATAAGTCTTCCAAGTAAGTTTCTAACATTACGCAGACATATCTAAATGCACCAGATCGTTATTTCAGGTATTTGAATTCAGCAAGATAATCCGTAATTTTGAAATCATCCGAAGTCTATATCTCTTAATAGCATGAAATGTAATTTACAAAAATTTAACTGAGCTGAACTCGTATCCACCATCACCCTTGATTGTTAACAAGTGAATGTGTTGAACATCCTTAATGGATGAAGATAGAGCTCTTCTATGGCTGGCTCTTCTTATTTCTTATGGACAAAGATGATTCTACTCTTTATGCTGCTGCGGTTTTTTAATCATCCTAGGTAACTCTTTGGTTTGCCTATGGTTGGAGTCATCATGCTCAAGAATGGGTAGTTTCGGCATCTTTAATTTACTCATATGCAGATATTCTGACATGCCTCTCTGTCAGAGTCCTTTTAGCTCGATTTCGGCTCTACTTTCTATTATGCATTTTTTTTGTGTATCAGCATAATTCTGGAGAAGTTATATTTTATCGGCCCTAGCTTTATTATGTTGATGAGGATGTTTCTTTTACACTATAGTCTTCATCAATATTTTAATAATAGTTGAGTTTCTGCAGTGATGTGCTATAAAAATTTTTTTTAAAAAAAAACTGCCTCAACGCTTCGTAATCACATCCTTTTCTGGAAAAAATTTGTGAAGAAGTTGAGAACATACATCCTCGTGCACATAGAACTTTCCTTTCCAATTCTCTGTTCAACTTGCAAAAAGCAAGACGTCTGTTAGGTTTGATGCACAATAGCACTAACGAGTTTCCATCATAACTCGTTGAAATTGACAGCTGTGATAAATTAGACATGCTCATCATCTCCTACGTAAGTTTGGCAACATCAACCATTTAATTGTGCTTACAGAAGTCATAATTAAACTCAAGAATATATTGATTCAAATTTTTTTTATATACTTTTCAAAATAAGATAAAAAAGATGTTTAATTATTGATATTTTAATAATCGTTTTCCATAAAAATTTTATTATTGATTGTATGACGAAGATTATAGTGAGTATTTTACTTCAAGTTCTAAGTTGACTTATTAAACTAACAATGCCACATAGCTCTAGTTGAAGATTCTCGTCTCCAGCCAAGGTTTTTCACTCTTCTGCGTAGGATTACTATTCCATTAGTTTTCATGCTTGCAGTCCCTGCAATTTGATTTCTTCTCATGTCAAATCCCTCTTATGTTGGTGCGGTCTTAAACAATGCAAATGCTAATGATTGAGCTGACAAGCTCATCTTTCCTTAAGAATATCATGATAAGTAGTGATAATTCCCTCCTTAAAAGAGCAAATCGCAAAAACAACAAACCCGCACTATTTCTCACTAATTTTGAAACCAACCTTCTAGCTGAACCATTCAAATTTATTCGGATTGAAACATTTACCTATAAATATCTGAAGACAGATGTTATTAGAAAGCACTTCGACGACATGAAGTTATTGGGAGAAAAGGTTGTCGGACTATTAGATGGGCGTCACATTACTATCAAACTCAATAGAAAGAAAAGTATGCTACGATATTCTCTAAGAAGCACTACTATACTGAGAATGTCTTAACGAAGATACTTAAATGGCCGCCATCCTTAGATTATAATTTAGAGCCTTCTATTGTTTCTAACTGGATGAAAATTTTAATTCTTAAGCTCCACCTATTTAATAAACAGATACTTTAGCTGCCATTTTCGAAAACCCTCAAATTTAACCTCCACGCACTCGATTTTACAAGACCATCTGTTGCTTGTGTTTTAGTGGAAGTAAACATCACGCTTTATTATACTCCCACCAATGGATGCTGGTAGACAATACAGATTGAGTAAAAACCAAATTATTGTTCCAAGTGCAGAATTTTGACCATCTCCTTGAGTCATGCTATGTTACACATCCTGAAATGAGAAGTAAAATGCTGAAATAATGATGAACCCTAGTATTGCATTGTTGACCTCACTTTTGAGGTTGACAATCACCTTTAAACCTAGGATCAGATCTAGGCACTAAGGCTCTCCTATAAATAAGACACTTCTAGTGGCTAAGTAAGCACTAATCATCAGCCTAGCCTAAAAGACTCACAGGGCTCAACTTTGTGGTTAGACCTCGACTTAGGCTAAGTGGGACCCACCTACCCCAAAACCAAATCAACTCTTATAACCAAACCAAATTGAAACTAAATCAACACTAATTACAACCAAACATGATTCAATTGAATTACTTAGCTCATTTGACCCAATTTGACCTAAAATCTTAAATTAGACCTAATCAAAGATATCAATTAACTCTAAACTAATGATTTATCATATCTCAACTCTCAATTGACTCCAATTGATCTAATTTAACCAATTGGCCCACTTGACCCAATTTGATTTAAAAGTCTAAATTGAGTTAAAACTTGATTCAACCCAAATTGGACCAATTCAATCACTCCAATTACTTCCAAAATGATTATTGATGATGACCATTCACCCAATTGCAACCAATTGAACCCAATTAACCCAATTTGACCCTTTGACCCAATTTAACCTAAAGGGTCAAATTGAACAAATACTTGATCTAAACCAAACTAGATTGAACCAATACCTACAATCACTCCCAAATTGATGATTGAACACTTTTCAATCATCAATCAAAGAAATTTGACCAACTCAACCAAATTGGCCTTGCTAGCCCAATTTGACCTAAATGATCAAATTAAACCAAAACTCAATCTCATCCAAATTGATTTAAATCAAAGCTTATAATTATTTTCAAAGTGACAACCAAACATGATTTAACTCCTATTCCAACCCAATTTGGCCAATTTAAATAAATTGGTCAAATTAAGCCATTTATCCCATATGAACTCAGTATGAGCTAAATTTAAATCCAATGAAATTGAACCAAATGAATTGTACCAATAAGTTCTAAATCATCATTTGAACTTAACCAATAGTCTTATAGGCCTAATTTGGTCAATTGATCATCCTAACCCAATTAGACCCAAATTGACCTATATGGATCCAAATGAGCCAAACCCAACCAAACTTGGCATGAATCATCCTTGGACCCCCCTTGACCAACCCAAGGTGAACTCGATTTAGCCCAAACCAAGTGAACCAATGGTTATAAATAAGATAAAATTCCAAAATAGAATGATCCACATGGCTAAGGTTGCCACTTTAGCATGTCTTGAGCTTACCCATGTTGAGCCAAGCTGACCCAAGGTTGAGTTGCTCAACCATTGACCAAGAAGAGATCACCATCACCATGGTCAATCCATAGTTTAGCTCCCATTAGCCATCCCCTTCACTACATGACTTGTCCTAAACCCCAAATGGCCACTTTATCTGCTAGTTGTCATGGCGTGAACCCACCTAAAATGGTGGTTCACTTGGGGAGAGTATATACCTCCTCCCTCATTCAAACTCAACACACACATTCCTCATAGCTCTATAGAGAGTCTCTAAGCTTCTAAGGCATCTCGATCACCCAATTACCAAGAAGATCAACATCATCTCAAACTCAAATGCCTCATACCCAACTCTACTAGAGCAAAGGAAAATTAAATATTTCACACATTCCTTATGTCTTTACAAGCAAGATCGAATTGAGATGCACTTAATTCAATCATTGAAGCACCTATTTTGATCAGATTTTTGGTGAGTTATGGGGAGCTTGGTTTGAAAATGGACGACGAAGAGGAAAAGTCTAATCTTCTTAGCAGAGCTTCACCTCTTTAAGGAGAAGCTACCTCATTCATTGGGCCACTAGTATTTAGCTCCAACGAGGTAATTCCTTCAAATCATAGGTATGGCCTCTTAGGTATTGGTCGTTTATGAAGTGAGTGTGCGTTTGTGAACCAAGCCCTAGGATTCATATATTTTACCTCCTTAATTAATTTCGAATAATTTTTCCTTTAATCCAAGCACTGGTTAGCTCAGATCAAGTGGCGAGGGATGAATGGAATTTGTTGCCCACCAGAGGTTGATGGCAAATCATCAGTTGTTCATTCCACGTGATTAGAATGGATGACCATGATAATTCACATTAAAATTATTTGATTTAATTATTTAAATCGTTAGATTAATTATGGCCATCAAATCGTGATCAATGTCGATATGAAACTACGTCTACCACTATTGAGTCAGGATACCACATGGGACATTTTAAATAACGAACCACACAAAGCATCGCATAAAGAATTAATGCATTAGTGCTGACGTGGAACCAATTGTGTAAATTGATTAATATATTCTAAAAATCTAATTAAATTGCCAAAATTTAAAATATCATAACTAATTATAGTAAAGTCCAAAAAATGTAAAAAATACTCTATGGAAAGCTTAAATAGAGAAGAATCAAAGAAACATAAAACCCTAAATTTTATTGAGTACAATGACTAATTAGAGTTTGAATATTTTTTAATTATGAAATTAAATCCTAATTACTTGGATAATTGACTGGAAATTCTATGTGAATGTTCCTTGGGACAACCTCTGCCTCCTATAAATATTTCAAGTTAATTAGTTAAGTGATTTTCGAAATCCAATTTTTTAAACTATTAAGGATCATTTTCTGCATTCAGTGAATTCATAAATTAGAAAAAAGTTATAAAAAATATTATGGGAGTTCAAATGAATATTAGAATATTAGTGGTGACTAGAAATTAATTTGATCCTTTGGTTGTAATTACTCCTAAAATTATCATTAAAGAGGGCTTTTATTAATTAGTTAAATAATTAATTATCCTAGGACCTAGAAAATTCATAACTAATTATTTAGTTGTTTAAAAATTATGATCAACTCCTCTTTGTGCTCAACTAGTCGGGAGGTTTCTAATGAAATTAAAATCTTCAAGTATGGCATTTTGAGTGTAATCGATGAATTTTGGGTTCTGCCCATTTCTTCAATTAGTCCAAAAATGTAAGCCCATTTGCAATAGAATTTTTATGTCATCTTTATTTTATGTTTCCTTATGTTCAACAATTTTCTCATTAAATTTAGGCTTATATTTAGTTTCTAATTGAATTTTTGGGCCCTTTTGGGATTAATTAAATAGAATAATTATATAACTCTAAAGAAATTATATAAATCACTTAAATAACTTTTAAGTCACTTAATGAAAGAGGTGGGTTAGGAGATAATTTTAGTTTCCTTATCTCCACATTAAGCTTAATTAACTCAAATCTTAAAATCGACAACTAAAAAAGTTTATTAAACTTAAATTTAATCATTCTCTTATGAATATCCATAGGACTTGATGGATTTAAATAGGTTATTTTGTGATATATAATTGCCATGCCTGCATCATTTTTTTATAAATGTATATTTTATGTGTTACATGCATTCCGTAATTAAAAAAATAGAATAAAAATTTTATTAATTGTATGATTTGATGAATAGTGGCTATTATCACTAATAAATTTGAAACTACTTTCCTTCATAAACTATAACAAATATATGCAATGTAAAGTTAATTATGATAATTAAAACACAAATATGCACTTATATGTGTGATTTACATGTCTTGAAAGATGTATAGTCTAGACATCCCAAGCGTGGCTACTAGTCTAAATGAGGTCTTAAATATCTTGATTCCCTAGTTTAACAATGGCACGAACCTTGAAAGGTGTGTAGTTATATGAGAATTAAATACTATTTGGTAAGCTACACTAGCCTAAGTTATTCAGTGAGTTACTTTCAAACTGAGTTTAAAAAGACTCAAGGAGCGGTGATGTTGACTCGTTACCCACAAGTTGTTGTTACTTGAGGTAAGACTTCATGAGCTACATGAGATGTAATGATTAGAGTTAAAATTTTGGGAACTAAGTGTCAACTCAAGACACTTGGTGAGTTACTTTTGTCTTGAGTGTACAAGGTCAACTTGACCAACTATTAAAACTAAATCTTGACCACTTAAACTCATTTACCATAAATGCTTCATTAATATTAAAGACAAAAAAAATGAAAGAGAAATAGCCCATATGTTTGGTAATCAAATTGTAAGACTAACATTTTATACGGTTCGTGACTAAAGTCTAAGACCATTAATGTGTGGTTTGTGACTATGAAATAAAAAAAAAATCAACACTCTATGCGGTTGACAACTTAATGTTCTTTTAATTTTATGAAGCAAATATTTAAAATATTAATTGGTGAGTGCATTCATTCAATGAATATACTCATTGAAAATAAATATATTCATTCAATGAGTATATTCATTAAATTTTATAAGTTCATTCATTAAATCCATTCATCGAGTATATCCATTAATTGAATATGTATAATGGATACAATACTCAAAAAATATGCTTATTTAAGCAACTGTATTTATTTTATAAGGAAAATTAATGAGTATGTTTGTTAAAAAGGTACATTCAAGAAGTATATTCATTCAATGAATACATTTAATGAGTATATTCATTAGATACATTTAGCAAGTGAATTCGATGAGTACATTTAGTGAGTATATGTTAACCTTATGAGCCTTCACATAAGATTTTATACTTTGATGATTTTAAATATTTCTAGTTGAATTGTTAATTTTCACCAATAAATTGTGTATGCAAGCTATGATAAGCTTTCAATGTAAGTACTATAAATAAGTAGCTCAATGAACATTGACTAATAGAGCATAAACACACTAATTTTCAAGATCTAGGGGTATAAATGAAAAATTGATGTTAGAAGATCTCGGTGAAGATCAAAATAGTTTCATTATTTATGGCATTTATTTTTGTCATCATGTATTTGGCTTGTGTATGATAAAAAACAACCAAGCATAATCACAACTAAGAGAATATAAAATAATTTTCTTGAATTAATTTTTTTGTGAAAAATGTATTGTATGATCTCCATTATGCTACATGATTGTGCATATTTGTTAATTAATTTTAGCTGCCTTAATTAAGTTGGTTAACATCAAAATTATCAAAATTGCACTAATCATACTGTATGATACCTAATTATATTGTACAATTAATCATTTATGTTATTAATTTTCAACCCCAAGATTAAGTTAGTTAATTACAATTTTGTTTAATTTCATAAACCATATAATATGAGTTTATTTAGCAATTACAATTTAATTTAGAATTTGTGAGGCTCAAGTAGAAGATTTTTCTATAAAATGTTTGTATTATATGATGATATCATATATGACGAACAAACATAGAGTTAAATTTTAGTTTGTTATATTTTTATAGTATGATCCTTAGTTGTATAGTATGAATAGTGATGACTATTAGGATGATTGTATCATCCAAAGTCCCTAACCCTAAAAAAAAAAATAATCATATAATACAATATTGGGTTGTATAGTATAATTGGATAAATTTATTAAAAACATAATTTCTAATTTTTATTTAGCTATCTGGTCATAAATTCTCCCACTTTGGGAGCCTAACCAAACAACTTAAATGTGAGTAAGCTTAAGGAAGGCTTAGGGAAGCGTTTTTGTTTAAGAGAAAAATGGTGTGAATTTTTTTCCTCTTCTTTTTCCTTAAGAATCTTGTGTTGGAAAGGTTGCACTTTTATTTTGGTTATTCTTGTTCATCCACATTATGTTTAAGTTTTTATGCTTTTAAAAGTTTATTCTTGTTAGTGACTTGTGTTAGATTTTTGTTGAAAGAATTTTATTTGTATCTTTGAGAGGGAGTGGCATCCTTTTTACATTAAAAAAGTAGGAGAGTTGTGTAGGGTTTGTCCATTACCATTTAAGGAGAGAGGCTGCCTTTGCTAATTATGCCGAAGAAGAGATAGTGGACTTTTGGAGGAGATCTAGAGAGTGGACAAAGGTTCATTAGATTGAAACCACTATAAATCATAATGCCCCTCTTTCTTTTTTATTTTTTTTTCTACTCTTATCTTTGTGTTGAATTGTTGATTTTAGTTTCTTAAGTATCTCTCTCACTAAACTTTAAAAATTTTGATTAAATTATTTTTTTCCTTAACATTTTAAAAGCATACCAATTTACCCCCATCCCCCCTGGAGTGGCATCCTTTTTGCATTGAAAAAGTAGGAGAGTGTGTAGGGTTTGTCCATTACACTTTAAGGAGAGAGGCATCTCCACCTTTACTGATTGTGCCAAATAAAAGATAGTGGGCTTTTGGAGGAGATTTGGAGTAGATGTAGGTTCATTAGATCAAACCACTATAAAACATTATGTCCCTCTTTCTTTTTTTAATATTTTTTTGCTCTTATCTTTATGTTGAATTGTTGATTTTAGTCTCTTATGTATCTCTTTCACCAAACTTTAAAAATTTTGATTGATTTATTTTTCTATTTAAATTTTAGAAGCCTACCAATTTACCCTCCACCTTCCTCTCTAGACCTTCTTGGGTGTGCTATACTTACACCTTCTATTAGAGCTGGGTTGCTTATTTTATGATCAAACAATTGACTATACACCTTGTGTATCTCATCATTTGATTTGATGATAACAAATTTTGTGTAATAATAACTAATTATTTATTTGCATGATAAATTATCAATATTAATCATTATGAATGTTATTATTAATTTAGATTCATATTGATGATAAAATATATAATCTTCAAGCTACTAATTATTTATTTCAAGTGTTTCATGAAATTCAATAGACTCAGCTTGCTTAGTTTGATCGAGAAAGTCATATCAGCTTGGACTTGGAAAATTTGGGAGTTTCTATAGGATTTAAAATATAAGACAAATAAGAGCTCAATAAAATAAAATTAATGGTTTAATCATTTTAAAACAACTTATTTAAATTCCTTCATACTTTTACATATAAAATTGCATTATTCCTTGGTTTATACATTTTAGATGACATAAACTAAATGCATCGCTTTAAATATCATTTAATGAGCTTTAAAGTAAGATGAATTAATTTCATACTTCACTAAATTATTTTCATGCTTAATTACATTACTTATCTATTTATTTCTAGCATGATAATCAAATTATTCTAGAATTACTCAAATTATCCTTTTCTCTCTCCTATCCTTTTATTTTCTCTATCATTCCATATTTTTCAACCTAATTTTATTTTGGTCAAACCTTTCACTAATTTTTCATTAATAAATTATGTGAGAATTATTTAAATTATTTTCATAATAATTCCCTCATTGTTTAAATTTTAAAAATTCATTCATTAGAATATTTGAATTTATTATTTTGAATTTTATATTACGATTCATTGTCTTATCAATGCAAAATTAATTTTAACAATTTATGGAATAATTTGGCTGACCGAAGAATAATTTATTTCAGCTAATTGGTGTTTAATTAAATTATTTTAAGTTAATTTAGTATTGAATTCTAATAAGCCTTAATTTAATAATCTTTCCTTTTAAAATTAAATCCATTTTAGGAAAGCATTTTGGCCGGCCCCTTTATTAATTTTATGTTAAAAAAAATTATTCAATTAATTCAAAAGTTTCTTAAATTATTTTATTACCATTTACAGATGATTTATTGCATTTATTGAAGGTTACATCCATGTTTGGAATGCATTGGCCAAAATTCATCATATTATTATTGATTTATTTTATTAGTTTTTCATTTATTTAACTTAGCTAAATTTATCTTAATAAATATGCATTAAATTGATATCTCTTGATTGAATCCATCCTTGGAAATCCTCTTGGGCATTCCATTAATAAATAATTCAAATTAAATTAATTTTGAAGTTATTCAAATTCCTTCCCTCCTATTTCATTAAATGGATTTGAATCAATAATATTAAATGCATAAATCTCTTTCCCTCTCTTGCGTTGTTGACCTCTTATGTGTTTATTTGGAAATAAATTCAAATGGTTACCATGTGTTCTTGAATTTAAATTTCAAGTTGTTACCAAATAAATGTTCCCTCTCTTTATTCATACTTGGCTAAAAATCCTTGGATTTATTCTCTTTGTTTTATTTAATTGGATTGTTTAATTTTCTTCACTTCTCTCTCTCTCTCTCTCTCTCTCTCTCTCTCTCTCTCTATCTATCTATCTATCTATCTATCTATCTATCTATCTATCTATCTATCTATCTATCTATCTATCTATCCATCTATCTATTTATCTATCTTTCTCTTGGTGAAATTGAAATACCCTTATTTGAATTTATTTTGCATGTGCTCATTTGTTTAAAACCAAATACTTTCCTTGTTGATTTTTCCCTCTCATTATTTCCCTCTTCTTGTCCTTAGGCTTGACCAAAATTCTCATGGGAAAAAAACTCTATTTAAAGAGGGGACTTCATGACTTAATTCCTCTTTATTGTCTCCACCTTGGTTGAACCCATGCGAGTCAATTCCTTGGAGTTAAAGTGCTAAGATCAACTCTCTTATTCACTCTCTCAACTACATTCAAGTGGAGATCTTCCTCAAATCTTTCAAGTCTCTTTTATTCCTTGGAAAGTTTGCATCAAGTCAATTGATTTCAACATAACATACAAAGGCTTGAGTAAGAGTATCTATTTTATTTCAATCTTTTGAATCATTGGTTTTAATGGTGTATTTGTATTAAAAGATTTATCTTCTGTATGGTTAAGGTTTTCTATAATCTATTTTATTCATCTTTGGGTGATTCTTTTTGATTTGATTGATTTGAAATAATATCTTTAAGGCTTCTCACATTTGTTATCTTTCATAAATCTCATATTCAAAATATTTGTCATTCATGTTATGTTAATTAAAAATGATTTGTTTTAACATTAATAAATATTTTCTAAAATCATTTTAATTCTTCTTTTAAGAAACTTTTAAGTCATAGTTCTCTTTGCAAACATATAAAGGACTTGAGTGAGGAAAGTGTTATTATTTATTCTACTGAATATTTATGTTCATTGGTTTGATTTGAATGAAAAGTTTTATGTGCTTTATTGTCTCTTGATCTCTTTTCATTCTTCATTCTAAAGATTTGAAAGACTTTCTATTTGATTTGATTGAATTGATTTTATATTCATAAATCTTTCATAAATTTTGATTTCTTGAACTTTACTTTCATACATGAAAGTTTTGAAAAAGTTTCTAAATTGATTTTACAAATAAAGAATACACATTGAATTTTTATTTGAAAGCATTTATTATAAACTTTTTTTGGATTACATATTCATGAAAATATTTTAATCATCCATGTGATTTGATTTCATAGTCTTTCAAGTTCTTTTCATTTCAAGTCTTTACTTCTTTTAAAGTAAAATATTTTTTTAAGACTTGTTTACTTTAAGTGATTCATATAAGGTTCATATCATTATTTTAACTTTAATTTAATAAGAAATTTATTCACCTTGAGCTCTCTTTATTATTTATCTTAATATTATTTCGCTTGGGACTTGAGTGCAAAATTATTTAAAATTGAGAGCTAAATACTTTCATATTCCTCTTTATTTTTGTTGGGTTGTACTTGTCCATTAAGGAAGGAATGGTGTTGGGTTGTACTTGACCATAAAGAAGAGTACGAGAGATTTGTTGTAATCACATTTTGACTTAGTGAATTCTTAGCTTGCGTTGCTAGGCGTGGATGTAAGCTGATTTTTAGGGGTTTTGCCTAACCACGTAAAAATCTCTGTGTTCTTTTTATTTATTTTCTACACTTTACTTTTCTACTATTGTTGATTGTTGCTTTATTTCTCTAAAGCTTTATCTTTAAAGATTTATGTTTTTCCAGAAAAAGATTAAAATTAAGTTCTATAAAATTATTTTTTAAAAACCCAATTCTTGGGTGACATTGCCTCTAAACAACAACTACAATGAGGTCATTCAATAACGCATTTTGGACATTAAAATAACATGGAAGGGGACTCTATTACCTGACCTCCTCTTTTTAATGAAATTTTTCTTTTCATTTAAAAAGTTTTCATATTTACTTTTATTCAATCAATTGATTTTTGTATATGAAATATAATAGAGTTGGAATACTCACCTCCACGTAATGTTATAAATGGTAAACATATTGAAATGATTTTTAATTTATTGATGGTAGAAGATAGTAAACGAAAAAGAATTTGTACAACTAAATTATAAATATTTAAATTACTTTCTCTGTACTTTAAATTGAAAGATTATATGTGTGTTTCTATTAGCAAAATTGGTAAAAAAATTTAGAAAAAGTTATGTGTTACTTATGAAGATACTAATGAAATTAAATAATCTCGCATCAACATACTTTTGCAGGATTATAAATTTTTTTGTATGTTACCTCATGAGTCTATTTTTAATATGTATACATGGTTTATAAAAAATATTGCTTCATTGTATGCTTTAGGAAATAATTTACCAAAGTTCATAAAATTCTGCATTGTTTAATGCCAAGGTTACAACAATTTTTGAATTTAAAGATTTATCTATTTATTCAATTAATCAATAATTCTCTTACTGCTTATGAACAAAAAAATTTCAAAAAGAAATAATGATGCAAGAATGCAAGTGGTAGGAAAAGAAAAAGATGATTGCTCTTAAATTAAATACATATGATTTCAATGAGGAAGAAAGAAACACTAATGATGATGATGATGTTACACTCATAACAAGTTTAAAAATTTATTAAATATACTAAGAAGAGATTTGTACAAGGAAAACACAAAGGTAAAATCAAAATTTCTCAAAGGTTTATGATCCTATTTGCTATGAATATAAGAAATTAGATCACATCAAATGAAAATATCCTTCACTCAAGAACATCAATCAGAAGAATAAATATGAAGAAAAAGGAGATACAAAGAAAGGAAAAGAGAAACTGAGCATGCTTTTTGAGTCAACTTAGTTCAAGCTTTTCTGAAGCAGGAGTTCTAGAAGAAGCAACAAAAATGGTTTCTTGTGACTCTAGTTATGAATAGCTAAGCAATCTCACATGATGAACTCTTGATTTTTTTTTTTTTGAATTACATGCAACATTCAAATCTTTGAAAAAAATATTAATCTTCAAAGAAAATTTTCTCTTCTTTTGAAAAGATTCATATCACACTTATAAATGAACATGAAAAGTTTAGAAATGAGTAAAATGGGTTATAAATTCAAATGGTTAAAAAGGAACATGATTTATCAAAAGTAGAAGCTTTCTTGAGTGTACTAATGAAACTTAAAAAAAGAAGTTGAAAATTATATAAAGAACATGGCACTTCAAAATAAGAAATTCAAAGCTAACAAGTTCGTGCATTCTTTCTCTAATATTCATTACTTTTTTTTTTATAGCATGTTTAGGCATCTGATAATCTATGCATATATCATTCACATTCAATCTTAGCATATGTATAAATATTAAAACCTCTCCTAACTCTCTTACTTAGATGTATTAATGACAAGCAAGTCGAAGTTCCCAAAAAACTAACTTAAATTTGTTTTGCAACTTTTTTGCCTTTCACTTAGGGCTGGTGGAGGCATGTGGAACATAGATAAGAGACTCAGGACACATGGTAGAAGACAAAAGTAAATTCATATTATTAGAACTCAAGAGTGAAGGAAAGTTCATCTTTGAGACAACAAAACTTGCAAAGTACCTGGGTCAAGTATCAATGGTATAAAAAATTCCTTATCTATTAAAAAGGTCCTTCTTGTTCATGGATTAAAATATAATTTTCTCATTATTATTCTTATGTGATAAGGGCTTTAATTTTAAATTTCTAAATGATAAATGCTTGCTTGTTTTGAATAAAAAAATTGCTTTAGAAGGTATTAGGATTAACAATATTTATATGATTGATCTTGATAACTTAGGTTGTTCCTTGGTTGTTTATCTTAAATCCACACTTGATGAGCCTTGGTTGTTATTGCATAAGAGACTTTGTCACACTAGTATACACACACCTAGGAAGATTGCATGTGCTAACTTGGTTAAAGTTATACCTATATTAAATTTTATTGATGATCATTTGTGTGATGAATATCAGATATAAAATTACTACTTTAGAACGCCACTTCACAATCTTTCAAAATTATTCACATGGATTGTTTGGACCAATCAACACCATTAGTTTGAAGGAGAAGTCATAATGAATTGCCATTATTGATTATTTTACTAAATTTACTTAGGTAAGATATTTGAAACGCATAAATGAATCTTTTCTTGAATTTAAGAATTTAGCTATTTAATTCAAAGAAAATCTATTTATAGCATTGCAACTATTCATAGTGATCATGGTAAAGAAATTGAAAATGATACTTTTTTGTGATGATATGGGAATATAGCACAATTTTTCAGCCCTAAAGACACCATAATAGAATGGAGGAATATAGTGAAAAAAATAGTTATAGAAGCCTTTAGATACATGCTTAGTGAAATACAAACTTCTTAAATATTTTTGGGCTAAGGAAGTTAACATAGCTTGTTATGTGCTAAATCGAGTAAGAATTAGATCTAAACCTAATAAAACCCTTATGAGCTTCTTAAAAGTAAAACTATAAATCTTTCTCATTTGTGTGTTTTTGGATGAAAAAACTAATTTGGGTAAGTTTGACACTAAATCTAATGAATCAATTTTTTAGGTTACACCTCTATAGGAAAAGTTTATAGAATTTTTAATATGGGAACCTTATTAGTAGAAGAGTCAATGCATGTTGTTTTTCATGAATCCTTTTTTTTCACCTTCTAGAGAGCTTGTAAATGAGGATGATTTAGTGCCTAAATTTGAGAAGCTTGGTTCAAAAGAAAATGGGCATGCTAAGGAGAGACTACTTAAAGAGTGGAGATACTCTTTAAGTCATCCTCATGATTTGATCATAGAAGACTCATCTACAAGTGTTAGGACTAGATATAACTTTAGAGAATAAATTAGCCATACAACCATCAAATCTATGATTTAACCTACTAGTGTAGAAGAAGTAATATCTAAAAATTTCTAGGTTGAAATAATGTAAGAAGAATTGAATCAATTTGCTTAAAATAATATTTGAAAATTAATAACTAGACCCTCTCAAAAGTGTAACAAAAATAAAGTGGGTTTTCAAAATTAAATTAAATTTCTTAGAGTTGTTATTAGAAACAAAGAAAATCATGCAACTAATGATTTTAATCAAATAGATGGCCTTGATTTTGAGGAAACTTTTATGCTTATTACTCATTTGTAAGCTATTTGATTATTGCTTGAATTTGCTTATTTTTAAAGTTTTAAACATTTTCAAATGGATGTTAAAAGTGCATTTTTGAATGGTGTTATCAAAGAGATGTGTTTATTAAAAAGCTACTAGGATTTAAAAGCTCAATTTTCCTTGATTATCTTTATAAATTGAAAAAGTCCATATATGGTTGAAATAAGTTCTTCATGCCTGTTATGATAGACTTAGCACTTTTCTGCAAGAAAAATCTTTTATTAAAAGATTTGTTGACATCACATTGTTTATCAAAAGAATAAATTTTAATATTCTTCTTGTGTGGATTTATGTTGATGATGTATTATTTGGATCTACTAATTCTTTATTATGTCAAGATTTTTCAAAACTAATGAGCAAAGAATTTGATATGAGTATGATGGTTGAGCTTACTTACTTCCTGGGATACAATCTTAAGTAAGGACAAAATGTACTTTTAAGTCAATCTAAGTACACGAAAGAGATGATAAAAAGTTTTGATTAGAAGCTTGTAATAGAATCAACACTCCCATGAACCCTAACACTTAATTAGACAAGAATTTGTAGGTAAGTCTGTTGATATTCTATTGATTGACACAAAGATTCAAATAGCGAACTATTTGAATTTTGATTATATTTTAGCTCTTAGGATATTTTTTTCAATTTATTTTGTTTTTTATGTATATCTCATGCATCTTTGATTATTAATTTTGTTTGTTCTCATGCTTTTTTTTTGTTTTGTTTATTTTTATTTTTCATGTACCTTTAATTTATTCAAATATTATACTTTTCTTTTCTCTCATGTGGATCTCTTCATTCTCATTTATTTTTCATTTTGAGCTAAAATTTAAAAGGACATAATCTTACTATATTTTAATATTTACTTATACCATACCTTATAAGATATATCTATTTAGATCATCAAAATAAGTTGGGATGAATAGCTAGATGATATAGAATAACATAGATCAAACTATATGATTTTCAATCATAATGTATGATATGTTTACAACGATATAATGACCTAGTCAAACTGGCCATTGAATTGAATGTTGGGAAGATTAGCTTTGCTTAATTGTACAATTGACTTAGTTAACATAGCCACTTAGATTAGCACTGAGATGATCTAAATCATATTGTGTGAACCTTAAATGTACTATATCTGATCAAACAAAACCCATAAATTGGCCTTCATTTTTCGGTTCTTCTCATAAGTTTCTCTTCTTCCTTAACTCCTCATATATTCTTGAGCTTTTTTTATGTGTCAAATCTTTTCAGATGGCCATTAAGAGATCATGTGAGAATAGGCATGAGAATTACTTCATATCCAACAATGAAGAAGTTGCATACATGAAGTACAAATTATAGACTCAAAGCCTCTTCTTCAAGATAAATTATCATTTCCCATTTTAGATTTTTTTTGTTATCACAACTCTCTAATATTTTATTTCCCTTACTTATCTGCTCCACCTTTAGTTGCTTTTTAAATGTTTTGCTAACCTTGTTTTTAATTCCAACCATACCCTCTTACATTTAGAGTTTATGGTAGAAAAACTTTAATTTCTAATATTGATTTACATGAATACCTCTACATCTTAAACACTGGTCTGCTTACCCATAGTATCTCAAATGACCCTACTTATGATTGGTCATCTATAAATATGGTCATTAAAGAATCACCACTTCATAAATACCTCTTATTAGCTATTAGACTTATGTTGAATGCTCAAGTCATTCAACACGTTCTTAGGTTCAATGTCATTCCAAAACGTAATCAACATCACACCTCTTATTTCTATAGTCACATTATATCCCATACACAATTCAATGTTTTGAATCATTTGATTCGCTATATTGAAAATCTTATTGTCATCAAAACCCAAAATTCAAAAGAAAATATAATCTAGTCTTAAAACACATGATCATATATTTGCTTCATATCAAATACAACTTTATCCCAGACACACACTCTTTCTCACTTCTTAGTTCATTCCTTTCACACCTTCTATAGTAAGAAGTGGCAACCTACTTACAATTAGAAGTGAGTATATAATTACTTGTACAAAAGAGAGTAATGAGTATATAAAAATTTAAATTTATAATTACTCTTATAACTCATAGAAACAAAAGAAAAGAATTGCAAAGGCAAGAAAAAGTTAGCTGGTGATCCCATTCTCATCACTCGCCTCAAAGTTTGACTCTGATAGAGTGAGCACATTACTAAAATTAAAGAATTTAAAATCAAGCTCTTGTACTCATCACAATAAGGAAGCCATACATATTGGCTTCTATTTATTGAAACTTCTCAATGCGATGAGAAAGTTTCACCCCTAGCTTTTTATACTTCTAAAAGATGTGAGTTAGTTATGAAACTACTCAATCCTTCTCATCTTCTTATCACTTTACCTCATCTTATAGTATGACAAGTTTAGACTTTGTGTTCCATCACCAGTCAATCACTAAATCTCATTTTGACTTGGTAGTTCCAGGATCATTTATTTTGAACACCAATTCTCTTCTATGCTCCTAACTCAAGTGTCACACCATCGATTGAGAAATCAGGGCCACTTAAGGGAGTCACCCCATAAGAACCCCAAGTATTATGTTTAGCTCATTATAAAAGTAAATGCTTCATCTTGGTGGCTTTACTTGTCAGGTTTTTCATGTTGGAAATATAATTACTTTAGGGAAAAAGGTTGTGATGGTCACTCATCATCTTCTTTCCCTTATTGATCTTCTTCTTTGGTGAAGCACGAAGAACGACACTTATTGGCCTCTTCTTGTACTTTTGAGAGCTCAAACTAGCCACACTCACATCTTTAGCCAACTTCTTGGAAATAAGCTCAATGGGTATAGGCTCAAGATCCTCCTCCTTGATTTCCTCAAACTCATCAAGAAACTTAATGACAATAGGATCAGTCGAGATTGGAGTAGAGACATCATCTTATGAAAGAAGTGACCACAAAGATTATTAAGTGAAAAAGAAAAAAAAGAAAAGAAAATAAATCTCTATAATGGTGAGTATTTACTATAGATGTGTTCATAGACTTTGTGGAATTTGAGAAAAAGATTGATGTTGCCCTCTTATCGATAGTTACTTTTTTGCTTCTCCCTCTTGAGCATTGCTTTAGAACCACCACCTAGTTAGTTGTGAAAAGTGGTCATAGTTAGCACTACCCACCCTATCAAACACTTAAAAATAGAGTTTGGATTGCTAGTTCCTAACTTTGTTCAATAGACCCAAAACTTTTAAGTGGACTGTTAAGAAGTCAACAGTCCCATCTTTGTGACACTTAATCATGAAGACATGAAAAAAAAGAGTCAAGCTCCATGATATTCCTTCTTGCCTCAAACAAAAATAAAGGTCATAAGAATCATTTTTGGGTAAGTAATACTACATAAAAGTTTAAAACGACTATTAACTTGGTTCGGAGAGGGAATCAAAGGCTACATTGGAAATTATCAAAGGGGACGCATAGCTCATTCTCCTTTAACGTATTTACTTGATCATTTTCATGAGAAATTCCCACCATGTATTTAGAATAATATACATGGAAGTTGCAAGACTCTACTATTGAACTAAGGATAGAAGATTCATTCACTATGATCATCGAATTGGTAGTTGCTATCTTTAGTGCTAGCAATGATCATTATCGTAAAAGAACTTGCTCAAAGGCAAAAAACACTTGTGAGATAAAAGAGAGGAACTCACATAGAAAGAAAATTAGTCACTCAAAAACTAAAGAATTAAGGCAATAAAGTTCTGCCTAAAAATGATCGAAGGAATTTATAGATATGATAAAGAATTTTTAGAAATGCGGGTGTCATGTCAAGCATTTAATGAATAAATCATTGCCCAATGTCACTAAAATCACAAGAGGCATATATTGAGAAAATTCTCAATGAGCTCACTTGCCACTAAATATAATTAAATAAACTTGGCATTAAACAAAAGGCTGGTAAACATAATTTTTTTTATTAAATGTTCTTTCATTATTATAATAAATATTTCATACACTCACCTATAATTTTTTTCTTACATTATTTTTTTATTTTCTTATCTATTGGGTTTGAATGTGTTCAATGGATGAGTGGTGCCAAAGAAAGAGAAGATCCACTTGAGTCATCATCATGACAAAGTGCGGTTAACTCAACTTCCACAAACACTAACTTCTTTTCCATTTCCCATAGCCATCAACTTCCTTTGTAATTCATAAATGCCCTATTGAGTTTGAACCTTACTCAAGTAGATTTAGTCTCTCATGGAAACACAAATCATTAGAAGGACTAGATGGCCAAGGTTCCATCATGACATCGCTTTCTCTTAGCAATGCCTCATTCTTCTCTAACTTGCCACTTTGATGAGTCAATAAGGGAAAACTCTATCATCTCACGAATAACTGCTAAAGTGAAGCTAGTCTCTTTGGGGTTAGGGGAGCTAGGGCTACTGAATCTTTCTTAGGCATAGGAACATCAAATACGAAAGAAAAACTTGAAATTGCCCAATCACCTAAGCTTTTGAAGATCGATGGCATGAATCTCTTCTTCTACTATCTCCCATGCATGATGAGAAATAATTATCAACTACATATAATGGATTTCTTACAAAGCATTTGGTCAAAAGCATCATCCTTGGATAAGGAAGCCACTATTGAACCACATGAACTTCTTCGTTACTCGAATGATGTCCAAATAACTCGGCTACTATGAGAGGAATGATTGTATTAGATCTATCTAGAGGTTCCAAAAGAATCTCTATGGGAATTGGTGACTAGCCATCATCTCCCTCCACAAGCTCAAGGATACTCAATAAGTTAAGCTACAATAATAATAAGGTGTAAGATCATGTAGAAACAACATAAAGTTGCAAAGGTGTAATTCATACTGCAACGAGATAGTGTTCTGCTATCTTTTGTTGAGAGGGGGTTCTCATTTACCTACTTATCAAGACTTTTCTCTGAATAGGAAAAAGTCTTCACACTCCTCTTGAACATTTGGCACTATCACGACACTCTTCTAAATAGATGAAGGATCCACTAATTATGCAAAAGCTCTCCCTTTAACACTCGACTCTACTTGGGAGTCCTTACTTGGGGGACTAGTTTCACTAGCATTCGACACAAGAAAACTTGCCTTGTTAAGAGGTGCTATAGTTGTTTCTCAACCACCTTCTTAGTCTTTTTTTCTTTGTAAAGCCCAAAAAAACTCAACAATATCATTACGAGATCATTTGGAGTCCATATTGAGTGTTTGCTTTAATTAATATGAGAACTCGACAAGAAAAAAGATGAGACATATTATGCAAAAAATGTGAAGAAAATCGGCTATGGAACTAGATCTCTTTTATAATTTGAAATGTTGAGAGGAATCCAAAATCAAAGGTGATGTGATAGAAGGACTTTTGGGTCAAAATTTCTTAAATTTAATGGTAATAATTGATATATGTTTTCATTCATATGTCCTTTTGCTAGTCACTTTATCAAAGATCAGAAACATCGAGGAATTAAATGTATACCCATGTAATGCACACTTAGAAAGTAGTAAGGGATCACCACATGAGAAGCAAAATTTAAAGAAGTGATCTACTCTCTCATAATGAGTTGCTCATAGGTGCCAAGCATGAGGAAAGATACTTTGTGTAAATAATATAATTCTTATTAAATAAATTATTTATTTTGGGATTTAAAAAATGTATTATTTAACATAATACTTTAAATTAAATATTTTAAACGTTTATATTTGAGTGTAATATTTAATATTTTTTGGTGAAATTCATTGGTCAAGCCATTACATCCATATTATTGAAATATGTTATTTTAAAATATGCAGAAGATAGATTAGCGGACACTTAATACGTCCTCTTTCAACTTTCATATTAATTTATATAAGGGGCAATACAATTGATAATGTTTTTTAAGTGAATTCACTGGATCTGAAGCGTTGACCAATTTATCGAAATCGGGCGTTTACTTTACTTAACGCGGGTCGACATGTAGGTGTCCCGCGTCGACCGCAAAAACCTCGTTCAATGTAACTTAGTCAATGCTGACATGGTACCATGATCACCGTCATGCCTTCGATTTAAATTCGCGGCCGAGTAGCAAAACTGACTGCGGGATGAAAACGTGTGAGCAGTGAACCGCAGTGCGACAATGGCCCGGGCGGGTGTCGACTTGCCCGCGGTTACCGTCGCCAGCCTCTGCTTTCTCTTAAGAGACAATTTAATTGCATATATTTGAAGTATAAAATTATAATTTTTTGATTATTTAATATAGTGTAAAGTAAAATTTCGAAATATTTCTAGTATATTTAAAATAGATAATTTGTCCTATATTTTGAATTTATCCAATTTGAGCGAATTTTAAAATATTTATTTAGTATAAAATAATGATCATCACTACTACCGGTTGTCTGCCATTGCCACCATAGGCACTGGCTGGTCGATATCCACCGCCACCTCTCCCATTGGCCATTACCTCTGGCAATAACTATTATTATCGACCATAAATCCCAAAAAATAACATTTGTTACGCGATTCAGTCAAAGAGTAAGAGAATTTGATATCTTGGGTTGACAAAAGTTCTCATCATAGAAAAGTTTGAGAAACATAAATTTTCGTGGAAAACTCAAGAAAAAAAAGGGGAAGCCCACTTAAAAATAATTTTACTATATTATTAGTTGTTACAATTATTATTATGCGATAAGATTCGAGTCGGTAAAGTAGGAGAATTGATATGTTAGCGTTCGCGAAAGTTCACACACAAAAGAGTTTGAGATATAAAGATTTTACTTGAAAACCCAAGAAGGGAAAAATCAAGGGCCAAGCAAACTTAGAAATAATTTTACTATATTAGTAGTTGTTATAATTATTTTCATGTCTCCAAAGTTAGAAAATGATAGTTTGTAATAGTAGGTTTTGTGAGAAGCTTCACTGGATCGATGAAGAAGACTTTGCTTGAAGCGATAGTCTAACGATCCAATGACAATGATCAAGCGATGGTTAGATGGCGGTGCGTAGAACTAAAAGTGGTGATCCAATGTCGAGCGGTAACGGTGATAGTGGATGGTGGTATAGCTACGGTCGGCGTGATCTAGCGAGGCGATGGTGGTGTGATGATCCGATCTGTTAGTGGTGGCAGTGGTGGTGGCCAGGTGGTGGCCCAGCGGATCCGTCTATCGAACAATGGATCACGTGGTGGCCGCGATCAGCCAGCCGCGTGCGACCAACGATATCAGTGGCTGAAGCGTACCGCGGTGGTGGGGACCACGCAACCAGGCCGGCGGTGGCGGGCCGATGGCCGGCGATCCGGCCTGTCCGGTGGTGAAACGATAGTGGCGGATTGTCGGTATGGTAGTCGATGGTGGCGATGGCGGTGGCCGACGGTGATCGGCGGTGTCGAGTTATGTGCAGTGGTGGTGGCCGGCGGTGGCGGCGGCAATGATCCTACTATCGGGAGGTGGCCGGGCGGTGGTGGCCGGCGAAAGTGGAGTGGTGGTGGTGACTGATTATGGCGAGATTCTTCAAGCATCGAGCTCTCTCCCTTTGTTCACTCATGTGAAGAATAATGAGCTATTTATAGATTATGGGGTACATTTATAAATACAAACAAAATCCAAACAATTCCATCGGACTACTCAAAATGATTTATTTGATCATTTGATATATTTTAAGTATTTGAATGCTCAAATAAAGTCAAAATTAAGAAATCTTAGGTTTGTTAGATTTGGCTCATCAAGTTGCTCGATTTGACAATAAACATTTTATATTTAGAAGCTATTTAAGGATCTGACTAATATCTCAAAATTTTTAATTATATTTTAAGTACTTTATCTAGTCTAGTCTGGACTTAGAGAATCAGATTACTTTCGATCTAATCAAGATGTTTTATATCAGCTCTTGATGATCAAAAGAGAGTTTAAAAGATTAAGATTCTGATTCTGAGTGATGTTCAACAACACATGTATCAAGATTTGTGCTTCAACTAAGAGATTTTTCAATGACATATTAACATTCATTATAACAAATAAAAAAAACTCATTTATTTGCACAGCTTTCAGTTAAACAACTTAAATTAATCCAAATACATTATATTTCTTTTACATTGCACTACCATTTTAGACAACCAAATGTATTTGGAGTGTAATGTAAATCAAATGTAGGACTTTTATCTTTTTGATTATTTGGCATGCTGCAAAATAAAAATTTAAAGTATTTATGGTGTATTTGAAATACATTGGAATGATGATTTATACTGTATTTGAAAATTTCTCAATTTTACTTAATTTTAAGTACACCGGTCGATTAATGAAATGAGAATACGCTACCGACCATAGAATCGCCATGGATTGTTGTTGCCGTCATCAGCACACAGCTACGCGTTTCGTAGTCCATTACCAACATTAACTTGGCCACCATTAGCCTCCCATCGACCTACAATCGGACTCGATCGCCATGTGCCGATAACATCCAACCATCATCATCTTCGATCATTGCCACCCATTGTTGCCGATTACCCAATCATCTACATTAGCTATCGATCCATATCATTATAAAATATTATTACCACCACCACCACCTTAATCAAAAATACTTTACATTACATTCATTTTGTCAAGAAAAAAAAACAAATTTATGTATTTATAAAATTTCCAACAAATAACCTAAGATAAATCAAAATATATTATATTCATTTTATATTGTACTCTTATTTCAGACAACCAAATAATCCCTAAATATCAGCAAAATTTTTTTTTGAGCATTTACATATCTATTATAATTTTTTATATATTATATATTTATTATCTAAATTTAATACTTACATAAATATAGATTATCTCAAAAATAATTTTATCATTAACTCTTTTATGTGGAATACATCATATATATATATACATATATATATATATATATATATATATATATATATATATATATATATATATATATATATATATATATATATATATACATATATATATAATATATATATATATAATTTTAAACATTAGATATTTAAATACATAAAATTGTGTGGTATATAAATATTTTAAAATTTTATATCAATAAATTAATACTAATATTTTTTAATTAATTATGTTTTTATGAAATCATGAGTAAATAATTAAAAAATTAATAAAAAGTAAAACATTGTTTGAATTAAAATATAATATTTAAGTAATTTATTTTATTGCATCTTCACAATCTTAATAAATAAAATTTATTATCAATTCTAAATTTATAAATTTAATTATAATTTTTTATAATAAATATATCTTATTCTTCTTTTTTCTAAAATTATCTAAATTTTCAAACTCTTTATAATAATTTAAAATATAAAAAAATTATATTTAAAAATATTTTTATATAATTTTAATTGATTATTTGGGACGCGTGTTTGGTTTAAATTTTAAATATTATTTTAATCAAATATTTCTTTGCCGTGTCTGACAAATGAGTCTGAAGCAGGTGTCGAGCGTATTGTACATGTATAGGACAACTTATTTTTTGAAGTATTGGTGCATGTCGGTTTATAAAATATTAACAGAATTAAATATTAATTATTTTAAAATATTTTCAATTTTCTATTAAAATAATAATATAAATATTTATATTAATAACAATGGTACGCGGATACTTTTACCATCGGTTTTTATTCGCTATAATGGTCAAGGTATTTTGAAAATAAAAAAGTACTCTGCACTTAAATTATGAAATAAAATAAATCTATTTAAGGATAAAGTGCACGAACTTGTCATGCAAGACAAACAAATGAAGTGTGAACAAGACTTTGTGAGCTGAGTAGCCTCGTCAGCTCATTTTGTCTTAATTCAAGACCGACATGTATGTGGACTATATAATTTATTATTTTCACATCTCCATAAAATTTCTACCTCAATTATTGAACTTAATGGAATTTAGTTGATATGTAGGAATCTAGTTTTATCTATATAACTGGAAAAAAAAAATTAAATTTGCTTCTATTAAAAAAATTTACTAAACATTAAACCTTTTGCAAATTTGATTTATGTGAAGACTATTTAAATAAGATATTCTCTGAAGTGGTGCGAAAATTCAATTTTTAAAATTTTAATTAAAAAAAATAACAATAATCCATTCTTGACTGTGGTATATACTATTCTTAGATATTAAAATTTGAAAGGATTTGATTTGCATAACTAACATATCAATGATTTTTTTCCTTATATAAGTTTTAAATTTATCTCCAAATATCATAAGAAAAATAATTTTGAAAACTAATTTGATTACTATGAATTCATAAGGTAGAATTAAAATCAATATAATTTAGAAAAGAACGATGACAAGTTTTAATTTTTAATCAAGAGAATTTATTACTAAATCAAATTTCATGTACACAACCTAATTTATCCCAAAATCTAAATAGTGTGAACATGATAACTCGTAAATATTAAATCTACTTCTGATTAACAGTGTACAAACAATGCTACATTACCGAAAGATAAACTCATTTCCAACTTTCCACTCGTTTTTAACATACAGTTACTACAAATCCTTACATAATCTACAATTCATTTCCCTTCTGGCGGATTTGATTCCCCTTTATTAATTTCCAAATAATCCATTTTATTGCG